>CM053409.1:117577366-117613630 GCA_028644305.1 Xerus rutilus | reverse complement strand
CAAGGTGGCTCCACCAGCCAGTTGAGAACCTGAGAGCGCTTTTCAAGCACCAGTGCACAGTGCAGCCTCTGGCTCTGCTAAGTGCAGCCTGCTGTTCTGACCTCAGGTGTTTCTGTACTGACTCTGTCCATCATGTCTCTCTGTGTTCTCGCTCCCTGTCCTGAGCCAGTGCTGCAGCCAGCTGGGCTCCAGTGTAGTCTTCCTTCTTTTTTTAACACACCTGACTGTCTGGGTCTCTAAGACACTCTGACTGTCCAATATTGAATTTCAGTGAAATCCCTCTTTCACCTCCTCACTGAGAATAGTGTTCCCACTCCTTGAATCCCGAGCCACAGTAACTGAGGCCTCCCTCTAATCTGCCATCTTCAGCTTTTTTTGGATTAGTGTTGGTATGACATATATTAATGTATTTTTACCTTTAACCTGTGTCTTCTAAGTTTTTCTTGGATTTCTTATAAAAAGACATATAGTTTGGTCTTGCTCTTATATGAATTCTTTTTTTTTAACCCTAGATTTTTTTTTACAATTATTTTTTAGTTGTAGGTGGACAGAATATCTTTATTTTATTTTATTTTATTTTATTTTTTTGGTATTAGAGATTGAACTCAGGGACACTCGACCACTGAGCCACATCCCCAGCCCTGTTTTGTGTTTTATGTAGAGACAGGGTCTCACTGAGTTGCTTAGCACCTCGCCACTGCTGAGGCTGGCTTTGAACTCGCGATTCTCCTGTCTCAGCCTCCCTAAGTGCTGGGATTACAGGCGTGAGCCACCGCGCCCGGCTTCTTTATTTTATTTTTATGTGGTGCTGAGGATCCAACCCAGTGCCTCATACATGCTAGACCAGCACGCTACCATTGCGCCATAACCCTAGCCCGAATTCTGTCATTTAATTGATATGTTTATATTGTTTTCATTTGATATAATTATTAAAATACAGAAAAGAATGCAGAAGTGTGTTTTTTCCTCTTTTTTGTCTGCTAGTGGGTTGTTTCAATACTTTTTTCCCTTGCATTGTTGGCTTATTACTTAAACTTAAATATTCTTTTTTCTTTTAGTACGTGCCTTAGGGTTGATGATACAGTCTTCAGTTAGAGTACCTTTAAATAATAGCGCACTGCTTCAGGTGCAACATCAGCTCCTTATCAGTGTTTTCCCCAGTGTTAATCACACTCATTCCCTGTTCTGATCGCTCCTGCACCTCAGGGTCATCTGAGTCTGGTTCTGCTGATCGTCACTTCATAGACTCCCCCCTCCCTCCCAGTACTAGGGATGGAACCCAGGGCCTCGCACATGCTAGGCAAGCATTCTGTGCTGAGCCACATCCCCAGCCCTTTTTACTTCTGTTTTGAGACAAGGTCTTGCTGAGTTGCCCTGTGACCCTCCTGCCTGGGCCTCCTGTTTACTTTCCTTCTCATTGTAAGTGTTGATTCGAGTGTTGGGCATTGTGTGTAGGGCAGTAGGGCAGAGGTTTGCCAGCTTATGTTTTAGAGGCACAGATTGGGGAAAGCAGGGACATTCGAGGGAGAGTGCGAGCTGTGCCTTTGTGTTACAGCAGGGAATACACATCTAGGGGAGAAGCCAGGCCATCTTGAGAGCAGGCAGCAGCCTCAGCCAACTCTTCTGTACTGAGACAGATAATAAATATTTTGAGCTTGGTGGCCACAGATGGTCCCTGTTGCATGTTATCTTTTTCTTTAAAAAAATTTCATTTAAAATTTTAGAAGTCATTCCTAGCCCAGGGCCTATACAGAAAGAGGTCATATGCTGCACTTGGCCTCTAGACCATCCTGTGCGGTCCTGTAGAAAAGAAAGGTGTAGGTAGGGGGTGTTTACACCTGGGAATAGCCACGCCTCTGCTCTGCTAGGTTGTCATGTCTGCTGGATGTCATGTCTGGTTTGGGTGTTGCCATGGTTACCATCTGTTCAGTTGGAGTCAAACTCCTGTAGCCTTTCCTTGAGCTCAGGAGGGCTGGGTTGTAGTGTCTTCACCCTTGGCTTGTAGCCTCCCTGTGTCTGTCTCAGGAGGCCTCTTTCCATCTGTTGCTCCTGTCCCAGGTGTGGTCATGAGGTGTTTGCTGACCTGCTGGGGGAGTATGTGCTTTGGTTCCTCTCACGTCCACCTCTGCCTGCGTGGTGGGTGTTTCCCATAATCCTGTCTTGTTTTTTTTTTTTTTTTGGTACCGAGGATTGAACTCAGGGGCACTCGACCACTGAGCCACCTCCCCAGCCCTATTTTGTGTTTTATGTAGAGACAGGGTCTCACTGAGTTGCTTAGCGCCTCGTCGTTGCTGAGGCTGGCTTTGAACTCGTGATTCTCTTGTCTCAGCCTCCCTAAGTGCTGGGATTACAGGCTTGAGCCACCGCGCCCGGCTCTGTCCTGGTTTTTTGGTAACCATCCTGCCCTGTGCCTTGGCAGGTAGAGAATGTTTCTCATCCCTCTCAGAGTAGGAGGACTCCAGTGGTCTATGCTCAGAATGGTTTCCTGCCGCTTCCCCAGGAGGGAGCAGGGTTTCTTTCATCTTTCCCAGCCACAGTCTCCCTTCCTTTTCTGCAGGGTATAGGGGTGTGTGGCAGCTCCTACTGAGGGGTTGTCCATTCCACTGGCTTCTTGAAATACAGTGCGAAGAAAGAGGTGCTAGTTTTGAGCCTGGCTCCAGTTACAGTACTATCAAGGATTCATGGCATGTCAGAGGTCTTCAATAGAAAAATGGCGGAGGATTGGCTTCATCCTGGTGGAGGTGATAGTCTTGAATTGCACTCTTGTCTTGGTCCAGCTGTTGTTTAGTGACTCTGGGAGTATTCACATGGAAAATAGTGGAATTCAGTGTGAATATTGCAGTCCCTGACATTGTATAACTCAGTGGCCCTGCATATAATCTCTGTATATATGTTGTCTCTGGGGGATTTACTGCAGTTTGAGTAAAACTTTTAAAACAATTGTATGAATAGGCAGAACTGTAGCAAACAACATGGAAAGCTGTTATGTTAGTCAGCTGTACATTGCTTTGTAAAATACATGAGTTTATCAACTTCAAAAGAAGAAACATTTCCTTGTCTCTACATAAAACACAAAATAGGGCTGGGGGTGTGGCTCGGTGGTTGAGTGCCCTGAGTTTAATCCCCGGTACCAAAAAAAAAAGAAGAAGAAAATTTTATTTTGACTCAAGGTTTCAGAAGTTTCTGTCCATGGTGTTGCTTGGCCCTGTTGCTTTGGGCCTGTGATGAGGTGGTAAATCATGGTGGGACCATGAGGCGGAGGAGGGCTGTTCACTCATGGCAGCTGGAGAGCAAAGACAGAAGAAAGAGCTGGGGTCCCTCTGTTCCCTTCAGGGCACACCCCTGATGACCTAACCTCCTTCCACTGGGCCTGACTCCTGAATGTTCTCTACCTCCTGCTAGCGCAGCAGGGACCAAGCTTTTGACATAGGCCTGTGGGTGACACTTCCAAACTCCCACAGCAGCCCTCATATTTCTAGTTTTAAAATTATAATGGTTGTCATATTTGAAGGCAGTTACAGTAGACAACGATTGTGTTTTATTATGCTGATTTTACATCAAGAAGTGACTTTCTGGATTACCCTGGAGTTTCCTCAACTGTCAAGCCTGTCATTCAGAAAGAACCCTTGCGGGGCAGGTCCCTAAGAAGTTTTTATTAACCAGAGGTGTCACCTCTTTCCCTAGATCCAGATGCAGAAGTGTGTCTTCACGTACTGAGGCTAGTCCAGTCTGTGGTTCTGGAACCAGAAGTCTTCTCCAAGTCAGCCTCTGAGTTCCGGAGCTCCCTGCCCCTGCAGCGCATCCTGGCCATGTCTGAGAGCCGCAACACCCATCTGCAGACCGCGGCCCAGGAACTCCTGGAAGACCTCCGTGCCTTGGAGCAGGATGTATAGGTGCATTTGGCCACCATGGGGCTCTTGGTGAGAATGCCAGTGTCCCTCCCCTCCCCAGGTCCCTCACTTTGTATTCAAAGCCATCACCGTGTGCTGTTAGAGACAGCTACCTGCGATGGACTAGAGATGGACATGAATGGATATGTATCCCACATCTGTGCTACCTCGAAGAACCTTTCCTAGGGCAGTGGATTGCTGCCCAGTAGACTGCCATGGCCTGCAGGCCACCACAGAGATGGGGATTAGACACCCTCTACCTCATGGTCAGCATTTTCCCAAGGTACATTTCTTTGAAAAGCAATTCATTCTCTCTAGTAATCATAAAATCCCCAAATTGCAGGTTAACTTCATTTCCTTTTGGTGACCATGCTAGTTCAGGTGACATTGGACATTTTAGCTCTTTATTTTTTGTGCCTCTTTTATTTTTGAATAAAGAAAGTCAGATGAGTCACTGTGTGACACTTGTGCTCTGAATTGTACACTCAGCATTGGGAAGTGGGTCTCTGTGTATTAGGGTGTGTATACTTGTTGGGAGAACAGACTCCTTACTTTTTTTGTCCTTTGGCTGTTAACTGAGAAGTCCAGTTTTTCTTACAACAAACATAGGAAATGGCCTCAAAGGTTAGTTGAGATTGTTTAAGTGGTAGCTCTGTCCCCCTTTGTGTGGGTGTGCATGTGTACCAGGCTCCTGCTATGTGTGTACCTTGCCTGGGCTGGTCGTACGGTCCAGCTTGTTCAAGGCTGCTGACAGAGGACAAAGGGGACATGCAGCACTTCTCAGATCCTGTGGGAGAGTTGCCGTTGAAGTCAGCCCTCACAGCCACAGTAGGGAACACATTCTCTCCTTTCTCTGGGGTTGCTTCCTTCAGTGGTTACTGCAGGGTGCTAGGCTCTGGACTTCCTGTGAGAGCTAAAACAAATGCAGACATCTCCTTGCAGGGCAGCCTGAACATGCATATAAGCTGTTCCTGCTGGGTGTGTTGTAGAGTACCTTCATTTTCTTTCAGGTGGATTTTTAGAGGCGGCATGCCATTTGTGGCTGAGGCTAAATGCAAAGCACAGAGAGAGGCACAGTTGCTTGGATTTCATGAGCCAGCAAGTTGTAGAGCTCCAGCTTATCAGAGCCAAGAGATGTAAAGGGCAGTTTAGGATGCTTGGCAACAGACAAGGTCCTTCTGTGCTGTGTGGTTCTGTAGGTCCTGATTACTGGCAAGTAAAATTGAAGATGTTACATCTTTGTACCTACTCTAGCGTGGAGTGTCATCTTTTTGGTTGCTGCTGGTTTGATAGAGTATCCAGGGGATAGACGAGTGTGGTTAGCTTGTGCTGCCTCTAGAACAACAAGGGTTTTCCTGTTAATGGTGAGGTCAGCAAGTGTAGAGCAGGGAAAAGGGCTAGGCCTTGAGTATGGCACAGTTGGTAGGTAGTAGATGGCTTCTAGGAAGAACTGCACTTTGCTCTGATTCTGAGGTGCTATGGACAAGAGTTCATGGACAAGACAAGACAAGTGCCCCCTTTAGGAGGGGGCACTGGGCAAAGGCTGGCTTCCAGCCAGTGTCATATGGACTGTGCTGGAGGCCAGTCTCAAGGAGCATTTCCCTCTGGTGTCCCTGCTCTTTGACAGTAAGGCCAACAGGAAAACACAGCTTCCTTAAGTTTTCTGCATCTGCCAACCTAAAGACAACCTACTTGGTTTAAAAAAAAAATCCATAGAAGCATGTGCTTTGCAGTCTTTAAACCCTTGTGAATTTTAAAGTTAGAGACAAAAGCAATATGTTAGTATATATATTTTTAAATTTGACTTTCAAAGATTCCTCTTGTCCTTATTAAGTTAAGGCGCACTCCCTAACTGGCACTGTCGCTTGTCAGGCAGAGGTGCAGAACCAGCCTGGCCCCTCCTCCCTGTGTCTTACCATCCAACCTGCTTTCTGTTAAGTCTGAAAGCAGAGGTCCTTCTGACGGTGCACAGTGCTCTGAGTCTCTGTTGTCTGGAGACCTGGCATGATCTGGGATATGCCTGAAGTTACAGGCTTCTGCTAGCTCCATGCTGTGTCCTTCATTTTTTCCCAAGGATTTCTTTTCTTTTTTATCCCTCTTGGCACTAGGGATGAAACCCAGGGGCATGCTACCACTGAGCTCCATCCCCAGCCCTTTTTATTTTATTTTGAGACACAGTCTTACTAATAAGTTGCCTACATCTTGTAATCCTTCTACCTCATCCTTATGAGTCACTGGGATCACAGGCATGCATCACCACACTTACTGTTTCAGAGGATTTCTAAGTTGTGAAAGTACCAAGCATAGGATCTGTGGCCTGGAAAAAATCAGGCCAAGGCCAAGGAGGGATTGTAGGAATGGTTGTAAATGTGCCCACTACACCGATTTCCCCAAGCTTGCCACTACCTATTTGCCATGACATTACTATGAATTGGAAAGGTTGATAAATGTTGACTTACTAATTTCTAAGAGTCCTGAATTTGAAGTTTGGTGTTTTGTGTTTTTTTTTGGGTGGTGGTTGTATTGTGGATGCGTCAAAGATTTCAGAAGGACTCCTTCGTTCAGTATGAGATCTTGGATAAATAACCTGATTAGTGCAGGGCACAGAGTTTAGCATCCCACAGGGCAGTGGCAAGCTCAGAGGTAGTGTGAGCCCCTTGAAAGGTCTTCACAAGGATTCATCTTTAAGACCCTTGGCTGTCTCTTTTCTCTTGGGAGTGTGTACATTTAAATTTATCTCCAGATGTAGAAAACGAGATTGGAGTCATTTGAATATACTGGTGCATGCTGCAAAAGGAAAAGTGTTTTCTGGTTTTTATTTGTGATGTGTTAATAATGATACAATATACCTAATGTAAAAATTTACTGCCTTGACCGTTATTAAGAGTAGAATTCAGTTGCATTAAGTGTGCTCCAAGTGTGAAGATGTGAAACCTGGCAGGCCGGCAGTCTGGCTCCACCACCAGTAGCCATCACACTATATGTAGAACTTTTTCTTCTGTCCAAGCAGAAACTCCACACCTATTCCATGACTTCCCATCCTATGAACCTTTCTCCTCCATCCCCTGATACTCCCTCTTGTTTCTGTCTGTGAACTTGACTCTTCTGGGCAGCTCATGTAAGTAGAATCATAAGGCATTTGTCTTCCTGGGTCTGGCTGATTTCCCTGAGCCTGGAGTTCTCAGGCCTCACCTGTGCTGTAGCATGTGTCAGCGCCATTCATTTCATGGCCACATAACCCATTGTGCGTATGTGCCATGTCGTGTTTGTCCATTCCTCTGTTGATGGACACTTGGGTTCTTTCCACCTCTTGGCTGCCAAGCACCTGTGTATACAAGTATCTGTTTGAGTTTCTGCTTTGAACTCTGTAGGGTGGACACCCGGCAGTGAAATTGCTGTCATACGGTATCCTGTGTTTAACCTTTTGAGGAACTGCCAAATCCTTTCCACAGCAGCTGCATAATTTGACAGTCCAACCAGCAGTAATACCCAGGCGTTCTGACTTCTCCACCTCCACACCAGCACTGTTTACCTTCCGTTTCGTTGATGAAAGCCATTGATAATGGGATGAGGTGGTGGCTCACTGTGGGTCTGGTCGCATTTCCCTAGTGATAATAATGCTGAGTGTTGTTCTTAGTGGCCATTTATCTTCTCTGGAGAAAAGTCAAGTCCTTTGCTATGTTTTGAAGAGGGTCATTGCTTTTCATTTTTGAGTTGCAGGAGTTCTTTACATATTCTCTGTTTATCCCTTATCAGATATAAGATTTGAAAATTCCAGCTTCTGTGGGCGGTATTTTCATTCTATTGATGGTATCTTTTGTTTCTCAGGAGTTGTAAATTTTGAAGTCATCCAATTTTTCTGTCTTTTCTTGTCTGTGCTTTTGGTGTCTGTGCTTTCATTACCAAATTCATGGTCATGAAGATTTTTCCCTTTTTTTCCTGCATTTTATAAGTTTTATCTCTACAGTTTAGATCTTTGATCCCTTTTGAGTTAATTTTTGTGTTTTTGTTGTGAGAATGGATCTCACTGTGTTGTCCAGGCTGGTCTTAGCATCTGTGCTCCAGTGATCCTCACATCTCAGCCTCCTGAGTAGCTGAGTCCATGGTTCCCATGGCACTGTGCCAGCTCAAGTGAATTTTCTTTGTGTTACAAAGCCAGCGTCTAATGTCTTTCTTTTGCATGTGCATATCCAGTTTTCCCTTCACCATTTGTTGAATTTTGTAATTGTCATTTTAAAATGGTTTCACAAATGTGATATTCAGAACTTAAAAACATCTGTCTAATGTGCTCACTGTATTCCACAAATGACTTTTATCATAAGGAGTTTCAGTTGTTCCAGAGGAGCTCCCTGTGGTGCTGCTGCTCCTTCCATACAGGTCCCTTCATGTTTGCAGAATACACACACAGTGACTGTCGGTTAGAAAAGTGGCATTCACTCATTTACTGTATTATGGTTTTTAATTGAAGGCACATTTGCAGCTTCATTTTTAAGACTAAACATTTTATGCAGAGTATTTCTGTGAATACCATGAAGCTTCCCAGGCAGCAGGAAGAGGAGCAGAGGCCTTGAGAGTCCTTGTATGAGGTATGTCTGCAGTTGCAGGGAGGGAGCACTCTTGTGTGGGCTGGGAGGCTTCCTGCCCTCTCAAGGAGTACCTACCCTCTCACGTGGTAGGTAGCAGGATATTGGAAGGTGGGGCTGAGGGAACATGGATTTACATTTTTAAATGTAAGCAACTTTATTCCATTCTTAAGATCATTAAATGGCACACTGCCTCTGTCCATGTTGCCCTCCCCACCTTCCCACTGAAGTGGCAGGAGTCCCCCATGCCAACACTAGCAGATCCGTCAGTCTCCAAGTGCATCTCTCCAGGGCACAGACTTTGCCCTCCCCATAGACTTGGGCCACACTCAGCCTGAGACCAGCGTTTGGGTTCCCACTGGATTGTCTGTGCCCAGCTGCTGTGCATACAGGTGTATTGCACAGTGGCCAGCACAGAGGTGACATGTCCCTGCCAGAGTGGGAATATGTTGCCCAGCTGCCCGTCTGCAGGAAAGTGCCTGCTTGGGGCCACCCTCTCCAGCAGACATGTCTTTCAATTGTGCCCCATATCTGCCCTTTCCTTAAATTATCAATTCTTAAAACAGTGTTTCTTGGCTCTTGTGGAGTGATAGGCCACTTTGAGAATCTGATCAATCTCCTGTACTCAGAAATGCTCATAAACCTGTATCCACCATCTCACATAAAATTTCTGAGAATTTGTGTGATCCTGGGATTGCTAGCTTGCTGATAAGCAGCCCTCAGCTCTGTACTCCAGAACCGCATTTGTTGAGTTTGTGTGGCCTGGTGCGGCCTGGTGCGGTGCCAGGCACATCATGAAGCACCGTAGCATTGAAGGCATTTAATAATGTCACGACTTCTCTGGAATGTCAGGTTCCCATGTGACGTGCAGCCCAGTAGCTGGACACAGAGTGCTGGTTTTCTGTTGGAAGTGGAGGGCCTGTCTTGGATTTGCGATTTGCTCTAGCTTACTCAGTACTTATGGCCACCCTTGTGACATCAGCACTCCCAGCCACACACTGCAGGAGGGGGACATTGGAGCTTGTGTGACAGAGTTTCTCTTCGCACCTGCACTTATCTGTGGGGGCCCTTGGTCACACCTTATGGCACAAACCCTTTCCTTGTCCTGTGTCCTCATCTGGACCACTGGCTTCCAGGCTCATGCTTTTGGTGTTTATAGTTCTGCTGATGAGAAGTTTTAGACCCTTTGAAAGAGGGTTTGCAGCCAGTAGGCCAACATGCTTACTCTGTTGCTACCAGCAGGCCATTGGCTCCACAGAAAGGGAAGAAAGTGGGGGCAGATGGTGAGCCCTATAAGCAGCAGCCCTTCTGTTCCCTACCAAGGCCTGTACTCAGCAAATGTTGATTCATGACAGGCTCCCATGGCTGCCTGATCACATTATAGCATTTAGAAAAGATAGGAGACATGTAGGTTAATCATCCATATTAAAAACAGGTTTTTAAAAGGTTCTGTTTAGTATCTGCTGGTCAGCTTATAAAATTAGCAACTATTCCTGTCTCAGTGAGCTGCTTGCTCATGGATTGCTGCAAACTGACATGTGTTACCTTTGCCTAGAAAAATTGAGTATGCCTGTCTTTCAGTGTTTTTTTGAGATTCCACAGAACTGAGACAAATGAGTCCAGGAGCACATCGGACTCCCCTCCCTATAGTGAAAAGACAGGGAGCTGCCCCCGTGCTGGACAGGCAGGCCTGGCCCAGGTGAGGTGCCCAGGCTCGGGGCAGAAGTGGGATGCCCCCACAATGGCTCTGCTTCTGCTTTCTCTTATTTTATAACCAAATGCTGCTGAAGGAGAAGCGGAGGGCAGTGGATGCTCAGAAGAGATCACTTAGGGTGGATGGGGCATGAAATTCATCAAATAAGCACTTTTCTTAGAGGGAGCTGAAGCTCACCCCTAAGCCTCAAAACTGTTTTTGTGCAGGACTGTCTTCGTGGACTCCTTATAAAATGCATGGTATACCTGAGCCTTTATGTGCATGCTTGGCATTTCATGCCTTGATGAGTCAGTGTCCTGCCTCCACCAGCTGAGCCAGGAAGGTGAGCTTTCTACATTTTGTGTGAGCACCACATTCTGGCACCCAAGCACACTTCCTGCTTGTGAGAATATTAGTTGCATGTCACATTTGGATGAGGTTTCCTACTTCTGCATACCCAAAGCTCTGTGTGGTGGTGATAAAGGGGCGAGGGGTGTGTGTTGCCTGTATCCCTTAGGGTGGTCACAGTTTGGTACTGAGCAGGGACCAGGGAGGTAGTCCCTGAATGTCCAGATTGAGCTGTGGTCCTGCCTAGAGTGTGGCCTTGGGAGCAGGGGGGTTGTGTGCGCGTGCGCGCTGTGTTGGAGGGGGATGTGTATGCTGTGTTAGGGATGTGGCTGTGCAGGGAACCAAGGCCTGCAGCACCTCTTTCTGGTCTGTGAAGGTGCCCTTGAGAGCTGTTCAAGAGCAGTGGAGCCCTTACTTGTGGCACCTGCTTCCCAAGGAGCCCTGCCCCATGACTGGTTTACCTTGAAAGGGAAAGACACCAACACCCAGGCTGGCTCAAGCTCTGCCACCCTGCTAGCACTCTCTTGGACCAGCCCTCCACCAGCCTAACTTGACCCACCAGAGCCTGAGAGCCAAGGAGGAAGAGGCCTTTCTCAAGGCTGGATCCTGCCCTCGAGGCCTCTGAGCTGCTGTGCTGCTCCTGTGTCTCCCACATCCGTGCACACCATGGGGCCTCCTCGCAGCCCTAACACCTCCCTGACACTACTTCCTCGAGTCAGGAAGGGACGCAGTTCAAGCCTTTTAAATGACGTCTCTGGCAAATCAGTGGAATTAGCCCCAGGTCTGCTCTGTGTTGGTGCCTTGGGATACGTGTCTTTAGCCAGGGTACCCTCTTATATCTGTTCTTAAATTCCATGAAATACTATCAGGAATTTGCCACAAATAAGAAGCCTGAGCTCCACGTGTGAACTTCTTTCTAGGAGAGGAGGGAAACATACACAGATGGAACTTGAGAAGAATCGGTATGTGGGAGGTGGCCTCTCAGAGAGGTGGTAGCCTCCAGGGCATGTTTTGCTTAAGGACATGACATGTTCTCATGTCAAGTGAGAGTTAGGCTGCTGAGCACGTCGCCAGTGTGTGGCCCAGAGCTGCCCTTACTCCTTCGTCTTGAGTAAGTGACCTATGAGAGCTGAAGTGTTTCTAGAGTTCGCTCTGGCATGTGGGAGCCCCAGCTGAGGCTTTCTGCAGTACTGGCTTCAGGCTGTGTGGCTAGAGTTAGGGTACAGGTGAGCACTTCCCCACCCTTCTCCCCTTATCTGTGCCCCTGCGTCTGACGGGGCCAGAGGCCACTGTGGCTACTGGACTCCATGGCCCCAGAGATATACCTTTCCTTGTGGACCCTGAAGACAAGGCCAGGTTTCTGGGACTTTATTAGCTGCTTAACTGTTTTTGGCTGTAGACCAAATGTGCTTTCTCAGGCATTTGGTCAGGTCTGCAGAAGCCTTGTGACAAGTGACAGAGGTTATCTCAGAGCCCTGTAGGACAAATTTGAAACCCCTACTAAGGAGAGTCCAGCTGTTAGTCAAACTTGCATTTCTCTTTTAAAAACAAACCCACATTCCGCTGACCAGAGACCAGAGCAGACAGCCAGCTGGATGCAGTCATTGCACTCTGGCCATCTCTGCTTCTGCTTGTCTTTGGACCAAAAGCCCCTTTCTTCATTTTGTTTTCTCTACTAGAAAGAATTCCATTCCTGGAAGCTGTCAGAATAACAGCTCTATGTTCAGGTAAAAGGAGCTAGATTCACAGGGGAAAGGAAAACACCCTGTCCTGGGCAAGGTGTCCAGGCTTTTCGGTGAGAAGTCTCTCTCTGAGGCTCACGCATGCCTGCTGACCAGCTCCTCTCTCCTCCCCATCCTGTCCAGCTCCAGGGGTACTGTCTATGCCCAGCTGACGTGATCTGGGAGGCTCCAAGCAAGGAACAAAACTGCCTGTCCTCTCCCCAGCTCCTGATGCTATCGTCTTGTCTCATAGGAAACCCTGACCGATGTCCGGGCAGGTGAAAAGCCTTCCTGTTTGTCCTCTCAATTAGTCACACTCAATTCTGGGCCACACTGTCTGTTCTTGGCACTGATCCCTGGCCCTGCAGAGCACGCTGCAGCCAGTGGGGCTTGCACAACAACTCCAGGCTGTGATAAGGTATTTCTTCCTGTAATGTGCAACCTCTGCCATTATTCAGCATGTATTTCCTCATTTCTGAATTCTTCCAGAACATTTTTGACCTGGGATATCCCTTGTGCTATTCTGGAGAGGTGGCCTTCGCCTCAGATGGAGGAGGCTCAAGGGCTGCTGTGCTGGGGAAGGCTTGGCTCCCTTCCCAGGGGCTGCAGATCCAGCCTGGGACCCCATTTCTCTGTGTGCCTATGAGTGGAATAGGAGCCTAGCCTTTCCTTGTCCAGAACAGAGGGCACTGGGCCACATGAGTCCAGGGCCCTCTGCCACGTGGAAAGCTTGCACCACCACTGAGAACAGGAAAGGTGGGCTGCGTGATGCTCCAGGGGTCTCGGGTCAGGGAATGTGCGAGCAGGCCAGAGTTCAAGTTACTCATGTTCCTTCAATTGTCTATTGCAGCAGGCTCTGAATAACACACTGCACGAAATAGCGCATCTCTCAGGGCTCCCAGACCTGCTGCAGACCCCTGGGCACCACAGCTGTCCCCAGGTGCTCCAGCTTGGGACCCAGTCTTTGTAGAGGTGGCTCAGCAGGTGCTTTCCATGCTGGTGCATATCTGGAAGCCCCATCCAGAGCAAACCCATGGAAAGTGGGGAGTGAGGTGGTAGGTTTGGGCCCCCATGAAGAGGAGAATCTGTTCCTACAGTGAATCCAGTTGCCACAGGCCCTTCTTCCCTTCAGGTTTGACAGCTTTTCATCTGAGAAAGTCCACTTTCAGAGCAAGATAGAAAGGGCAGGACTGCATTCAAAAACCAAGTGGAGTCACAACCCAAGCAGCTTTCACTTCTGACCTTAGAACTTGTCGTGTGGTTTTTGCCTAAATTTTCATTTTTCCCCCGACTGCCCTTAGTTTGAGCTCCTATTCAAATGCATCTACATGTCCTTGGTACCCCAAGCACAAAAGAGTGAGAAAGACTCCAGCCAGGGACCTGGGTATGCTTGCACAGCACAGAGTGAGGGCATGTGACCACCTCTACCTAGCAGGGCATGGAGCCTCCACACCGGCACCCCTGCCCTCTGCCTGCCTGCAGAGCACCTATCTGAGATTGCACCTGGCTGTCCGCAGCTGCCCTTGCCCTAGCCTTTTCCACTGATGCCTCTGACCTCTACTCTCAGTCTTCCAGAGAATGCTGGTTGGGTCATGGCCAGCTTTGGACCTCAAGGCCTTTCTCCATAGACTCCAGAGAGCCCTGTTTCTGGGGTGCTGGTCTGAGCCCTAGACCCTTGTCTGCTCACATCTTTTGTTTCCATCTTGACTGCAGCCACTGCTGTACACAGGTGAGGCCTATAGCCCCTATCCTCTCTTGGGCTTCTCAGATGAGGCAGGGTGGGCTGCCAGACTCCACCTAGCCAGCTGTCCCACAGCAGGCACATGTCCCTTCAGGCAGGCAGAGAACGGAACAGCCGATCCTCAGCTATCCATGGAAGTGGCCAATCCAAGAGTGTACCTTTGGGACTGGCCTCCTCCCTTCTCTGCTGCCCTACCCTTCCCTGGGGTTATGTAAACAGAGCCTCCTGCACAGAGGTCTTGCCTCAGGCTCCACTCAGAGTCCAGGTGGTCCAGGAGGAAGTCCTCCTGTGTCCCTGACCAGGGGAAAGCACGGGTAAGAGAAGGATGTGCACAAATGCAGGCTGCAGCCCAGACCCCCAGACCTTTCCCTCCACAAGACTCTCCAGAGTGCTGGGCATGGTCGAGCATGAGAACCTCTCTGTGCTCTGGAACCTGGGCCAGGCCCTGAAGATTCAGGAATTTGGAAATGGGCATGGGCTCAAATCAGTCATCAGAATACGCAAGCAACTGCCCCCTTGCCTTGCACTTGCTAAGTCTGATGTGCCCCCTGGATGGTCCTGTAAGCCTCCCCCAGCCTCTGGACAAATGCTCACAATTGTTACTATTTCACAAGTGAGGAAATGGGGGCTTTGAGGTTGAGTTCTAGAGTAGGTTGAGCCTTGCATTGGCAATTGGGTGGTAGATCCTTGTAATAGGAGGATATGGGGGGCTTGGAAGCAGTACTGATAAGGGAGGGATGACCTCTTGCAGAAAGGGTGTCTGGTGGCCAAGTGGCATCAGCTGGACTCTGAAGGATACACAGGGTTCTGCCAAGGAGTCAGAATGGAGTTGGTGGGGAGTAGGGAGTCCTGGGAGGAAGGATGGGTGCACATCCCCGGTGTCACTGGGAGAGCCCAGCGTGACTTCCTGGTTTCTGCGTCTTGCATCCTTGCTAGACTGTCATCTGTGTGCCCAGTGTCTGGGCCTGTTAATAAACTCCATGTCCATTCAGCCCTGCTGAGCTCAAGTGAAGGCCACTTCCCAGGAGGACAGAGTCCTGGAGCAGGGGCTGCCTTGCGCTGCCCAGCATCAGGGCTGTTCCTTATTCCTTGTTGCTCCTGCCTCTTAGAAGTCTGAGGTGCACTGAATGCCCATGTGATGGGACAGATGCACAGCTTGAGTGAGATGGGGTTTTGGCCTCGGTGGTCACCCAGTGTGGATGCCTCACCACAGCGGAAGGGTGCTCATGTGTTCCTGGGTTGTCGGGCCAGAAAAGGGGAGGGGCGAGGTGACAGAGCTGTCTTCAGAAGGTCAGGGTTGCCTGGTCCAGCTTCCCCACTGCTACTCATACTGCCACCTGGGAAGCCATGGCTCTGGTATGCAACAGGCTGGTGTGGCAGGGGGACACAAATAGGCCCACAGTTGCCTCCTTTTGTGGCAAAAATTGCTTTGACTTGAACACTTTTCTGTTGACACGACTGAGTCAAAAGGGGCCTGTGACTCTGGCCATGTGTGTGGGAGACAGGCTGGTCGCTGGTGGACAGAGGTCTTTCAGGAGAGAGTCGGCCGGCCTGTTCTGGCAGCAGCCGGCGTGGAGGGGACCCATCTGGTGTAGAGGGTGGAACATTGTAGCACTGCACTGCAGGGCTCCCGCTGCCCTTGAGCAGGCCTCTCCTAGAGGTGGCGCTCCACTGCAGCTCCACAGACCTGCCGCCACCGAGGGCTTTCTTCCTGCGGAGCCTTCTAGGGCAACAAGAGGGCTGCTTGTGCCTGTGCCCGGCAGTTCACTGCTCCAATCTCTCTCCTCTGGGGCTGCAGGCCCCCCGGGTGGTGCATTTTGGGGCATGCATTCTCAGCGCCTTACACTGTCCTGACTCCCCTTCCTTATACTCACTGGCTCCGACCTGCCCTGGCCCAGAGAACTGGGGAGGGGCCTGTGAACTGGAGGGGGCTACCCCAGGAGTCTCAGTACACGCACATGTGAATATATCCATGTGTGTTGTGTATCATGACCACATGTCCTTGTGTGTGTTCATGTAAGGGTGTCCATGTGGTCTTGTGTAGGTATGTGCATCCATGAGCTAGTGAGTATGTACATGTGTGTACTAGACTTCTTCCACAGGGCTTAACAAGCCCTGTCCCTCAGGGGTCTCCTCTTCAAATATCTGCTGCATGGCTCTCTGAAATGGGGCTGTGCTCTCTGCATGCACTTGAGGGAGGAACTGCTACAGGGTGAAGCATCACTGCCCCTCCCAGCACCAGTCTGGAGGGCTTCAGCTGCTTAGCACTGTCTGTAGAGCTTGCACTGGTCCTAGCAGCCCATTCAGGTCACTCAGCCTGTTGGCTGTGGTCTCTCTCAAAGACCTCCTCAGGTGTCCATTGCCTGTACCTTCCTATCATGCTGTTCACAGGCTCTAGGACCCCCCAGAACACTGGCAGAAGGCCTGAGCCTCTGCCCATCAGCAGCACCTGCTCCTGGGCCTGCCCTGGCCTTCTTCCCTAGGATGTTGAGAGTCACTCCCTTAGAGGAGCCCCTCACTTTGGTGCTGTTACCCACTGTTAGGATTGTCTGGCAGCCCCCCAGCCCTGGTGCCTCTCAGCCCAGCCCCTTCAGAGCAGCTGTTGGCAGCCTGTCCAACCCAGGGAACCACAGGCGACCCCGCACTTGTCCCCCATCACTCCCACTCCTGCTTTCCAGATACCAGCACCCTCCTGCCCCCACCCACATGCGTGCACTGGAGTCTGCCACCTCCTGCAGCCTTGTACCCGAGTGTACTCTTCGGCGCTACCCCCCTGCTCCCCCCTCCCTGTGATTTTGGGCCTCTCCTTCCTTGGGTGTTCTGAATCCTGTGCCCAGCCCCATGTGAAAGGCCATCTAAAGCTGATCAGTGTGAGTCTTTCTCTTGATTACACTGATGGTAGTGAGGCAGTTTATGGTTAATGTGGCCACGTCATACACAGGAAGGGACTGTCGCCTGCCACCATGGGGCTGATTAGGCCAGGCTGATAGCTGCCAGGGGCAGGCTGGGAACTTAGCCAGAACAGGGACCAGGGCTGCAGGTGGACTTTCTCCTTCCTCAGGAAAGCCTTCCTGTTTGGATGAGGCCCCCCTTGTTGGAGGATGGTCTTCTTTACTTATCTTGGTGTTAGCTGCACCCACCAGGTGTCTTCCTATAGGCATGATGAGTAACAGGCATCTGTGGCCTGGACACAGGGACTTGTAAATGTGGCCTCCACTGTGCCCACCCCCCATCTCACCAGACCCTTGTCTCTTCCATTCCCATTCTCTGTCCAGCAGCCAGCTGGGTCTTTCTAAGATGTGAATCACACCATATCACGGTTCCTTGCTTTAAATTCCTTGGTGACTTCCCGTGGCACCTCGAGCCAGGAGTGCAGCACCTGCTGCTCTCAAACTGGACCACTCACCCGGGCTCAACCAACGCCATTCTTGCTTCCTGCTGTCCCAACCCCAGCATGGTTCCTGGCATAGGTTGATGGGCACTAAGTGTTGGAGGAATGGACAATGAGTGGCACACCTCCGGGTGGGCAGATGTCATGTGAATGAACAACCAGTGATGTGTCCTGAGTGGGGCAGTCAGTCATGGGCCCCTGCCTGTCACCCATCTAGCTCATCCACCTGGGCCTAGTTTGGGGCTTTAGTGGAGACAGGCCTGTGTTGCTGACAGACCAGAGTCACTGACTGAACCAAACCTGCCCTGGCTCTTTGGCTGTTGGGGACCTCACCTGGGCCCCTCATGTTTTCTGCTTTGCATTTTTCACCCACTCTATTCACCTTCAAGAAAAGAGCATCCCCTGAGGACAGCCCCATGGCAGGCCCCCGCTTTTCCTGCCCTGATGATCTGGCTGGTGCTCGGAGAAGAGCCCAGGGAAGGCTGAAGGATTTCTGCTGTAAGATGTTAACTGATTCTGCTTTTCAGTTGGCTCCAAGGCCAGATGAGCCTAGAAGCCCTGTGGTTCTCAGGTTCACAGTAGGTGCTTGCTGTGTATTGCCCAGTGTGCCCCAGCCATCTTTGACCACCTGGTTGCCCCCAGCCTGGCCTAGCCCAGTCAGCTCCTCCTTCCTGTGGAGCATCACTTGAAAGCCAGTGATCAGGTGGGAGGATGTGCTGCAGAGGAGGGCATGCCCAGGCTGCTGTATGGGCAGCGGCGGGCATTGCAACAGCCTGTGGAAGAGGCAAGGCAGGCGGCCAGCTCTTGGGCTCAGGGGATCAGGACTGGAAAGGAGCACTGTGATGTGGAGCTGCTGACCTAGACTCACTGGGCAGAGGAACCTCAGCCCATCTTATCTCATGGAGGTAAGTCTCTTGGAGAGTTCTCACTGTCCTAGGGTTCTTAGTGCAGTCCTCTAACGGTGACCATTGGCCCTGGCTGGGCCTCCTGGAGCCACAGAGCCTCCTTCTCATCCTTGACAGGTCTCTCAGTGTTAGAAGAAGCTGCTTCTCTCCCTCACTTCCTGCCACCAGCAACAGTGCTTCTCAGAGACACCAGGGAGAAGGCCTGGAAGTGACTCTCTAGAAATTGCTCCCCATGGCATGCAGTCCCTGAGCCCCAGGGCTGCAGCTCTGATTGTAGGAGGGTCTGGTCGATGGAGAGGAAACGTCTGTGGATGGTCTGGCCCACAGGCCCTGTCCTCTCAGGCCAGCACCTTTTCAGGACAGCCATGTTGAATCATGTGGGGGGCTTATTGGGGGGTTGGGGGGGGCTTGACAGGGAGATATTGTTGCCATGCCTGTAACATGTATACCCTCCAGGAGGGACAAGGGTCCTCTATCTCTTCCCTTGGAGTCCCCTGGGACACACTTGTGGTGGCAGTTGGTGGCTAGGGGGCCCCTGCTCTCTAGGAAATGAAATGGAACACTAGGCCTATAGGTCAGTGCCAGAGCAGCACAGTGGACATGGCACTGCTGGTCACCAGGGCCCACTGGGCGTCCCAACTCATAGGGACTTGGCCTGGGAGCTTGAGAGCCTCATGGGTCTAGTTCTGCTTCTAGTGGGAGGGCTGGAGGAAGGGCTGGAGGGAGGGCACCCCCAGGGCATTGCTCACTCGAGTGGGAAGGGGCTGTGAAGAGGCCTCCCTGTCTCAGGGTTCCCACCAGCTACCCACGCTGCACCACAGGCAAGATGTCCCTGAAGTTGGGAAAGCCAATTTGAACATTTTGAGTGCTTCAGCCCTGCAGAGTGGGCCAGAGCATTAATCACTGAGCCGTCACCCTCTCTGTGAGGCTGGGGAGGAGGAAGTGAGTCAGTAAGAACTGTCGCCACAGCAATAACTCAGCATAGGATCCAAAAGAAACCCTCCTGCTTCCTGCATCTCTGCTGGCATCAGCTCCCCAACTGGCAGCAGGGGATGCTGTCACAGAGGAAGCACTTGGCACATATTCCAAGTGTTGGTCAGGAGCAGGAGGCTGCATTCTGAAGGCTCCTCTGGCTCTAAGGGACCCCCTGCAGCAGACTGAGAGACCTTGCATGGTTTCAGGATCCGATGGGGCCTTGCATGGTTTCAGGATCCGATGCTGTCTTCTGTGGACCACAGCCCCCCACCAGAGGTCCTGGAAGACTTTGGTGTCCTGGGCATGACTTAGAATTCCGTTCTGGGCCATTCAACAGTGACAGGGTCACTTCTGCTCTTTATTGAAGGTTCCCACACTGACCTGGAGCCTAGAGGGCTGAGGGTGCCTCATGGCGAACAAGGAGCCAGCCTGCATGCCATCAAGGAGCGTCTTGTAGGCTGGCCCAGGGGAGGGTGTGAAAGACACAGAGCAGATGAGCAGATACCACGTCACAGGAGTGTTGGTGAGAATGTCAGGCTGTGTGCCATGCCAGCTTATGGTTGCCAGATGCTCTTTCCCTCTCTGTGGGGTCCTGGGCTGGTGCAGAGGGCTTTTGGTCACACTTTTGAGGGAACACTCTTCTTCCCTTTAACAACTTGAGCATGTTGGTTTGGGGTCTGCTGTTGCTTGGGAAGGGTCATGTGGACCTCTGTGAGGGGACCTGCAGGCTCACATTTATGTGAGCATAAATGTGTGTGTGTGAGTTTGTGGTAGAGCTCCACCTGTGGGATGCCACAGACCTTCTGCCCAGGATGTGGTCACACGTGGCCTGCCTTCAAGAGCCAGGGGACTGTGCAGGCTTTGGGGAGCAATAATCTGGCCCAGGCTCCCTCGTGGTGGCCATGCCCACCCCTTGCCCCCATCAGAGCCCACTGCGGCTTTCCTCCTCCTCAGGGTGCCTCCCTCTGGCCACATTCCAGGGCTTCTCAAAGGATGAGGAGGCCTGGGACGGCTCTGTGGGTCGCTCAACTGTGGGAACATCCTCACGCATTCATGCCATCCCCGTGAGTGCCCGTTTGGACCCTTTGACCAGGCTTGCACAAAGGAAGCACCCCCCATCTTAGCTGGCCTCCTTCCTCATCCCTTTGACAGTGAAACCTAGGGCTGCTGAGGGGTTAGGGGCCTTTGAGCTGGGCCAGGTGACCCAGCTCCCACTCCATTTGAGAGACACCATCTTTTCATCACCCCAAGAGGGTGGAGACCTCAAGAGCTAATCACTTCCCGCAGGTTTTATTTCTTAGATACTATCACTTTGAGGGGTAGGTGCAACATATGAATTTGGAAGAATGTCTTCCTGGCATGAGTCCTGCCTGCCCCAGGCCAGCTGTGGAGGAGAGGCCACTGGGAGCTAAAGGGCAGTTGGTGTTTGTGTGTGGGGTGGGGGGCTTGTCACCAGCTCACAACACTTCAACAGAGTCACAGAGGGACCTGCAGGCAAGGTGCTGTGACCTGGTTGGGAGTGAGGTGGAGGATGACCAGGAGACTCCAAGGACAACTGTCAGCACGTACCAGGAAGAGAGACCACGGCCTCCAGGGAAGGCCTTCCCACTACACTGATGAGCCCAAAGCACCTGTGGAGGCCTGGCTCTGGGCCAAGGAGCAGGGAAGCCCCCGGCTCAGGGCACGGAGCCCCTTGTGGGGAGGTGCCCACAGCCACAGCCCTGTTGCAGGGCGTGTCTGTGAGCAGTTCGTGCTCTGGCCACCTGCAGTGCCCGGGGGGAGGGGGAAGTCCACTGCAGCCTGTGTGCACCTCCTGGGGCTGTCGTGATGAGTTGTACGGCCTGCGCTTAGACAGCAGACGCCTGTCATCTTGTGTGGTGAAGGCTGGAGTTCTAGGTTGAGGTGTCTTGCGGCTGGTCCCTCCTGAGCCCTCTCCTAGGCTCACAGGGTTGTCCTGTGTGTGTGTGTACCTGACATGCTCCTCTTTTAAGGACACATGCTCCTCTTATAAGGTCATGTTGGATCAGGACCACTCGTGACCTCACTGCACCTTAGTCATCTCTGGAAATCAGGCCTTATCTCCAAATAAGGTCACGTTCTCAGGAGCAGGGGCCTGGACTTCAACATAGGAGTAGTCCATGACACTGTCTCCTGGAAACTGCATGATGTGTATTTTATTTATCTTCCTTACGTCCCTGGGAGGTGCTGTTAATAGCCACCCAGGCTCACAGAGGGAAACTGAGGCTGTGATGTGAAGAAGTGTGTCCAGAAACTGTGGACCATCCCTAGAGGGCAGTGTGGACACAAATCACAGTGCCACACGAATGCTCCAGTATGGCCACGGGTGCAGGGAGGGGCGCCTTGTGCTCCCAGAGGGGTTGATGCCCCACCCTGGCCACACAACCATGTGTTCACCGACCCTCCCAGATATGTGCTGTGCCCCAGTGGGACCCATGTCCTTCACCTGGCATGGAGAGTAACAGTCCCAGTGGGGCGTGGCTGCCATATCCCGGGCCTCTGGGGAGCCGAGCTCTGTGTGGCACGGTGGCTCTGTTGGGCTGTGACTGAGCCCTGGCCACACTGCTGGGCAGGAGAGAGCTGTGGGAGCAGCAGCAGCTGCTGTCTTACGGGCTGCACGGGGTGCTGCCCTCCGGGCCTCTGTGGAGGTTCACTCTGCATCTCATTTGCTTCCCTAGCCTGTGTTCCTACTGGCCACATGCCTGAGGACAGGCTGACTTTTCTACCTCCAGCTCTGACCTTGGAGGGTCAGCCTGGGGCCACTGTCCTCATAGCTACATATGTGTCTTGCTGACTTTCCAGTCTGGCTTTGTGGTCACCAACACCTGGCCAACTCTCCCCTGCCTCTGGTGCACACTGGCCTCCTGAGTCCCAGGTACTTCTGTCCATTTGAGTGCAGCTCACATTTGTTGCTTTGTCCTGGGAATCTCTTGAGGCCTCACCTTCCTTGTGAGGTCAGTGTCCTTTTGGGGTCTTGTGAGGTGAGAGGTCCCTCAGAGCTTGTGGTCTGCCCTGAAGTTATGAGTTGGAGTCAGGGTCACTCTCCAGGTGACACTTGGCTAGAAATGTTGTCATCATTTGCGAGAAGAGTCTGCAGAGGGAGTGGCCTACCCACAGCAAGGATTGTCAAGGAGAATACCTGGTGACTCTCAGGACCTGGAGAAGGCTCTCAACATGATGCCGGAGTTCTAGTCACAGAGGAAAGGACTGATAAAATCCAAAAGGTCACCAAAGAACCACCTCAAAGAAGTGTGAAAGATAAAGCTGCAAACTGGAGTGGGATACTTCTCTTAAAAATGACATGATAGTTACACAAAAGATAAAGAGTTCCCACAAACCAGCAAGGAAGAGTATCAGCCCAAGGGAGAGATGGACCCAGGTCACCAGCAGGCACCAGGGGACTTGGCCACCAAGCATGGGAAAAGATAGCCAGTCTCACTCATGTCTGGGGACACACAAACTCGGGCCTAATGGAAGACCACCACGCCCACTAATCAGCAGGAGCCGAGTTCATTGTCCTGGCAGAGGGGGTGCTGTGGCCCATCCCTTGCTGCTGCAGCGCGGTGGATCAAACACCGGAAAATTGCCCACGCTGTTCCTGGAGTTGATGTCTATGCACCCTCTCTGCAGCAGGGGTCCTCCTAGGGCCCAAAGGAGAAGTGAGAGTGTGTGCTTGGGTGCCCCACTAGCTCCCTTGGGAACAGGCCAAACCAGACAAGCCTGTGCCCGGCACAGAAGGGGAGAGGGAGTTGAGGGGCTGTGGCACACTGAAGTCCACCTGTGGTGACTGCAGCCACACATGGCAGTGCCGATGCCATTTGTAATGTAAGATCAAGTGGTAGGACCGGTCCCTAGAGACCTGCAGTGTGGACCTGTCCCCAGCAGCTCAGAAACAGGCAATGCCAGCCACACATGGATGTTTGATAAAACCACTAAGAAAAAAGCATAAAGGTCAGGGCAGAGGCTGCTGCTGGACAGCGGGGCAGGGAGGGAAGGAGCTCCCTGCTACATCCTGTCACTGCTCTGGTCCTGGGGGGACAGGTTCTCAGGCCATCATCACATTATGAAAGGGAATGAGTTCTGTGAAATGCAAGCGTCCTATATGGACCAACAGGGACCTAGGCTGGCACCCTTGCTTCCGTGCCCTTTGATCCTCCCAGGAAGGGAAAAGAGAAAGGCAGGAGCAGGGAGAGGCCCTGAAGGAACAGCAGCTCCTGTGGCTTGCGTTTCCCTTCCAGCCTTGTTGCAAGGCAAGAAGTGAGCAGCCTGCTGATAGCCAGGCCACAGCCCCCGGGGCCCCTGCCTGCCATGCCTGCAAGGGCGCTTTGGGGCATTGGGGAGTCCAGAGTTGGACCTCTGCTCCCATGGACACTGAGCTCTGTCTGGATCCTTCCCATCAGGCCTGCAGCTTCAACACTGTGGCCACCTCTGTGGCCCAGCGACTGCTGCATGGTGCCTGGGAGGCTTCAGCTGATGCCCTCAGAACACTTGGCAAGGACACCATCCCACAAGCAACCTAGTGAGACCCTATCTCAAAAGATAAAGCCCTGCAAACTTGGACAAGGAGCAGACTGAACCCATTTCCTCACCTGTGCAGGGGGCTGAGGTGCCAGTGATGGAGACCTGGTGGACTGCCTGTTCCTCGAGCTGGCTGCCCAGGCCCTGGGCTGCACACACCCAGGGGAGGGACCTGCATCAAGGATGGTACCTGGTGCCTTTGGCCTGGCCACACCTACACAGGTGGGATCTGGGACAGGAGGGGCTGCCCCTTAAGGGGTGGTGGATGGGCCCAGTGCCCTCTTACCTATGGGGCATGCAAGAAACTTCTGAGAAGTCTTGCCAATGCTTGTGCCAGGCCCACCCTCAAGGCCTAAAATCAGTCCCTTCAAATGCCCACTTGAGGCTCCTGGACAGCCACAGGGAATTGGGACTGACAGGTTCTATAAGCTCTTGGCCTATTCCCTCTGGAAGTTCTGGGTCTAAGGATGGGACATGAGGAAGCTGGTTCTCTGGCACTTGGCTAGGGCAGGGTCTGGGTAGGGGGGACTTGCCCTGGTCTATGACTGGGGGAACTGAGGTGTGGGGTGCTGGTGGCCCAGGCTGCATGGCAAGGCCCATCACTTGTCTGAGTTCCTGTGGTTCTGGGAACATAGGAAAGGGAGGTTTCTCCTGGAACTATGCTGGCCTGGCAAACCCAGACCCCGTGTTAAAAGCAAACCTAGGGGCTGGGATTTGGCTCAGTGGCAGAGCGCTTGCCTAGCATGTGTGAGGCACTGGATTCGATCCCCAGCACCACATTAAAAAAATTAAATAAACAAAACTAAAGGTATGTCCATCTACAACTAAAAATATTAAAAAAAAAAAAAAAGCAAACTTGGCACAGCCTGGCCTGGTCTCTGGGCCTGTGACCTTGTGGAGCAGGGCAGGTGGCCCAAGGGTCAGAGTGGCCCGCGCAGTACTGCACCTCCTTCTGTCTCCAGGGAGCTGCTGCCCGGTAGCAGCTTCCGTCAACACGTGGGCCAGTGACCAGGCTTCCGGGAACTGGCCCAGGGAGGGGGCTCCAGCCAGGGCTTGGGGCCAGGCCAAGGCTGTGGGCGGCTGGCCTTGTCTATCCCCCAGGAGAGATGCTTGCCTTCCAGAAACTCCCAGCCACTATGGTTGCTGATCCACTGATTTCAAAAGGAAGAATTGAATTTAGGCTCCAGCTGGCTGGAGAAAGAGCTGGCTCTTGCTTGGGCTTGCTGGCCAGCCTCAGGTCCATGGATCAATCACCTTTCAGGAAGGGCTAGTGTGGGGAAGGGGCTTCAGAAACAGGACTCCCAATCCACCTCTGCCTGGCTGGGCTTTCCAGGCCTTAGTCTCCCTGTGAGATGAGGCAGAATCTCTGGGGTCTCTTCACAAGGTGGCCACAATGCAGAGGGACAATGGGGGTAAGAGTGGGGGAAGGAGTGAGTCCCACACTCCATGGCCTTCTGTCCAGGAGGGTATCCTGTCTAGGTCCTGGTCGCCACCTGGGCTTTGCCCAGCAGGGGCAGCTTCTAGGTGACCCTAGAGCTTTGCCCTCCAGATGCTGCTGGGCACTATTGCCTCCCTGTGGGCACTGTTCTGTGGTCACTGTTGGGGCAGTGCGGGCCAGGGTGAGGACTGGCCATAGGCCTCCAGCAGCTGCGGGTTTCTGTGATCCCAAGAACAAGACAGAAAAAAGAACCTTACAAGAAGGAAGGTTTGGGAGGAAAACCTTGGGGTATGGCCTAGGTCGGCCCGGAAGGGGAGGCTGGCTGTGGGACTGGAGGCAGGTTGGGCCAGGGGGAGCTCCGAAAACAGGGCCTGCTCCTCCTGGGCCTGTGGACATCAGGCCAGTGGTGGCGGCATTTCTACAAGGCCAGCCATGTGAGGCAACCAGGATCCTCTGTCCTCCAGGGCAGTGCCCCCTGAGGCTTCTCCTCTCACCCTTTCACTGGGCCAGGCATGGTGGGCGGTGCAGGGTGCAGCAGGGCCTGGAATCTGGGGTGGGATTGGCAGAATCCGGATGGGGCAGAGATGAGAAGTCTCTCAGCAGTGCTCTCCTGTGGGTGAACTGCACAGGAGAGGGGCCCAGGGCTAGGTGAGGCCCCAAGAGATGAGAGAGCCAGGTGCACAGGGGGAAATGTGGCCAGAGAGGCAGGAGGGGCTGGAGTGCCCGGGTTGCATTATGGGATTTGGATGCCACTGGGCTGAGGCTGGAGCACCATGGCTCTCATTGCTTAGATGGTAGGTGGTCAGAGCAGATGGGTTGAGACCTCCCCCTCAGCGTGGCTCTGGACTGTCTCAGTGGCTCCCCTAGGGCCGTGATGGGCAGGTGATGACGGAGGGCTCATGCGAGTGTGACCACTGGCAGGTGAAGATGGCCTCCTCCCCTGTGCTCCTCCAACTGGAAACTTCCAGGCACAGGAGACCCTGCCTTGTCTCCCTGCACCTCCAGGCATGGGAGGGGTGGGGCAGGGCTATCTGCTATCCAGGGTCTCCGAGATGCTGGGGCTGGGAGTTATAAATGGACAAGAGCAGCTGTCGCCACAGTGTCCAGAGTGACGGCGCCAAGAAGCCCCCATGGCCCCCACCCGCCCTCCTGGGAGCTGGGAGACTGGACTGGCCGCGGCCTTTTAAGGGCATCTCTGGCCAGCACCTCCATTACCGGTCATACTGGCTGAAATGTGAGCTTGGCGGGATCCCGAGGCGCTCATATCAAAGGAAGTTCTTCCTGGCTGGGCAGACAGCCTACGCGCCAGCCCCACCACAGGGCACTTCTGTTTGGGAGTGGGGAGACAGGCTGCTCAGAGGGTGCTGCCCAGAACTGGTGCAGGAGTGTCTGGGCCACAGCGGCAAAGACACACAGAGGAGCTGTGATCTCTGGGGCCCTGGTGGGTCAGGGTCAGGGCGGGGGTCAGGAAGACACTGTGACCCTCTGTGCACTTCTTGCTAGATTTAGGATGTCCTGGCCTCTCCGCTTGCCTGGACTTGACTTTCCAGAGCTAGGGGTCCTTACCCTTACAGGAGACCCTGAGACCAAGGGAGGTCTGGCCAGGCATGGTGGGAAGCTGCCAGGAGGTCACTCCCAGCATCCCTAATTCATGTCCCTGCAGTCAGGGACAGAGCAGGGGGTGGGGCTGGGTGGGAAGAGAAGAGGCCTTTGTTCCAAGCCCTGCTGGGTGCCCCTCAGTCCAGTTGGGTCTCAGTTTTCTGCCCAGCCCACAGAGGGTCCTCAGCAAGTATGTGTGCAGGGAGAGCTGCCTGTGCATTGGGTCTGGTGCCCAGGCCTATCCTAGTGTCTGCCTCACCAGATTCAAGGGCAGTAAATTGTAGGCTGCCCAGGGGCAAGAAGCTCACCTGAGGTGGCCAGAAAGTGGCCAAAAGTGGAGCACTATAGGCAAGGCTTGGACCCAGGGCAGGTCACAGACCTAAATTAGCATGACCTAACCTCGAATTTCCAGCACAGGGGAAAAATCTCTGTCGCCTCCAATTGGGAAAATATTTTTCAAATTCAGCACCAAAAGTACAAAGCATAAAAGAATTGATAGATTGGACTTTATTAAATGAAGAACTTTCACTCCTCAAAAGATACTGTCAAGACCTGGGCGTAGTGGTGTACGCCTGTAATCCCAGTGGCTCGGAGGCGGAGAAAGGAGGACTGCCCATCCTCAGCAACGGCAAGGCGCTAAGCAACTCAGTGAGACCCTGTCTCTACATAAAACACAGAATAGGGCTGGGGATGTGGCTCAGTGGTGGAGTACCCCTGAGTTTGATCTGCAGTAGCAAAAAAAAAAAAAAAGTGCAATAGACCAGGAGAAAATTTCTGCAAAGCCCATGTGTGATAAAGGACTTACATCTAGAACACAACAGAAAGAACTCCCTCAGCCCCAGAGCAGGAAAATAGTCTAAAAATGGGCAAAAAATTGAGCAGAAATTTCACCAAAGATGGCATGTGGATGACACCTGAGCAAGTAACTTCAGCACCACCAGTTATCAGGGAAATGCCAACCACACCGCACACCACCGCACACTGAGGGGCTAGTTTGAGGCAGCATGCAGGTGTTGACGAGGCTTGGGCCAGCGGGGATCTCACGTCCTGTGGGTGGGGCTGTAAACTGGTGAAACCACTTTAGAAAACGGTCTGGAATTTTCCTTAAAACTTAAATAGAGGGCTGGGGACATAGCTTAGTTGGTAGAGTGCTTGCCTCACATGCACAAGGCCCTGGGTTCAATCCCCAGCACCATAAAAAAAAAAAAAGTTTAAACAGAAGGATATGTGCCTGTGGTTCCAGCTGCCTGGGAGGCTGAGGCGGGAGGATCACTTGAGCCTGAGTTCAGGGCCAGCCTGGCCACCACAGCAAGACACACATCTGCCATGTGACACAGCCATTCTGGTCCTAGAGAAACAAGTGCTGGCCACATGAAGACCTGGCACACGAATGTTCAGCAGCCTTATTTGTATTAGCCCCAAACTGGAAACGAGATGCATGTCTGCCAGGAGGTGAGTGGATAATCAAACAGCAAGAGAAGGGCATGGACTTCAGGGCAAGCCTGTCGCTAGAGGCTGGAGCATAGCTGGAGGTGAAGTGGGAGAGGGCAGAGGGGACACCCGAGGGCCTGGGGAGCCTCTGAGTGGTGGTTGTGCTCACTTTCCTGGTGGTGATGACCATTTGACCATATGTATTTATGTCAAAATGTATCAAACTGCACACTTCAAATATGTGCAAGTTGTTAGGTGTCGTTTATACTTCAGTAAAATTCTTCAAATATAAACAAAACCCCAAACAAGGGTTCACTGAGTTTGCTTGGGGAATCCTTGTGTGTGTAAGTGTGTAGGCATGTGTATTGTATATCTCTTTGTGTCGCTGAAGCCTCCACACAATTTGGTACATTGCTACGCAAAGAGGCACATATTTCAAAGAGAAGAAAGCTTGCAGAGAACCCCATCGCCGCACGCAGAGGGACTGAGGAGGCTGTGGGTGTGCCGCCTGGGTGGCTGTCTCTCTGGTGACTTTGTTTTCTTTCTACCTGTGCCTGACTCCATGCCTTCCGCAGGACTGCAAGGAGCAAGTGCTGGCTGAGGGAAACTGGATTCAAATCCTCATCTTGTTTAAGCAGGGCAACACACACACCTACTGCTGGCTTCAGAGCCACAGTCTGGCTCAGTGCAGGGCAGAGGTGCGTCACCTGCCCACTGCGCACCTGGCAGCTGTGAGCCAGGTTTTCTTCAGCTGGGAGGGAGGCGGAGGGAGGCCTCCTGGCCCAGCAGCCTGCTCTCTGGGGCTCTCCTCCCAGTGTGCTTGCACATTACGAGGAGGTGACTGCATTTCCCAGAACTAGCCCCTGGGGAGAGATGGGAGAGGCGGGAGGGCTACGCCAGCAGCTGCTGGAAATGGCCATTCACCAGCTGGGGTTGTGGAAGGGAACTGCAGCCCACATGGAAACCCAAGCTTCTACCATCCCTGGGAAGACAGGCCGGGAGGGTCTGGCAGCTGGACGTCTGCTCAGATGCCTCCCTTTTCAGCAGTGTCCTGGGGCCCTGCTAGGGGAGCTGAGAGTCCCCTGCCTGCCTGTTTGCTGGGCTCAGCGCCAATGGCCAGACCTGCGATCCAGGGGCTCTGGTGCAGGAGGTGGCACTCTTGCCCTCTCACTACCTGCCGCCACCCCAGCTGCCCAGTGACTCGGCAGGGACGCAGTGGATTCTTGCAGGTGCATGGTGAATGATTTAGGCACAAGGCACCGGACCGAGGACAAAGATGAGTCTCGCTGTGTGCGGTTCTGCTTGTCTCAGTGACGCGATGTGGCCGCCAGGTCACACCACGTGGGTCCCCACTGAGATGCATGTGAGGATGCTGGTGGAGGGGTGGCCTGCCGGAGGGCGCACCATGACCCCTGCCTTTGCTGGCCAGCCTGCCAGGGGCTCCCCAGATAACCTCCAGGGCCCTGCTGGCAGCAAGGAGCGCCACACCATCCCACAGGGACGTGAGAGGAGAATCACGGGAGCCCTGTGGACGGGAGGCCCAGAGCAGCCTTCCACAGCAGGGCGTTGTCTCGACAGAAGCGGCAGCTTGCGGAAGCCGTCTCTCCAGAGTGCTTCTCGCTACCTGAAGTCCATATCCGCTTGGGAATTGTCATGGGCTCACGGGTACCCCCCAAAGTGCTGAAGTCCTGACTCCCATGGCCTCCTGGAGTCCTGTCTGGAAGGAGGGTCTTCACAGATGCTCTTAGGGTAGGATGAGGCTGTGAGCCCCATGACTCATGTCCACATGGAGGGGAGGTCTGGACAGACCTGCAGGCATGCCTGAAGCAGAAGGCACGTGAGGACCAGGGCGGGGTCGGGGCTCCTTCTGCAAGCCAAGGCCCTGAGGGTTTCCAGAAGATCCCCAGGAGCCTGCAGAGGCTGGAGCGGATGCTTCCTCACGCCTCGGCAGGAGCCAGCCGGCGGTCCTTGACCTCAGACTTCCAGCCACCAGACTGAGAGCCTCTGTCTGCTGCCTTGCCCAGCAGCCCACACCGACACAAGCACTTCCCAGCACCTGCTGCTCCTTTGACTGCAGCCTCCACACACGCAGTGGCCATCCTGTCACTGTCACTAAGAGCCCTGAGGCACCAGCATTTTGCAGACCATGTGTGCGAAGGATCCTTAGTCCAGCACTCACACCCGAGGGCCTTTCGCCAGGCTTCCCTCCAGGGACTCCAGGAGGGAGGGCTGCCCCTGCTGTGGTGGGCTGCAGGCCTCCTGAGCCCTGAGGTGTCGTTCACTGCCCACTGTTGAGACTGCTCTGACATGGCTGTTGGTCTCCAGCTTCCTCGAGCTGAACACAGGATGCTCAGGCAGGCTGTTGTCCACCACTGGCTGTGGCCACCAGTCACTGGGCAGGGACTCCAGCCCCACTCCTGCCCTTCAAGTTGGAGGCCTGAGCCCGCCTGAGTGCCGTCCTCCAAGCCCCACGGGACCCTGCTGTCCTGTGCACCTGTGTGCAGGCGTGTGCGGGATGCAGGGGTGGCTGGTTTCTTGGGCTGAGTCCCCTCCTGGAAGCTCTTTGTCAGGCCCTCTGGGACACCATGCCTGGGGGACCCACACTAGGGGCATGGGGCGACGGGCAGAGAGGTCCGGGAGGGTGCTGGAAAGGCTTCTCTTCTTTCTTTTTAAATATTCTTTTAGTTGTAGATGGACACAATATCTTTATTTTGTTTTTATATGATGCTGAGGGTGGAAGCCAGTGCCTCACACGTGCAAGGCAAGCCTCCACCACTGAGCCCCGGCCCCAGCCCGAAGGCTCCCCTCCTGAGCAGAGTCCACGGGAGAGAACACAGGCAGCCCCACCCGTCCTCCCGGCCCACCCCCACTTCTGCCCACAGCAGTGGCTGCTTGCAAAGACCCAGTTTCCCCAGGTCTGGCGCCTGTCCCTCAGGAAATGTGCCATTGATTGAGAATCAATCTAGTGGCAACGTGGCTCCACGTCTAAGGACAGGGCTGCTGTGACTCCTCTCCCCTCCGGGGCAGTCCGGTTGCCCCACCCTGCTGGGAGAGCAGCCGCCCTCTCCTGACCAGCAGTGAGCTGGGAGCCAGGTGGAGGTGTGGTGGGTGGAAGGGATCCTTCCGCGAGCCTCGCCCTTCCCTGGCGGGCAGCGGAGCGGGGCTTGCTGCTTTGTGTGGAGATGCTGACTTGGGGTTGCTTATGGGCACCTGGCAGCCTTGCCTGGTGGAGGAGTTTCAGCCAGACAATCTGCCATCTGCTGAGGGCCGGTACAAGGAGCTGGAGGCTGGTGTGGAGGTCTAGTCAGCTGGGGCCTGTTTTGGAGGCTGAGGTGGACAGACCCAGGCTGGATCAGTGCCCAGAGTCTCCAACTCCTCCGACATGCCCCCTGATTACTTGGCATGCCATGTAGGCCTTGGAGCCGGGAGTGGCTACCTGGCCATGTCCATCCTGGAGCAGAGAGAGCCAGTTTTTCCCCAGGCTGTGTGAGCAGCCCCAAGCAGTGGGGTGGCCCATGCTGACACCTCACTTGAAGGTCCACATCCCCACCTCCGGTCAGTCCACCAGGGCTTCGGAAACAAGGAATGCCCCACCCTCCGGTCAAGGCCTTCCTGCCCTGTGAGAAGACCTTGGTTCTAAGTTCCACCCATAGAAGTTTCCGGCACTTGGCCCTTGAGGGAGGGTGGAGAGTGAAAGTGGGCAGGGTGGCGATTCTGTTTGCCCTGAGGCTCTGATCCAGCCCTAGGGGATGGCCACGCTGGCCGCACACCATGTTCCAGAGTGAAGAGGGATGGCAGGCAGACTCTCACCACCGCAGGCAGCGGGGGCAGCGCTGAGCCTGTCTCTGGGCTCCCCCAGGGCTGGGCCCAAAGGGAAAAGCGTGCCAGATGCCCACAGAAAGGAACTCCCACTCATTCCTGTGCACCGGCGTGATGTGGACACAGGTGCCCTAGTCCCAGCTCCTTGGTGGAACCCCTTTGTGCCGGGTACTGTGGCGCTGTGCGTGTGTGCTCAGGTGGCCCCAGTCTCCCAGCTTCCCATGGGTCCCGCGGTCACCTCTGCTGGACCTGTGTGCGTCTCCCCCACTCACTCGCCCAGGGAGGTGCTGGTGTGCCCCAAAAGGCTCGTGTAAGGTGCAGTGAGCTCAGCTCCCCAGCCGAGCCCTGCCCTGTGCCCGGCCCCAAGAGCCCCAGCTACGGACTCTCCTCCACCACTCCCCACCTCCTCTTTCTTGTTTTGTTTATTTTGAGAGGTTTGGACAGTCAAGCAGGTGCAGTGAGGACGACAGGGGTGCTTCAGACACCCAGAGCCGAGGGCCCTCTGCCGCGCTGCCTCCCTGCCGGCCTTCCTCCTGCCCCTGGGCCGCGCCTCTGCCTGGGCTGCCTGGAAGCGTCTGCCTGCCCACTCCTGCAGGGAGGCGTCCTACACCCTCACGTCCCCATCTGTGGCATGTGCGTGACACTTGGACCTGTGTACCTGCCAACATCAATGTCTGCTTCATGGTTTTGTTGCTGCTGCTGGGACTGGAACCCGCGACCTCTGGCAAGTGCTCTTCCCTACACCCACGTCCCTGCCCTGGTTCATTCTCCCGTTGCCCCTGGATGCCGGACACACACCCACTGAAAACTGAAGGTACTCTAAGTAGAAACGCACTGAACCCACCCGGCCCACCCGGCCCATCGTACAGCGCCCGCGTTTCCCCTGCAATCACAGGCCGGCTGGGAGCCACAGTCCCTGCCACCAAGCATCGTGACAGAGGATCGCACTGCCTGTCCTGGCCCTGGAAAGATCAAACTCAACGTTCCCAGTGCAGCTTAGCCTGAGGCATGTCTTTGCGCCATCCTGAGTCGGGCTGCCAGGCATCAGGACCGCCCGCACAGGGGCACCGGGGCTGTTTAGTTCACTCTCCTGTGGGTGGGTGTTCAAGCTGCACTCCGGCTGCCTCAAGTGGCCCCTTGTCTCTGGGAGCTGTCCCTGGGACGCACCTCCACGTAGAACTGCTGGTTGTTGGCACGTGTGCTTTTGGCCATGAGACTGTCCTGGCTGTACCCGCAGCAGGGGCGTGTACCAGCAGCAGAGTCCTTGCCTTCTTGGTTAGGGCAGGGCTGGCCTGGCTCCCTGGGTGCTGGGTCCTTTGCCTGGGGCTTCCCTCAGTTGCCCTCGTGACTGCTGTGGGGCACTGGGTTCAGGGACGAGCAAGAGGGCTCCCTGGGAGGGAAGGCAGCAGCCCAGAGCCCTGGGGCTGAGAGGGGCCTGTGGCAGGGGCCTGGGGGTCCTGCGATCTCTTCCAGGCACTGGACTCATTGCTCCTCTCCACCCAAGCCCAGGCCCCACTGCACTGATTGGGGTCCCTTCCGCGGACGCTGTGAGACCCCAGAGCTCTGCCTGTTGGGAGCATCCGCCTCCTTGCTGAGCCTCGCCCACTGCAGGAGGATCTGGCAGGACCCTGGGTGTGGGCTCTTGGGTGAAGGTGGCCTGGTCCTATGTCAGCAGGAGTGGCTTAGGTTCCCCATGGCTGCATCCAGTTCAGGCAGGTGTAGCCACTGGACACGGTGGGCACCAGGGTCCTGGGCAGGCCAGCACCCACGCCTGAAGCCAGGAGGTGCAGGGCACAGGCCGAGTGCGTGTGTGCGATGCAGTGTGTATGTGTGGGCTGAGTGTGTGCCGTGTGTTGCGTGCCCTGGTGGTGTATGGTGTGTGGTGGTGTGTGTGTTCTATGCATGTTGTGTGGGCATGATGTGGTGCGTGTGGGGTGTGGAGTGTATATGTGCCTTGTGCGTGTGTTGTGTGTTGGTATGTGTACAGTGTGTATGTGGTGTGTGTGTTAGTGTGTGTTGTGGGGACAGTGGCTATGTTCTCTGTGTGGTATCTGAGCAGAGCAGGGACAGCCAGAGTGCTGAGCCCTGATGATCAGGGAGCTGACATCCGCCTGCAATTTCTGACCCTCCCAGGCACCCTTGAGCCCGGCCTCTGGCCTGAGAGTGTCCTGGGGATGGTTGTTGACTGGCGGTGAGACTTCAGGACTCTTGCCTGATCCTAAAGTCCTTGAAAATAGAACTGCACGGAGGCAGCTTCCAGGTGTCCCTTCTCCCCACTGGGGCAGCCCGGTCCCTGCCAGGCCCTGCCCAGGGCAGGTGAGGGTGCAGCAGCCCAAGCAGAAGCCACAGGCAGGCCAACGTCCCCTACCTTGTGACCAGGCACTTTTTGCTCACCAGAACTGGGCACAGTGGAGGGGGAGGCCTGGCCACCTGTCAGAGGGCTCGCCTGAGTCAGCCTGGCTGTGGCATCTGTCACCTGCTCCTACAGTACCCGCCTCGCTCCCCTCCCCAGTCTGGTCTTGTCCGGAGTTGCCCTCCAGCTCTGTGGGCAGAGGGAGCATGTGGCCACCAAGAATAGCGCCTTGATTGTAGACAGTACCCTCTTTTGGACTCATGGCTGCCCTCCAAGGCCCTCTGGGGTGAATGGACATTTGTCCCCAATTTTTTTTGGAACAGACCTTCTGTCCTACCCATCCTTTTAGCTAAGAGGCAAGGCAGACCCCCACCCTGACTTGGAGGACTTGTCTTCCAGCCTGGAAGCCTCAAAATTCTTTTGATTGTGTATCTACAAGTAAAAAATATTTGCACACTGCAGTTTACGTTAAATAGAAATTGCAGGAGGCTGTTGGTCTGGACAAAGTTCCTGCTCTGGCCCAACAGACCAGGCTAAAAATAAAAATGGAGTCACCCGTGCTAAAGCTCCACATCAACCAACTGAAACTGAGCTTTCTACAGCTTTCCGAGAATCAGGAGGGAACAGCTGCACTTCCCAAGCAGGCCAGTTTCAATCACAGGATAATGAAACTCCGCTTCAATGCTGCCCGAGAAAAGGGACTGACATGGCTTTCCCTGTTCCGCCCCTGAGGAAAGCATCTGGACCCGGGTCTCCTCTGCCCTGCTTCTTTCAGCCCTTGGCCGGCCTCCTCTGCTGGGCTTATCAGAACACCCTTTTTATTTTATGGAGTGAGGTGTTTCTTAATTCTAGAATCAAAAATAAAGCCAAGCGAGATCTTCAAGTGTGTTGCCATTTTGCCTGCTGACATATACGCATAGATATTTGAATCATGTGTGTGTGGCAGTCTCCTTAGCCGGGACCTCAAGGCGCAGTGCAGGCTTGGGGTGAAGTCTGTCATGGCAGCAACTGCTCATCCACCCCACCCAAGTGCTGAACCCAAAAACCTCGAAGGCGACTCGCCAAGAGCAGCCTGATTGCAGCCTGGACGTGTGGGGACACTGGGGATATCGGCTTCCTGGCAGGTGCATGTATCCCCCAGGGAGCAGGGAGGTTAGAACCAGGCCCTTGCTCTGGTGCCCAGGGACCAGGCGTATCTAGAGCAGGGGGCTGGGCTGCTTGCTCACGGGACCCCGGCCTGGGGCGGTGGTTATCCCTGGGTCCCACGCGGCCTGTCTGCGCTGTGTCCCAGGTGCCCTGGTCCTGGGTGCCTCTTCACACTTCTAGGACTCCACAGGGCTGATGGGGCTGCAGAGGGTTCCTAGCACTGACAGGAGACGTTGGAACTGGGGGACGTCTCTATGGCCCCAGAGGGCCTGTCAGCGTGGCCAGGGCTGCAGCTCAGCACTACTTCATGGTGGACATAGGACCAAGGGTGAGCAGAAGGGCCACTCTGTTGCAGGAAGCACCTGTGTCCTAGCTGAGTGGAAGAGGCCGGCAGGTGGGCTGTGAGCCGTCCCCCTTTGGCCTGCACTTACCGGGCACTCAGCTGGCCCGCTCCTGACCTGGCTCGGGCCGCCTCCTCCAGCTGTGTGCATCTGTGCGTTCGTGCATTTGTCATTGGTCTCTTTTTATTATTGTGGTAAATAATGTATAACATGAATTCACCATCTAGACCTAGTGTGTGTGTGTGTGGTGTGTGGGGGTGTGTGGTGTGTGGTGTGGTGTGGTGTGTGTGTGGTGTGTGTGTGTGTGTGAGTGTGTGGGAGTGTGTGGGGGGGTGTGTGTGGGGGTGTGTGAGT
>CM053409.1:117554433-117576866 GCA_028644305.1 Xerus rutilus | reverse complement strand
ATAGTGGTGATGGTGATGGTAGTAGTGGTGATGGTGGTGGTGATATTGATGGTAGTGATGGTGATGGTGGTGATAGTGATGGTGATGGTGATTGTGGTGGTGATGGTGATGGTGGTGGTGGTGGTGATGGTGATGGTAGTAGTGGTGATGGTGGTGGTGGTGATGGTGATGGTAGTAGTGGTGATGGTGGTGGTGATATTGATGGTAGTGATGGTGGTGATGGTGATGGTAGTGGTGGTGGTGATGGTGGTGATGGTGATGGTAGTGGTGATGGTGATGGTGGTGGTGATGGTGATGGTAGTGGTGGTATTGATGGTGGTGATGGTGATGGTAGTAGTGGTGGTGGTGGTGATGATATTGATGGTAGTGATGGTGATGGTGGTGATGGTGATGGTGATGGTGACTGTGGTGGTGATGGTGATGGTGGTGATGGTGATGGTGATGGTGACTGTGGTGGTGATGGTGATGGTGGTGATGGTGATGGTGATGGTGGTGACGGTGATGGTGATGGTGATGGTAGTGATGGTGATGGTGGTGATGGTGATGGTGATTGTGGTGGTGATGGTGATGGTGGTGATGGTGATGGTGATGGTGGTGGTGGTGGTGATGATAACAATGCCAGTAGAGATATTCTTACAGGAGGTATGTCCTTTTATCACCTGACCATCTTAGCTGACCTTGGAGATTGTGGCCTGGTTCCATATTTTATTAGATATTTTTAATGGGTTAACATTAAGGGCCAGTCCTGGATACTGCAAGAGGTATCCCTGTTGCTGGGGTACAGGACTCAGGAAAGGAAGTGGCATAAGTTGGGTCACCAGGGGCATCAGCTGGTCTCTTGAAGACAATGGGGTGGCTGCTAGGGTGACATATAGCCTCATGGCCTTGGGCAAGGTCCTGTGTGGCTGGTCGGGACGGCATCACACCATGAACTGAGGACTAGGCCTTTCAGGCTTCCAGCTGGCCCTGCCATCAACGTTAGGACGGGGCATGTCCTTCCCCTCTGCAGTTCAGGCCCCATCCACTAGGGGAAGCCAGCTGGCTCTTTCCAGTGACTCCAAGAGGAACACTGGTTAGAACTGCAGAGGAAGGCCCCTCCCCATGGGGGATCCGGAAGGACCTGAGCTGAGGTTCTGAGACCTTCAAGCTCTTCCTTCTCCAGCACCTAGAAAGGCACTGTCCCTCCAGCTTGGCGAATCGAGGACGCAGCCACGGGTATTTTCCATAAACCTCACTCTGTCCGGCCATCCTGGCTGAGAAAGATGGCAGAAGAGTATTTGGGGAGCTAGATTAAGAATTGTGTGGATGCTTGAGCATGCACACAGGCATCTGCAGAGAAAAATGGGTTTACTCAAAAAGCCCATCGCTATCGCTGAGCGGAGTGTTTCAGCGCTATGCATTTGCCCCACAAGAAGCATGGACCTCACCAAGGTGGGTCTGGGCGTGGAGAGGCTACGGTCAACAAGACATGGTCCTTGTTGCCTAGGGCTGGCCTCTGGGCAGGAGCTTCAGTGGGCAGACAAGTGGACACAGACCCTCAGCTGTATCACTCATGGCCTTGGTCAGCTAGCAATGCCCTGTGGCAACCCCACCAGGAATGGCAGGCTTCAGCCTGGCAGGAGGCAGTTAAGGAAGCCTGAGTCATCGTTGTGCCGGAGAATCGCCCTGGCGCCTCCAGGCTGAGCAGTGACTTGTGAAGGCAGACGTGAGCAAGCAGGCCCCAGCCCAGCTGGCTGCCCCAAGCCCAGCCCACAGGCAGGGACCCGGGGCTCCATCTCTGCAGGGCGCAGGCAGGAGCCCCGACCCCACAGCTGGTGCCTCTCAGAGTTGCATTTGTTCGGAAAGTAGCCAAGCCTCGGCGGATTATTCTCCTGCTCCTTTATTTTTAAGTTAAGAGACGTTACTTTTTAGAGCTTTCATTTTACAGAGTAACTCGACAGAAAGCACCGAGTTTCCTCCAGGCCCCCGCCCGGCCCCACAGTTTCCATGAAGGCCTTGCCCTTGGTGTGGACATTTGTCACAGCTGTTGAGAGTTTACTGACACAGCAGCGTGAACCAGGCCGAGGTTTCCACCAGGGCTCTTTCTCGGGGCTGGGTGTTCTCTGGCTTTGGACACGTGCATGTGTCCCCGCTGCAGCACCGGGCACAGTAATGTCCCGCCCAGAAGTCCTCTGTGCCCCGCCAAACTCGTGCCCCGGCCCCGAGGCAACCACTGGCTGTTAGAGTCCCCAGGGCTAGCCTCTTCCAGAGGCCCTGTGGTCACGGTGGACCGTGTGCGGCCAGCCTGGCTCTCCCTGAAGGAGAGCGGGAGGCCCCCAGCTCCTCCACAGCTTCCTTCTCCTGCACTGGAATCTGTACAGACCTGTCCGTCTTCTCTTCAGGCTTCCCGACCCCACTCACAGACCAGGGCCTCAGCTCCTCCAGGGCGGCAGCTCCTCCCTCAGGGTTACAGAGTGGAGTGGAGCGTCCGCCCAGGGCCCTGGGACTGGACATTCCTGCTGATGCTAACTGGTCCCAAGCCAGGAAGGAGGAGCAGTTGCTGGGGTCTCACAGGAGCAGGCGTTGAGAAAGGGCATTTTCTGGGAGTTGAGGGGGGCTGAGACGGGGGTCCAGGAGAATGAAGACCGCGTGGGCTCACCCGTGGGACAGAGACACCCAGCAGGGAGGGGCCAGGAGACTCTGCAGCCAGGCCCCAGGCCCTCCTGCTGGAGGCTGGGACTTACTTTCTGGTCCCTCCCCTTGGTTGGGATGTGGCAGGACCTGTGGCCCTGGCTCCCTGTGCACCTCTCTGCCTCCTCCTAGCTCATGCACAGGAGGCGGCCATGCAGGTGTCTGCAGGGCTCCATATCCATCATCCAGTGCTGACACTAAGTCCCTCTCTAGGTGGCCTGCCCAGGGTAGCCTCTGAGATAGAAGGTGCTGGCCAAGCCACGCAGCCGGCCAGCTCTTAGGGGAAGTTCTTATTTGCAGAAAATGTGAGGTCTCAAGGAGAGGATCCCTGGAGTTAGCGAACTGGTGCCTGTCCCTCCCTATCCAGAGGGAGGTGAAAAGCTGGGGACAGCCCAGGCAACAAAGGCTCCCGCAAGCACGGTCATGGGTGCCTCAGGGCCTCCTGCACAGTCTGTCTGCCCATCAGGACCCTGAGGCCCAGGGGGTCAGTCGATGCCTTCAGGGACAGACCAGAGGCGCTATGCCTGGCCTCACCCATGCCCACTTCTCCACCACAGGGTCCTGCTGTGCGTGCCAGAAGGAAGGTCCCCTGAGCCAGTGAGAGGGATCCTGTGGATCTCAGGAACCTCAATAATTCAGTTTCGAAACTTCTCAGCAATCTTTACATTTCCCCTCCTTTGCTATAGGGTCTTAATGAAAGTGCACACATTCCTGGGACGACTTAGTATCTAAACAACTGTTTTTGCTCTGAAGGTCAGTGCAGTGTGGGGAGTTGGGGGGGTCAGGGTCGAGTCCAGGACAGGATGTGGGGACTGGGTGGGACTCAGGAGGGCTGGGAAGAGGAGGGGAGCAGCGGGCCCCATTTTCCGGTGGGCTCTTCAGTGGCAGTTCCTCCAAAGCCAATTTGGCTGCTTCTAGAAGCAGCAGAAAACTCCCAGCTCGGAAAACTCTGCATTTGCGGGTGAACTTCCTTGTTTTCTGGCCCCGCCTCCACCGCCCCGGCAGCCGGCCCTTGGGCTCCCTGGATGCATCTTCTCATTCCCTTCTGGACTTCTGAGCAACACCAGTGATGCTCAGGGCTCTGGGCTGTGGTTCTGCAGGAAGAGCATGTCCCTGGCCTGAGGGCTGCCCAGGTAGTGTCCCACCCTTGCGCTTCCAGCCCCACCCATCTGTCACCATGATCTCTGCCTTGCTCTGACTTAGAGGGGCCCAATAAAGCAGCCCCAATCCATGCTGGCGGGCAGCACGCCCCGGCTCCCACCCTGCCAGTGGAGCCGCAGGGAGACCAGTGTCCACAGGAGGCCTGCGGTGCTCAGGGCTGTGTGGAGGGGTCCTGCCCACAGGGCAGCATGGGACCAAGCACCCCCAGATATCCCTCCTCTTAGATCAGAGGGGGGTCCCCACAGCCATGGGATGCCCAGATGCCAGCCAGCCCCCAAGGGCGGGGAAAAGCTGGACAGAAGGGAACGGCACAGCTGGACCTGGAAGCCCTGGCCTGGGGAGAGGAGTCGTAGTGGTTCAGCCGTCCTTACAGCAGCTGCAGGAAGCACGCAAGTCCAGGGCCTTCCCTCGAGCTCCTTGGAGGAATTCTTTCCAGCTCCCCAGCCTGGCTCACAGTCCCCTCAGTCCCTGGGCTCAGACTGTATTCTTTGAGGAAATCCCCAGGCATCGGCCTCAAGAGATCAGGCTGCTGGCCACTGCCCACCAAGAGAAGCCTGAAGAGGGGAAGGGGCAGAGAGCTGGGCCCAGGCACAGCCTGCGGCCTCCAGGAGGCCCGGTGTGGACGACCTGTGGATGGAGGAGCTGGTGGCGAGAGGGTGGAGCGCTGTGAACACCCCCGTCTGGCAGTGGTCGGCTCAGCCTTTGAACCAATAGATTTTGGCTTTAGTTTGGCTCTGGTTTAGGTTTTCTTCCCAGGGTGCTCAGACACATCACCAGACAGAGAAATCAAGTCAGCAGGAAGGATACCTTGGATGCCTAAGTGCCTCTCTGTGCAGAGTGCCCCACCCTCCATCTGGCCCCTGCAGGGTAACCACATTAGTGCCCCCAAGAGGGAGAGTCACAAGCCTCCTGTGACGGTCTTGCCTGTGCAAGAGCCTGCCTGGCTTCCCAATGACAGGGCACTGCTGCCTGGGACTTCTCAGAGCCACAGCTAGGTGGGGTGGCCCCAGGCCCCATAGCCTGGGCAGGGATGTGGCAGGGGCCAGGGCTGGTCTGCCGCTCCCTCCAGGAGGCTGAGGTGGCTCTCTATTGGCAGAGGCAGGGGTGCCACTCCCTCAGCAGGTGACTTGTCCTTGAGTCCATGTCATTCTTCCCCAGGAAGAGGCCTGCACCAGAGACCCCAAGCGTGGAGGGACGGAGGGGCGGAGGAGAAGGCCCAGGGGCTCCAGGATGGAGATGGGCTGAAAGCCAGGCCTCCATGGACTTGGCCTGGGGGCAGGGCCTGGGTGCCACAGCCACTGGCTGCACCCATGGAGACAGTGGTCAGTGAGTGTGAGAACACAGAAGGACTGACTGATCAGCAGCACTGAGGTGAGCACGCAGGGGCTCGGGGTCTCAGTCTGTGGTGACTCACGGGGACTCAGCCCCATGGTGGGCTAGGTGCTCTGTGGATATCACTAGCCCCAGGAAGCCTCAGAGTTCAGGTGAGTGACCCTAGGGGCGGGTCAGTTCAGGGGTGCCTGGCCAGCTGGGGTCAAAGTTATATACATACACAGGCAGGCACAACTACCTTTGTACCTGCCGGACACTGGTCCTCAAAGAGCCCCCAGGCCTGTGTGGGGCTGGGGCGCTGCACTGGAAGCCTGTGGCAGAGCAAGCTCCTCCTCCCTCTTGCTGTGAGTGGGGGTGGGGGTGGCCCCTGTCCTTGGGGCTCCAGCTCCGTGGACATGGCCCCCCCCTTGGTTTGGGATGGGTTTGGCAGTGGGGAGCCCGATGGGGAGATAGAGGCAGAGGGGGTGAAGGTGAGGGGGTGACTAGCAGTGTCCCCACAGCCCCAGGCCAGGGTCCCACACACTGTGGCTGTCCCCACCCCTTTCTACACCCTTAGACATAGCTACCCTGTCCTGGCAGGACCCTGACTAAGCCAACAGAAGTGATTTTTATGAATTAAAAATGATTAAAGCCATGGCAAGGCAAGGGGAGGAGGGTCGTGCTCCCCCAGGCCCTGCCCACCCCGCATGGTTGGCCTGTGGCCAGAAGCCCAGGCCGGGCTCTGCCCACACTTGCCCTGTCAGGCTTGGTCCAGTGGGTCTCAGGACCCTGGGTTTGTGCATGTGACTGGGAAAGCACGCGGTGTGCAAGCTGGAAGGATGTCCAGGAGGCTTGGGTTTCTTAGTTCCGCCTTCACCGCACATGGGTGTGCCCTGGAGAAGCGCCAGTGTTCTCCCAGGAAGCAGGTGTCTCTGTCTGAGGACGGCCCTTCATTAAAGGACAATTACCCAATGCCTCAGCAGGGCACGTTCAGTCCAGCTTTGTCAGGGACCGTCCCAGGGGTGGAGGGACCAGGCAGTGGGGTTCTGCTGTGGGAGAGCGATTGGATTCAACTCTGAACCAAAATCATGGGAATGTACAGCCCAGGAGCAGAGGGAGGTCAGTGGATGGGAAGTCACTAAGATAACACCTAGGTGGGGGACCGTGGCTATGCTGAGCTGCCTTCTCTTGCTGCAGGCTGGGTGGCTAGACATCTCCAGGGTGCTGAGGGGTGGTGCTCCATCAGATGTGGAGGGGTCAGGTACTGGGGAGGGGCTCTGGCCAAGCTGCCTTTGCAGAGTTCTTGCTGAAGCTGGGTTTTGCCAGGAAGCTCACAGATGGCCAGGGAGGAGTTTCCAGATCCTGATAAATTTTGGTGAAGCAGAGGATCTTCATCACTGAGAATCAGGATGTGTCCAGGGTAGCGTGGAAAATAGAATCCTCCTTCCTCTTCCAGCTCTGGGGGACTCCTTGCCCTGTGGCCATGACCCAGGTCCTAGGAGAGGGGGCAGCTGCACAGGGCCTGGTGCTGGGGCCAGGTGCAGCAGGCGGAGACGCAGGGGGAGGCCAGCGATGGAGCCAGCAGGCCGCGTCAGGACCTGTGTGTGGCTGTTTCGGGTCCACAAAGTTGGAGAGAAGGCCACGGTGCTTCCTTTTCCTGAAGGCTGCGGGCAGACCTGGGTTTCCTCTGGATGCTCCACTTGGGCACATAACTGGGCATGGCGAGGAGAAGGCTCAGCTCCAGCCACTCACTCTGGCTGAGAACAGTGTGGGCTGAGCAAATGAACCTCAGGGAGCTCAGCAGCCTGTGGGGCAGGGCCAGCGGACAGGCTGCACCTCCCAGCTACACTGCTGTGTCCTCCGTGGCCGACAGTGGCTTTCCTTCACTTCCCTGGGAGGAAATGTGGTCAGGCTGCAGCAGGCTTCCCTGATCTGGGGAAGGGGGTTCACAGGGAACACACTAGGTGAAGAAAGGACTTGCTTCTGGGGCATTTTCCTTTCTGCCATGCACCCCTCCTTCTGATAGTGCTCAGAAAGTTGGACCCCCAGGGCTTCCAGGGAAGCATGGGGTGAGTCTCCCCTGCCCTGCCCCCACTTGGTGGTCATAAGCAAGGTGGACTGGGGACTCCCAGTGTGTGGACACCAGTGCACACCCCAGACTCAGAGAAGGCAGCTGAGAAGGGAAGGAGGTGCCAGAAACACGTGTTTTGTGGGTACATGCTCTGGGGACCCTGTACCCACAGATGTGGGGAGTGGTGGTGTTCTGGCTGGATGGTTAGAGCTGGTGGCAGCTTGGGGGTCATGGAATAGAAGGGAGACCAGATACAGGCAGAGGAGCTCCCTGGGGCTGCAGAGGAGGCTGCCTGCTCAGGGGACCAGGAGAACCAGGAAGCCATCCACCCCCATGAGGACGGAGTTCATGAAGGGGTTTCTTCAAAGCCAGGATCTCATCATGACCACAGGACCACAGCAGCCCTTTACAGTGGACACTCCCAGGGTGGGGCTCCCCAACCCCCTATAGCAGCCCTATCCTTCAATCAGCCCCCAACTCTTTTGATGGAGGGGGCACCTAGGTGCCCAGACCCCACATGAAGGCGAGCAGGACTTTGCAGTTGGGTGGGCAGGCCGTGAGCTCAGTGTGAGCACTGGGCCCCTCAACTGTCCGTCTGGTTTGGAAGCTGTGCTCAGGAGCTTTCTGGGGTGGGGGGACCTAGAACCAGACCTTGGGGTCCTAGGTGTGTGGTGGGCACGTCCAACTCCTCCTCATCCCCAGCCCCAAGCTGCCACAGGGGAACCTGCTTTCTATTTCCTGAGCCCCTGGCCACCCAGGTGTCCTGGCTACATGAGAAACTTCCCTGCCAGACCCCTGTCAACTCCGGGTGGGGCTGGTCCTCAATCTTCTCTTTTCCCCAGAAGGACTCCTGGGGCAGATCCTGCCACCTCCAAGTCACAGAGGGCCCCGAGCACCTTGAGACAGATGGGGCCACACCAGCCACACAAACGCAAGTCCTGGAAACTGAGAGTCCTGGTGAACAGGGCAGCGCCCTCTGGAAGTGGTCTTAAGGCCCCTGCTCCCTGTCATGGGTACGCAGCTCTGGGTGGACACTCAGGGCGCCTGGCCTAACTTGGAAACTTATGGCCACTCTGTTTGGAACCTTGAGGTTGATCGCCTACCTTTTCAAGTTGGAATCTTCGTTGATTTTAGAAATTCTTTACAAGGGAGCAGAACTGATTTTTTAAGTGGAAAAGGCACTCATTTGAAAACGGCTAGGACGCGTTCCTACCAGCTGTCAGCGCTGGGTGGATAAAGAAGCCAGGCATGCTGCAAGGTGAGGTTAAGTGCTGCAGGAAAAGGCCGTGGGAGCTGGGGAGTGCCCACCCGCCAGGCCAGGGACAGCCATGTGTCAGGCCCTGGGACAGCTGATAAGAGGCGGCACCATCAGGCCGTGTTGGCCATTTATGGATCCAGACTTGGGAGCCCTGATTAGAAAGGCACGCAGACCCAGAGTGGCTGACAGGCCTGTGGCCCACCCCTCTCTGGGGCTGCTCACAGGACGCGGGTCCTGGCTCTGGAGGATTCTGTGCTATCAGGGGCTGGAGACTCGTGGCTCTGCCTGGTCAGGGAAGACTGGCCTCCAGGGAGGCTCAAAGGCTTGCTCAAGGCTGTGTCACGCCCTTGGGCATGATGTCCTCAAGGCTTCTCTGAGAGGGAGCGCACGGCTGGTCCTGGTGGTGCACAGACACAAGGCTGCTCGCGCAGTGTCATGATCGTCCGTCACTGTGACTCCAGGGCGGACACCATCACCTGTTCACCAATGGGAGACCAAGTGTCAGGAAGGAGGGCACTTATGCCAGTTTCTCAGCAGGGCTCCTGGCTGGACTGGGACCTCCACAGAGGGGGGCACGACCATGGGGGTGGGGAACAGCTGCGGGGAGGCATGTCCACTGGGAGTTCCATCCAGGGGTGGAGGGCTTGTCCACAGCGGGGGTGCCCCTGGGGATGGGCTCCTCACACCTGGCCCCATCTCTCACCATAACCCCTCCAGTGCCCCTGACACCCCACGTCCCTTTGCTCAGCAACATGCCCTTCCCACCCCTCCACTCTGCCCTGGGAGCTCCCAGCTGTCCCTGTCCCTTGCTCGTGGAGTCTCCATTCTTTTCACTGCCCCAGGAAGAAAAGGTTCTTGGGGTCCTCAGAGTGCACCGCCTTGGCTGATGGGGGTCACTGTGAGGCCACCGCCCTCGAATACCAGGGGCCATTGAGGTCTTGATACATGCAGGCACACCCCGGCCGCTGCCCTGGGAGGGGAGGCTGGGAGTGAGGCTGCCCTGCCACCCATGTGCCCTTGCTCCCTCTGTGGGAGGCCCATAGGGTGGACTGGCCTCCCCAGCAGGGCCCGGAGGTCTGCCTGCCGGCTGCAGGTCCAATGGGGAGTTTTGCTCTCTCAGAGGCCCACTCCCCTGGGTGACCTCTGGCCTCCACTGTGCTGTTTGGGCCTGACCTCTGGCCGAGTGCGTGATCATGGGCATCCGGGCGCCCTGGCCGTCCTCAGCCCTTCTGCTGAGGCACCTTCGGGCAGGTGTCAGGGTTTGGTTATTATGGGGAACACAGCTCTTGCCTGCCTTTTTCCGGAAGTCGCCTGGCTTTTGTTGGCTCTGGGCTTAGCAGTGGGAGTGCTGGGGCCACATCCAGCCGTGCTGATCATTCCAGACAGCTCCCCGAGGTGATGGGGTCATCTCGCCCCCACCCACAGGGTGTGGAAATACCAGTGACTGCACTTGGTATTGTCAGTCTTGTTAATTTTAGCCAGGCTGTGGGTGTAGACACCATTTTGTTGGAAAGTAAGAGACCCCACGTCAGCTCCATTGGCACAAGAAGAGTTTGGGGTGGTTTTTCTGGAGCTTTCCATCAGCGTTGGGCAGCTGGGCTGGGAGGGGAGCAGTGTCACTACGGAGCTGGAGCGACGAGGAGCCCCATGATGGAGCCCTCTCTCCCTGCCACTCCCGCAGGGCCAGGCCCCGTGCCCGTGGGCAGGTGGGTGATGCTTGAGTGGCCAGCGCTGAGACAGACAGGGTCTTTGGGGACAGAAGGCAGGTTCCCCAGGGATGGTGACTGTCACCACCAGCTCCAATAAGAGGTGGCCCTTGTGGGAAGATGGCTACGGATGTCTGTGGGAGACGCAGAGCAAGCCTCTGGGGCATTTCCTGACAGGTCAGGGTTGTTGGGACATCACCACAACCTGGGGGCTCTGGGCAACAGAAACAGGCTCTCACGGCTCCTCTCGTGGAGGCAGAGGCTGGAAGTCTGTGATGGCAGCATCTGCCGGCCATGCTCCCTCTGACGCTCCAGGGAGGCTCTTCCCTGCCCCCCACCCCAGCTCTGGTGGTGCAGGGGCTTCCTGGCTTGTGGCCGCATCACCTAGCCACTGCCTCCATTGACACGTGGCCGCCTGCCCTGTCTGGGACTCTGCATCTGAATTTCTCGCACATGGGCAGCCCTTGGACTAGGGCCATCCCACCATGAGATCTTATCTTTGCCAACCACGTCCGCAAAGTCCTCTTTCCAAACAAGGCCACATGCTAAGGTTTTGCCTCAACCTGGGTTTCTGGGGGCCACTGTGCAGCACTGGATGTGGTTTAAGAAAACCTGCTCCTGAGCACTTTATGCCCGGAACAGCACAAGTGTACGGCAAGACCTAGCCCCGGACGCCAGTGCCCGACGTCTGTCCAGGGCCCAGCCCTCCCCAACCGTCCTCCCCCTCTCTGAGGCTGAGGGCACCCATGGAAACCCCAAACCTGAGCCGGGCACAGAGCTTATTTCTCCCTCCTAGGTGAAGTAGGACCCTGACAGCAGATGTCCACTGCAGCATGCTGGGCAGCAAAGCTGGGCACGTGGCCAAGGCCCAGCTACTGAAGATGCAGGGCTCACCACTGCTGGGTAGCCAGAGCAGCTCCGAGAGCGGCAGACGCTGGCAGCCTCAGGTGGAGAGGGTCAGTGCCGTGGAGTGAGCAGCAAGGGGCTGGCTCTCGGTTCTCTACAGCTTTGCTTTTTATTCTGTTTTACAAAGCATCTGTCTGTAATGGGCCACAGACAAAAGCAGGCCTTCCTCCCCGTGGCAGGGAAGCCGGTGCTCCAGGCATTTCCTGGGCCAGCCTGACATGTTCTGGGAGCAGCGCCCCTCACCACGAGGCCTTGCTGCCTGTCCTCCTGAGCCCTTGTGGGACAGGCTGTGAGGACACAGGTGCATTGCTCATTCAAAGTCCCCCAGACAACCAAGAGACCGAGAAGTAACCAGGAGGAGCTAGCCGAGGTCGCAGCACACTCACCTACAGGGCCACCTGCCGTCACCCAGGGCCTGCTCTTCCACCCTGATGCCAGTCAGCGGGAGAATGAAGGAAGGGGAGGAGCCTCTGCTTGAGTGTCAATCACAGACCCACCTATATGCCAGGATGCATGTGTGAGGACTTCCTCACCACTCTGCTGGCCTTCAGGGGCTCTGTGTGTGTGATGGAATATCATACAGCAGGGAAAAAGAATGCGCTCCATGTGCAATGCCGTGGGTCATCTCAGAAACGCCATGGTGAGTGTAAAGGGGCTAAAGGCACGGTGCTTCTTGCCACGCGTTCTGATTTGTGCAAAGTTCTAAAATGAGAGAAACTAAGCTCTATATTTTGAGGGGCTTTATACACACAAGGTAAAGATACACTAAAAGCTAAGCCTCTGATAACCTCAGCTCCTCTGGGGGAGGCTGTAGGGAGGGGTGGAGGCAGGCGGCTGTGCCCGGCCCTGCACGCCTGATGGGGGTCTGCGACAGGGAGGGTCTACAGTGGAGGAGGGAGGGGTGTGTGCTCCCAGCCCCGGCAACATGGGGGTGTAGAGCTGCTGGTCCCCCTGAAGCTGAGTCCACGTCCAGGCCAGGAGCAGCTGCCCTGGTGCAGACTGCTCAAGGTCACAGTGCCCGTTGGGGTGCCAGGAGGAGGGGAGCCCTCCTGGAGGAGCGACATCGTGGCCTTTTGGGGCCACACAGTGAGCTCTGGGCAGGTGTTGGCCCGCGGCTTCTGCTTTCAGGGCCCCCCAGAGCATGGAGCTGGCCTCTTGCTGAATGGCCTGGGTCCTTGTCCCTGTCACACAGAACTGCCTCTCTCTTTGAGGTTAGAGCTGCTGACCTCCGAAGTCCAAGCTGCCCCCTTGCTTCCCGGGGCCCTGACGGGGTGTGGTACCAGGTCGCCACGGGGGCTGGAGAGGCCCCGAGTCTGAGCACAGCCCGCCTGCTCCTCCCCAGTCGGCCGCTGCCTCAGTGCCCTCCGTCCTGGAGTCAGGGTCCCCGGAGGGCGTGCTCCCTACCCGCCAGGGAGTCTGCAAACACAATGACCTTGCTCCACTGCAGGGACCCTTGCTTTCCAGGGACCTTGCTTTCCAGGGTTTCAGAAAACGCTCAGGAGGGGCTAGCCCTCCATGCCCGCTGTACTCCATCTGCTCTTCTGGGGAAAGACCCTTCCATCCTGCCCTGTGAGCCTGGGCCTGTGGGGCCAGCGCCACCCAGGAGCAGCCTCATGCGGCTTGGAGGCTCTGGTCCCCTGCATCCCTTGCAGCTGCGTCTCTGTCCCCACACGCTCTGGGGGATGGTTCCTAAGACTGGGCTGGGGGGGTGGGGAGCCCAGCAGGTAGGGGCCAGGGCGCAGGCCCAGTGGGGGCGACCACACCTGGGAGCAGCTTAGATAGCAAGAATGGAGGACGCAGGGCTGGACTCCAAAGCCTGTGAGGGAGGTGGAGCTGAGTCACGCTGCCGGGGGTGGCGGGGGCAGGGTAGGATGACAGGTGAGGGAGCTGCAGGCCAGGCGGGCTGCGTGGAGGGACCAGGGAGGGATTAGTGGGTCTGGACCCAGGACGCGCTGGCTGAGTGACTCCAGCAGCTGTTCCACCGGAATGTGCTGTGGACGGGCAGAGGCTGGGCTGGGGCAGTACACAGGCTCCGTCCTGGGCGGAGGCTCCCAGGCCAGGCTGGCCCGGGCCACACGCTCAGGTCCCACCCGGGAGCAGGACCTGTCCTGGCTCTCTCCCTGGCTGGTATTAAGGGGCGCTCAGATGGCATGGGACATATCCCAAAGGATATTCAGGGAATAGCCCTACCACTGGCTCAGGGCCCCTCCTGGATGCCCCCACATGGAGCCCTGACCCGATGTTGGCCTCGGCCACCTGGTGTAGCTGCTGCTCCCCTGGGGTGGAGGAACATGCAGGGATGAGGCTAGGCTGGGGAGCAGTGATCCACAGAGTCCCACGGTGCCCCAGGATGTCCTGGGGCCAGGGGCCCTGTGTTCACTGCAGTGGGAAGGAGGGGCCCTGTGCCGAGCTGCCGAGCCCTGCCCCCGGCGCCTGCTTGTGAACAGTTTGTCATCCTCAGGCCGTGGTGAGGTCACAGACCTATCAGGAGGTCATGCCCCTGATAAGATCACTCCTTCTTCACAGGTCTCAAGAGGCCTGCTGGAAGCCCCGGGGCATGTGATGTCCCTGTGTGATGAGGGGAGGGGCAGTTCCCTGGGCTGTGGGCTGTGGGCTTTGGTGGGTTGCTTTTGAAGGACACCTGGTAGGTGACCCTTCGCTATTTCTAGGAACTGGCTCAGCCTGGGGGAGGCCGTCCCTCCAGGGCAGCAGGCCCATGTCTGAGCATCAGGTGTGGAAAAGAGAAACTGTGGTTGTCACAGGGAGGCACAGAGCAATTGGAGAGAGGTGGCCAGCGTTGGCCTGGCAAGCACTGCAGAGCCTCCTCCTGCCTGATCCTCTCAGGGCTTGACCAGAGTCCTATCTCCAAATGGACACCCCTGAGCTCACCTGCCGGCATCTGGCCTGGTCCCCCACAGTTACTTGGGGCCCATCTGCTCACCCTTCTCCCCCAGGAGCCTTCGGTGCATCTTTGATGAGGAGGCTCTTGAATGGCGGGTGGGGAGGCTGGGGCCTCAACACCAACCCATTCCATGGTGCAGAGCATACCCTCCCCTGGAGTCTCAGGTCTCAACAAAGGAGCAGCTCAGGGCGGGGCCTGGTGTCCCCTGACCTCCCCAGAAGAGGTGTTGTGCTGGCATTTGGGCTGCTGATCACTGAGGAGTCTCCTTGGTCCTCTTGGCCTCCTTCCTGAAGGATGGCCTCTCTGTCTCAGCCTCCCCATCCCCTGCTCAATGGTCCTAGAACTAGGCTGGGCCAGGGTTGGAGGGGGCTGGGACCTCCCTGGGCCTCAGAGGAGGGTGTGGGGACAGGTGCCTGGGATCACACTAGCAGTCGGGTCCCAGCCGGGCCTGGAGCTGGCAGCCCGGCTGAGGGACAGACTGGAGGACAGGTCTCATTCATGTTCGTCTGGGAGGCACACCAGCAGGGTTTTTAATGCTAGCAGATCTGAGAGTGAACAGCCCCGAGTCATCTGCCGGATCCCTCTGCCAGATGGTGTCTTAAAGACAGATGCCACGCGCGGAAGCCGTTGGTGCGTTTGGGTTGCCAGGAGGGAACGTGGGTGCGGATCCTGGCTTTGCCTCCCTTGGCTACAGCGAATTCTTGGTCCTCTCGGAACCTTCATTTCCTCCTCTATGAAACAGAAACGGCAGCAGAAGCTCGTCAGGGGGCTGTGAGGGGGAGAGCAGAGAAGTAGGTGTGAGTAAACACCAGCTGCCATGGTGGGCCTCCCCGGAGGTCCTGAAGGGGGGGAAGAGCTGGAGAGCACCTCCTAGCCCAGGCTGGGGCAGGGCTGTCCTGTGGAAGGACACTACACCAAACCTGGGCTTGGCTTTACCTCTGGCACTCTCCGGAGTCGAGAGCAGCCCAGAGCACAGGCAGGGATGGCAGGCCCTGCGGAGACCACCTCCACTGCCAGGTTAAGTTGGAGCTCGCCCCAGCTCCATGTCTCACTCGACGCCTGGGAAGAATCTTCTGGAAACATGTGTGTCCTCTGACTCTGCCCCACACGCCGCAAAGAGGGCTGCTGGGCAGGTCCTTGCCTCTGTGCGCAAGGAGCGGGCAGAGGGGTCCTAGTGAGTCAAGACCCGGGAGCCTCCGCCTGCAGCCCTGGTTGAGGCCGGGCTTGCAGACTCCGTCTACCCAGGTGCCCTTTTGCCCACATGGGCTCCAGCCATGGCTGGTCATCACTGGCCCCAACGTGACCAGGCCCTGCACTGTCCCCTGTTGACACGCTGGCTCATTCAAATCGATTGCTTTCAAAGCTGTTGTGCAAGGGACAGCTTTCAAAATAGAGTTCAGCGAAACGGCTTCCGTGGAGGAGTCCAGGAGCCATGGGGGCTGGTCCCAGCACCTCTGCTCTCAGAGCAGCTGGGCCTGGGGCTCCACTAGTCCACCCTGCTGCCTGGTGACCTTCACAGCCTTTGCAGGGCTGGCTGGGCCTGGCCGTAACAGAGCTTTTCTCTTCTCAGAGGGGTGTCTGGGCAGGAGGAGATGTAGAGGTGCCAGTAGCCTGCTCGTTGGTAGGAGCCCACCAGCAGTGTTGGCTTTTAACTGGGCACGGGGATAAGTACACCAGCTTGGCTCTGCTCCAGTCACAGATGGGCCCAGAGCAGTGCTTGTTAGCATCCTGCTGGGCCTCAAGGTGGTGCTCAGATCAGGGGAGCTAGAGGAAAGAGGGGCCCTGGCTCTTCTTCCAGGGTCCAGTCCCAGCCCCTTGGCTGGAGGCCCTGACAGAGGAAGAGGCCAGGGTCCCCACTGCCCCCTGCATGGTGGGTCATGGCTGAAGGACATGGAGAGGGTCTGAGGAGTGTGGGAGCTGGGTCTTTGCCTTGCTCAGTGAGGCCCAGAGCCAAGGTCTCACTCAGGTAGGACAGTTGGTGTTTTTCTTCTACTGAGGACATGCCATGATTTTGAGCCTGCAGAAGAGGAGCTGTCCAGCGGCTGTCCTGGGTCCTCCACCCTGTGTATTGTTGATACGGGTTATGTACCTCCTTCAAGTCCCCTTGAAGTCTCCCCAGGACCTGAGTGCACAACCTTATTAAGACACAGAGTCTTCACAGAAGTGGCTAAGCTAAAATGAAGTCATCAGGATGTCTCTGCTTCGACATGGCCATCCCCTTATGAAGAAATCAGGACACAGACACAGAGGATGGCCTCTGAGGACAGGAGGGGAGACGCTGCCTGCCAGCCCAGGATGGAACTCAGGAGGGACCTGCCCCAAGACAGCTGCCTGGGACTGTGGCCTCCGGGGTGACAGCAGCATGTGCCGGGGGAGCTGCCTGGTCTGTGGTCTGCTCTGCAGCACTGGGCCCGTGACAGTCTCACATCACAGTTCACAGGTGGTTTCCCTCTGTGAGCGTAATACCCAGCATGGTGACGTGCGACCATGCCCCCTTAGACAGGGACACTTCTGTCAGGATGGTCTCCGTTCCACATCAGCAGCAAACTCCCAGGGCAAGGGCGAGTCCAGGGCTTGTTCTCTGTGGTGTGCTGGCCACTGCCCATCGTCTCACTTCTCGGGGCCACTGTTCTTTTGCCCCTGCTCTGCTCAGGGCCCCTGGTGCAGCTCCCCTGCCCGTGAGGACAGCAGTCCCTCTGAGCATCCAGGGGAGATGGCGGGTGAAGACGCTGCTGAGGAGGAGGTTGAGGAGACCTGCCTCTGAAGGCCACCCCTTGAGGGTCGAGGGAGGAGCGCGGGGCTGAGTGGGCTCTCACAGCGTTGGCCCCCCTGCACACACTGTCGGGGGCCAGGACCAGCTGCTCTGCAGGGCCCCACCCCCACCCCATGCCCAACCAGCTCAGGTGCCTCGGGATACCTGTGGGGACCCTGCCCCACGTGACATTGCTTACCTGCCTGGGCCTGGCAGATTCCCACAATGAGTATGCAAGTCCGCACAATGGTCAGTGCAGACTGACCACACCCTGGTGGGCCAACAGGGAGGGCCGTGTGTGCCCTTTCCCTGCTGGAGAGAAGGGGCGGCACAGCCTCGCCCACGCTGAGGCGGCTGAGGGTCCAGGGGCAGCCCTCTCCTGTGGAAGCAGGAGCCAGCAGCCTGTGCTGACGGCAGGGCCTGCGAATGCTCGTGGGGACCTCACCCCACGGCTCCCACCGTGCCACCCCAGAGCCCGCTGCTGCTTATCATCAGCACGGTACCTCTGAGGCATGACGACCATCCCAGCCCCGCAGACAAGGAACCCGAGGGGGACGTGATTAGGGGTGTGGTGGGTTGGGTGGTATCCCCCAGATAGGTACATCCATGTCCCAAAACCTGTAAAGATGACCCGATCTGCAGAGTCCTGGCTGAGGTGACCAGTGAAGGATCTAGAGACATGGTCATTCGGGTTATCTGGGTGGGCCCAGATTCCAGGGGCAAGTGCCCTCAGACCAGGAGAAAACACAAGGAGAGCAGAGGAGGCCATGAGAAGGCAGGCAGAGGCAAGAAGACGTAGCCACAAGGAGCCACCAGGAGTCACCAGGAGCTGCAGGACGAGGAAGGGTCCCCCAAGAGCCTGCAGAGGGAGCATGGCCCTGCCACTGCGGACCTGGGGCTTCCGATCCTTAGAACTTCGAGAGTTTGTGAGCCATTGTTTATGGGTGTCCGTCATGCAGCCCCAGGACACGGGTCCACTTTGCCATGTCTCCTGGCCAGGCTGCAGCGGGCTCCAGGGTCCCCCCTCCTGGCCACCAGGGTGGTGTGTTGGGAAGCGCGCACACCGCCCTTACCCTTTCTGCTGGATCCCAAGCGCTTCCTGCCTGTGGAGTTTTGCAACAGGGGCTGCCAGGCTGGTCCCTCGAGTCTCAGGGTAGAAGAGACGGACCCTTCCCTGCCGCGGCACGGTTGAGGGCTGGTGCCCAGCCTCTCCCTCGACGTGCTTGGCCCTTTGCCGGGACCCTGGGCACCAAATGAGCATGTGTCTGCTCACCTAGGTTCTGCCAAGTCTCTTGAGGGCAGGAGAGCCCAGCTCCTGTGCCGGCATGCTGTGAGACCCCGAGCCAGAGGGGTCACTCAGGTCATCTCAGGGTCCCCGGATCCTCTGGGGAACCACTGTGTACAGCAAAGCATGCCCCAGTAACTGAATTTTAGCAAATTTAGATTTCAGCACGTCAGGCTTCCTTTAGGTGGATCCCCCAGGAAACCCGGAGGTCATCCTGGAAGACAAGCCTGTTCCAGGGGATTTTCTCAGCATGCCCTGCTGGACATGACCAGGGGACAGGTCAGGTGGCGAGTGCTGCCACTCAGACTGGAAGGGACACCTACACTGAGCTCAGAAGGGACACCTACACTGAGCTCCTGCACCAACATGCAGGGGCAGGGGATACTCACTCTCACTTGCAGGCAGCTGGCTTCCTGGCCAGTCTGAATTCTAGTGCCTTCCATGACTCTTGAGCTGATTAAATCAGCATCGAGTTGCAGCTGAGCCTATTTCCAACCCAGTGAAATAAGGCAGGTCATGAGATCAGTTCTGGGAGAGAAAGGCACAGCCAGGAGCAGGCTGACCATGCCACTGCTGCACACATGACAAGGGTCCAGAGTGGACAGAGGGAGGGACCACCCTTGTCTGTCTTCCCGCCGCACTGCCTGCCTGAGCCGGGTCTGTCCTGCTCTGTTCCTGCTCTCTGGATGGTGGTGAGGCAGGGGACAGTCCTTATTTGCCCAAGTCCTACCTACCCCCCTACCCCTCAGGTTCAAATGTGCTGGAGGCTGCCTGGGCCACTGGCCCTGTGCCTGCCTTGCTCAGAGCTGCCCCTTGGTCCCACCTGAACCTGGCTAAGCTGGGGCTCCCCGAAAGGCAGGCACTGAAGAGGAGGGGCCCACAGGATCTCACCCGCTCTGGGGTGCCGGTGACTGCGGACAGGGTGGGGAGGGTCTGGCCTGGTTGCCCGGTGTGTCCACGAGCCTCCTGGGGATGGAAATCACCATCACACTCCCTTCCCTGGATCCTACTTTGATACAAAGTTCAAGAACTCAGTGCTGACCCTGTGTGCCGCTTGCCAAGGTCATCTGACCTGTCCAACTCGAGGGATCCACCCTTTCCCGGATGTTTCCAACTTGACCGACCCACTCTCATCTCTCCAGGGTCCATTGTCCAGGTGCTGAGGGGCTCTGGCCAGGAGGGTCAAGAAGGAGAGCATGCATGTGCACCGACTCAGACACACGCACATGCTTGTGCACACGTCAGAACGTGCACACATCAGAACGTGCACACATGCAGGTGGGCACACAAGCAGACACGTGCATAGTCACCCTCACACACGTGCACGAGTCCATGGCCACACAGGCACACACAGACACAGACACAGACATGCTAGCACAGACAGAGGTGTGGGCTCCCTGCGCTCCCTGAGTCACTTGTTCACTGACTGTCTGAGGCTCCTCTGGCTGGGCTGCGTCCTGGGGGCCAGGGCTCCCACAGGGAGCAGAACTCTGCCCTGTAGCACGTGAGACCCAGGCACCGTGGGTCCTGCCAGGTCGGGGATGGCAGTGTTAGCACAGGATTTCTGGGTCCCCAGGGAGGGAGCTGCTCAGAGCTGACTTCCCTGGGCCACAGGGACAGAGTGGCAGGTGAGCTGTGCGTGGATGGGCGCCCTGCGTGGGTCTGCTTGGCCAGCCTCCCTGGGCCCAGAGCTCACCTCAGCCCTCAGCCTCCAGCCCTGACTCCTTTTCCATTCGTCTTTTGGCAGCACTGGGGGGTTTGCAGTGTGACCCAGCCCCGCAGGGCCATCCGCCAGGGACCTCAGCCTTGCCCGGGCAGGGACCCACAGTGCACCAGGAGGAGCAGGAAGCTGCATACGGAGGCTGCGTGCCAGCTGCAAGGTCCAGGGTGGACTCACGAGAAGAGCCCTCCTGAGGGCTGTGCTTCGCTTCACCAGCCTGTGACCTGGTGGCTCGGGGGCTGGGGGCAGGTGGTCGGTGCCCAGCAGGGCAGAACCCTCACCCTCCAGTGGCCTGCTCCCCTCCAGGGGGGACTGGGACCTGCGCCCTGGGTGGGGGCAGCACCAGGGCCAGGACGTGGGTGCCTGCGACTGCCCAGCTACGGAGGAGGCGCGAGCCACCCCTGCCTGCCCCTGGCGTGTGTGACGCACACAGGTGCATGTGGAGACACTGAGCACGGAGCCCCCCACACCATGTGGTGTGGCGAGTGTTCCTTTGGCATCGCCACACTGAGGGAGTGCCTATTTTTACCCCTTTCTCTCCTCTACTTTTGGTGGGGATTAAACCCAGGGCCTCCTGCGTGCCATCCTGGTGGCCCCTTTCTAACTTAGCCCCTCCCAGTCATGCACAGCCCTGTCCTGCCCCACCCTGAACCCTCCAAGTCACCTCCCAGGTGCTGCCGTTGCTCTGATTCCTCCCCTAGGCAGGGGACTGTGGGGGGAGGGGGTGAAGGTGCAGCCCCCGCACCCAGAGCTGGCAGTACACTAGGGGACGCCAGGGTGGGGACATGGTCTGGGCAGAGTCCTGGGCCACACTGGACCCCGGGAGTCCCCCCTCCTTGCTCCCCTACGATGGAGCAGGTTCTCCCTGGGACCACAGGGCACAACCTGGCAATCAGAAATCCCCTCCCCTCCTGCCACTGTGTTGCCCCTGGATTTAAATATGAGGATGTGACTTGCCATCCCTGGTGGGTGGGGCGCACATTCCGAATCCACCTTGGAGAGGGAGGCAGCGGAGGGGGCACGTGGGCCAGGCCCTGTGCAAGGAGTCCCACTGAGGCAGGGGCCTCTGCCAGCTGCCCAGTCCCTCCCCCAGTGCCCGCTGCAAGCTCCTCCCCGCAGGTGGTGCCAGCCGCTGGGAGGGGAGCAGGGTCAGGTGGCCAGGCTCATAGCCCGATCACAAGGTTGACGAGTTCAAAGTCACATTCCTTATCACAATTTCAAGACTGAGTGAGGACCTGAGACCACACGGGACAAGTGACCTTGGCGTCTGTTCTTATCACTGCACAAACACAGCGACTTTTATGAGCCCCGCCATTCTTTTATTAGGGGCCTGATGGCTTCTTTGCTTTAGCATTCACCTGTGACGTCTGTACAAATGATGATAAGCACTTAAATGCCAATTCCTTGACTGAAGCCCTGAGCCTGGTTTTTTCCTCTTCCCCGCGATGGCATTGTTCATACCCAGAGAATGTGGCCTGATGAAATGCTGATTATGCAACGATGTTGCACAGCAGGGGTGCTGCAGTCAGCACGTGTGTGTGTGTGTGTGTGTGTGTGTGTGTGTGTGTGTGTGAGAAACCCACAAAGGCACACTAACAAACATGCGCAAGAAAGATGTAAAGGATAACACCCTTCATATATAAAGAGCTCTCAGAAAAAAAAATGAATTGACTCTTCTGGGAACATCTTTTGATTTTGCGCACCCGAAGAAGTCTGCGACTCCTTTGTTCACAGCTCCTGGGAGCTAACCCCCTCCCACAGTTCAGGTAATCAGGGCGACTGACCCATATTTCCCCTCTAGTGGCTGAAGGCGACACCCTTGGTGGAAATAGGGCTTCCCTAAGACACTGTCTGGAACAAAGGGAAGGCCTTTCTCTGCAGGCTGGGTGCTGGGAAGATGCTGGACGCCTGGCTTTGTCCACTGCTCACTGCTGTAACAGAAGGCCACAGATGGGCCATCTATGACGAACGTAAGTTTGCTGTCTTGGAAATCCAAGATGGAAGAGCCGGCATCTGGTGAGGGCTTTCCTGGACATCATTCCAAGGCAGAAAGCAGAAGGGCAAGAGGGGGAGAGGTAGAGAGGGGGAGGGGAAGAGGGGAGAGGGGGAGGGGGACAGAGGGAGAGGGGGAGGGGGAGGAGACGCTAGGGGGGTCAAACTCCTCCTCTTACAGGGAAGCTCCTGTGATAATGGCTGGATTCACTCTCACCCAGATACTGCCCACCAGGCCACTCCCTACACCCCGGCCCTGGGATCAAGCTTACCTACACACTAGGGAGACACCTTGAAAAACAGCACCATCTGGCTTCGTGGGGAAGTGGGGCTGAGAGGCGTCGGCCGGAAGGTGGAGGAGAGTGGAGAAACCATCTAGCTCAGCCCGCCAGGGCTCCCTCCGGGCAAGGCTAACTTTCCTTTTAACTTGAACCAGTTTGAGTTGTCTTTCTGCCATTCACAAGCAGACGGGTAAGACCCACTGCAAGGAAACAAGAGCCGCCCTGGGAAGCACAGACGGGCAGCACACAAGAAAAGTCACCTCGGTGAGGAAACTCAAGACCTGCTTGCTAAAATGAGCATGGACTGCCATGGGCTCGATTGTGATCTCCAGAAGAGGTTCAGTCCAACCCCGGAACCTGAGTGTGACCTGGTGTGGAAACAGGGCAATTGCAGGTGTTACCAGTTAGGGGGACGTCA
>CM053409.1:117517320-117554333 GCA_028644305.1 Xerus rutilus | reverse complement strand
AATGCTTCATCCAAGGAGAAGTTTCATGTTGGAATTAAGAATTTCAGAAAAGATACAATAACATTTTTACAATAGTGTATAGACACAGCCAATATCTAAAAATGGAAATGTTAAATATTGGACAATGAAACATTAGACACTAAAAACAATGTCTTCGAATGACATGCAACACTCCAAGGAATTCTTTTTACATAAATAGAAAAACAGTTTAGGAAACTGCTCACAGAGGTTACAATCCAAATGTATTTTTAAAGGCTGTGATACACATGTAACTAAAAGTGCACTAAAATAATTATAGTTTTGATTATCTGAGTGATAAAATTACAAACTATCTTAATTTTGTTGAAGATTATTTCTTATTTATTTTATATGTATTTTTTATAATAATCTTATGTTCAATTTTGGGGTTTAGTGGGGTGGGGACTCCCTGCGCTGACGGGCTGACCTCAAGCTCCTGAGCTGGCGTGATCCTCCCACCTGGGTGTGGCCAACACGGGGTCACACACTGGGGGAAAAGTTAGAAAACTCCAAATCTCTTGATGTGCCCTAAGCTTTGTTTGAAACGAACATTGAAGAAATAACCTTTGAGAAACTAAGATGTGATAATAATGCTCAACCAAGACCAAGAGACTTCGTGCGTGTTTGAAGTAATAAAGCAATTTAAATTTGGTAGCAAAGGTCTAATTACGGGGCATGGTGTTTCTAAGCGATGGCCAGGCAGCAAAACAAACGTGGCACTTCTAAGTCCTCTCAGGCGGGCGTGGTAAGGCCGGAGCCGCCACCATCCCCTGGCAAGAACTCAGGTTGCCTTTGGTCTGTGGCCCTCTCCTGTCCTCTCTTTCTCCCCAGGATCTGTGAGCACTCAGGTCGCAAAGGACAGTTACACAGAACACCTAGGCCCAGGGAGGCAGAGAGTCTTCCCTAGGACACCAGTGTCATAGACAAAGTCAAGACAGGAGCCAGGACTTGCCAGCCTTCCCCAGCTCAGTCCTGAGGAATGATACCCGAGGAGCCTCCCTCCCGGGAGGTACAGTCCCCTCCCCACTGTCCAGGGACACAGTGTCACCCGGCTGTTTCTGACATCACCTCCAGAGTTGCATGACCAGCTCTCCAAGAGCTCTCTGCCTCCTCCTTCCAGCTCACCATGGAAAGACCTTCAACATCTGTGAAGCCACGCTTGTTTCAGACCAGGTCACCTGCTCTGGGGCGGGGCTGGGTTTTGTGGTTTACTCCCCCACCCTCCCTGGGTAGCCTGCAGCTCTGCAGCCTGGGGGCCCCAGGCGGTGCTCCCTGGCGTCTGTCTGGAAGGAATTGGCTGGCGCCTGGGCAGGGCAGCTTTGCTCACCAAACAGCCCTACTTGGTGCCTCTGCAGCCCCTGGACCACCCTCCCCTATAGCAATAGACCATGTTGCTGGGCTGCAGGACACGCCCAGAGAAGTTCAGGCTCCTCCTAGGTCCTCTAGCTCCAGCACCAGCACTGGCGCTGCGGGGCTCTGGACTGTCCTGTCTGGCCTGCCGCAGGGACCCAGGAAGCCCAGCTTTCCCCCTCAGGGGGTTGGGGAGGTGGTCCAGGTCAACTGCCCTGGGCCTTGCTGGGTGCTAGGGGGCCAACTGGGCCAGCGATGGAGGCACAGTCACACGACCTCACTGTGACCCCTCGGGTTCTTGCTCACTCTCAACAGCCCACATGGCCACATGCCTGGCACGTGGGGACTGCCCGCTGGGACTCTGCTTCTCTGATCTGATGCAACCAACCAAGGGCCTCAGAGGGCTGGAGCCTGCCTGCGCAGGTGTGGGCAGGACACCTGCACCTCCAGGCATGGCCCTGCAGTCCCCACAGTCCATGACCCACCCCCTGTGAAGGGAGGGACACTTTCTAGGCAGACCCCCCCAGCCTGCACGTGTAGCATGCAGCTGGGAGCCCTGACAGGGTGCTTCAGTGACAGTCACCCCAAGATCATTTTCACTAGCCATTCAGGGTGTATCAGCTCCTGGGGGTTTGGTCCCCAGAGAGGCCCCAAGCAAGCTGGAGTCTTGACCAGCCTTGACCACAGGACGGGACCCTCAACCCGCGGGCACACTCTCTTCTGTCTGCTCAATGAGGGTCCAGGTGCAGGTCCGGGAGAGGGGTGTTGCCTGGGCCGAGGTCATTCAGGGCCTGCCTGGCTGCGTGAGTTTTGCACAGGAATGTGACCTTGTGTCTCAGGTGTGATTTAAAACAGGAGTGAGCGAGAGATTTAAAACAGGAGTGAGCGAGAGATTTAAAACAGGAGTGAGCGAGAGAGCTCCGGCCATGCGCTGGGCTCCTCCTGTAGTGCAGCCGCTGAGCTGGGCTCCTCCTGTAGTGCAGCCGCTGAGCGGGTCCCAGGCCGGGAGGAGCAGCCTCACCCTGGTCCAAAGTGCCTGCTTCCTCATCCAGCCTTTCCAGCTGCTGCCTGCTGTGCCCAGGGCCTCCATCAGGGACCCACAGGCGCAGGGGAAGCAGAGGCTGGTGGTTCCACTCCATGGCATGCGAGGTGCTGGCGGCCTTGCTTGGGGTGAAGGAGTGGGTGCTGCGGAAGGGAGATCCAGGGTGTCCTCAGGCCGCCTCAGGGCGGTGTGGAGGTGGGCTCAGGTGAGGAGGCAGGGCACCAGGCCACCACCCTGGGGCCAGCATGGCCAGCGAGCCCCCTCGTGCTGGGCTGACCGCTGTGCCTGGGCCGTCTCTGGTCTCTGAGTTGGGGCGGGGGCCTACCAGGAGGTCATTCGGCACTTGTTTCTGGTGGGACTCTTGGGCCTGAAGTGTGGTAAAGCACAGCGCACAGAGGTCACTCTCGAACCGTCCTCCTGCACAGTGCAGGGCACTCAGCACGTTCACATTGGAGAGCCACTGCCAACGCCACCCTCCTCCAGGACAGTCCATCTTCCCAAACTCCACCCCACTGAACACCAACTCCCGCTGCCCCGTCCAGTCCCCACCGCACCACGCTGCTTACCGTCTCTACGAATGCGCCTGCTCTGTGGTTTAGATCTCAAGCGTCCACCCCAAGCTTATGTGTGGAGGGTGGTTCCCAGTGCAGCGGGTTTAGGGGTGGGCTTTGGAGGGTGTTGGCTCAGGAGGGCTGTGACTGCGGTGGGGTACTCCATTTATGAATTCTTAGCTCAGTGGACACTGGGAGGTGGCAGGTGAAGGAAGCAGGCTGCAGGGGCATGCCCCTGATGGAGACCTAGTCCCAGCCTGCTCTTCCTCCCTGTCCCTTCCCGAGGTCCCCAGGTGAGCAGCTCTGCTTGCTCATGCCCCCTGCCTGGCGCCCCAACTCGCTTCAGGCCCAGAAGCAAGGGAGCCAAGTGACCACGGCCTGAGGCCTCTGAAACCTTGAGCCGAATAAATCTTTGCCCTTCAAGTTGGTTTCCACAGGTGTTTTCCACCGTGACAGAAAGCTGGCCGACACAGTCTCTCATACAAATGCAGCAACACAGTATTTGTCCCTTGGTGACTGTCTTCCTCGCTCAGCTTCATGTCCTCAGGTCCATCCAGGTTGGAAGAAGTGTCAGGATTTCCCTCCTTTTGCAGGTGGAATCGTGTTCTGTTGAGGGGAGTATTTTGGTCTCCGTTTGTCCCTTGATGGGCACAGTGCTGGGGTGTCCCTGGGCCACTTCCACAGAACCACAGTCCTGGACCTCCCCCGCCATGCGAGCCTTGGCTTTCTCCACACCGTGGCCCACACTGTCCTCTGCCATCCTGATGGGTGTGAAGTGGCATCTCACGAGGTTTGTGGACCTGGCATTTTAAGGAGGCAGGGATAAGGCCACTGTGGGGCTCCCCTGAGCAGAGAGGGGTGCACCCAGGCTCCCCCAGAATGAGGCCCGACTCCCCTCCTGCTGCTGCCTTGTCCAGTGGGCTCCCTTCCCCCAGCTGCTCCTCCTGAAGGTGGGGAGTGTGGCCAGAATGAGGAGCCCAGGGCCTGCCCGGCCCCACCAGCCTCTGGCTCTTCAGAGCTGCTCGCCCCACGCCAGTGAGGCGGTCTCTTCCCACTCGCCCTCCTGCCCTCCACCCACAGGTCATTGTGCTGATGAATGGCCAAGCAGAGTTGGCCAGGGGCACGGCCCAGCCCTCAGGGCCCCGAGAGCAGGCACCTCCCACGCGAGCCCCACAGGGCCCTGTCCTGCACCCGTGGAGGCTCCACAGGTGAGGGCCAGCCTCGGGGGATGTGCACCCCTTGAGCATCTTCCCCTTTTCTTAGCTGATTTTTGGGGTGGGGGTAGGAGAGCATCGGGTCTGGAAAGGACTCATGGTGACCACTAGGCCTGGGGGGTTGGTGCGGATGGGGTCATGCCCAGGAGAACAGGGTCTCAGCAGAATTCTGAGGGGCCTGGGCCCCATGGGAGTCGCAGGGAGGAGAGACGGGGTGGGAAGTTCTGGGTGAAGGAGGAGCATGTGTGGCAGCCTGGCGGCCTGGTCCGAGACCCCTACCTTAGGGACACCTGCTCACCACCCAAGCCCTAACTTGGGCATTCTCTATGCACACGGGAGCCTGGAGGAGGGACCGTGGAGCAGGCGTTGCTTGGGGAGCAGGACACAGTTCGATTCCCTCACCTGCCCTGGCTGCATCCCCAGGTCCCAGCCTCTGAGCCTCGTGTCCCCTCCTGGGAAGTGCCTGCTTCCCGCCCATCCCACAGCCCCACAGGTGTTTGGCCCAGCTTCTCCCGGAGCCTCTCAGCCCTGAACCCTCCATGTTCTAAGACTGCCTGTCCTGGGCCTTGGCCTGCCTGTCCTGCCAGGTGCTGGCATCTCCCCAAAGTTCACATCCACTGGAAAGTCGGAATGTGACCTTATTTGGAAATAGGGTCTTTGAAGATGTAATTGTTAAATTAGATTGAGGTCAGATTGGATTAGGGCAGACCTAACTCCAGTGATGGCCACGTAAAGCCACAGACGCAGAGGAGTCAACGAACGCCCTGTGGAGGTGGAAGCCCCTGGGAGCAGAGTGGCTCTGCAAGTCAGGGAGCACCAAGGGGCGCCAGACAGCACCCTGAGTGGGGAAGATGCGCCCAGAAGACCCCTCCTCAGAACCTCCCCCAGGAGCTGGGCTCTGGACCACCTTGAGTTTGAACTCCCAGCCTCGGAACTCCCAGCTGTGCCTGCAGGGCCAAGCCCAGGTCTGTGTTCTGCAGCCTTGGGGGTGTTCTGAGGGGGGTCTCCCGAGAACGCTGGGTCCCTCTGTGGAGAAGAAATGAGGAAGCCCTGCATCCAGGACTTCTCCTTCTTTCAGGGCTTGAACGTCCTTTGGATTCTACAAGATGGATCCTATCTCCTGCTGCCTCTCTGGGCATGTCGTCTCTGACGTCTGGTTTCCTCTAAGGGAAGCCTGCGGGGGTCCGTCACCCCAGCCCTGCACCCCTGTGCTGATCCTGTGGAAGCAAGCCCTGCTGGGTTGGGGTTCTGAGACCACTGTGGCTGCCGTCCTGCTGTCCCAGGTCTTGGATCTTGCTTGCTGACTTCAGGTCTGTGGTTTATTTGTGAGAAGAAGGTTCTGGAAACTTCCAGGTCTCAAGATGACCCATGGATTCCTAACCCTGAGGAAGGGCTGCCTGGAACTTTCTTCTGGTCCCGCTGGTCCTGAGAGGCCCAGTCCAATTTCTTTCTCACCTTGACCTAAGCAGTTTGGGGATGAGCCGTGTTTTACCAGGACAGTGTATTCGCCCCACCCAACAGGGTTTATTCTTTGCAGGGGCCACAGAGGCAATGCCAGCCTGGCAGAGTGCCAATGCCCCTGGCCTTTGCTTGACACCGTCCCATGTTCCCCATGTGCTGGCTTTCGGGCTGCCACGCCCCACCTGTGGAGAGTCTTTGGGTCATTTTCACTAGGTGATCTGGAAGGTCTCCCACCTCCATGAGCCCATGGCTTTTGTAAATAGCACCCAATGCCACGGGAACCAGGTTGGAGAGACTAGAAAGTCCCCTGCTGGCCTTGAGGACAAAAGCCTGGTGCCGAGTGTCCAGCAGCCTGCCTCTGGTGGGGGCCTCCATGCGGCCTTGGCCACCCAAGGACAGCTGCCCCACTGCCCTTATCACATGGACCCAAGAGACCTCTGGGGGCCTCTGTCTCCAGATCCCTGTCCATGGCTCTGACCCTGGTCTCTAGCACCACCTCGAGTCTGGGCCATCCTGAGGGTGCTGGGCCAGGGTTCCAGGCTCAATCTGGTCTCTGAGGCAGTTACATTGTCTCAGAGAGATTTCCTAGGAAATGGGGAGGAGGCTGGTCATGGTCAACTGTCAGCCTGGGCAGGAGCAGGGCAATGAGGGATGGAACTGGGTCATCCTGTGCCCCCAAGCCACAGGCCTCTGTGTGACATACCCTACAAAAAGATCCTGATCACCAGGGTGAAAAGACCAAGGGACCACCCCAACACTGCCTTGGGGACCTGTTCACCCATTTCCACAAGGGAATTCTGATGACATGGTGCTATTTTTATAAAAAAAAAAAAGATGGGAAACACCAAACTGTCAGGTCAGTAGCCTTACTAGTGCTTTCTGTTTTCATGTTTGTGTGTCTCTATTTTCTAAATTTTCTGCTGAATATTTTCTATTAGTCATTCCCTCATCCTCAGTTTTGCTTTCCATGGTTTCAGTTACTTGTGATCAGCCACTGTCTGACAGTATTAAATGGAAAATTCCAGAAATAAATAATCATATGACATATGAGTAGTGTGACAAAATCTCAATCCATCCTGCTCTATCATGCCCAAGACACTAATCATCCCTTTGGCCAGTGTATCCATGCTGTATGTACTACCTGCCTGTTAGCCACTTAACATTCTTGGTTATCAAGCTGACGATCACAGAATCATAGTGCTTGTGATCAAGTGACCCTCACATAGCATGCTGTGTCACTATGCTTACGTCACTCACTCAATTCATCTCATCCCGTAGGCATTCTGTCATCTCACAGGACCGTCATAAGAAGGTTGAGTACAGCACAATCAGCATTTCTGAGAGAGAGAGAGAGGGAGAGAGACATTCATTAGCTTTATTAAAATATATTGTTGTAATTATTCTGTTTTAGTATTAGTCATTGCTATCAATCTCTTACTAACCCTGATTTATGAATTGCACTTTACCATAGGTGTTTATGTGGAGGAAGGCGTGTTTGTAGGGTCTGGTACTCTCCTCAGTCTGGCCTCCACAGAGGACCTTGAGACTTACTCTTGTGGATAAGGGGCACTACAGTGGTCTTTATACTTAGATGGGACCAGGGCTCTACAGGAAAAGCCCAGTCTGGGAGGGGATGCTGCAGCTTGTTCCCGTTGCGGCAGCTGAAATCGACTGGGATCCCTCCAGCAGCCGTGGAAGGAGGCAGAGCCCCATCCTTCTGGTCCCTGCCTGTCCCTCCTCGGCCTGCCCTGGGACTTGCTCCAGAGCAGGGAGCCCTCCCCATGCCCCCCACCCCCACAGGTCCGCCTGGCCTCTTGGGGTACCCTAACTTTGGCTTCCACCTCCTGAGTCATGGGGACTGTGCTCCCAACCTCTCCTCCTCCCTCAGCTTGCAAGCCCAGCTCCTTGGCTTTGTGTTCCCACCTTTTTCCTCCCGAAGCCCCAGCCCTGGGGGAGCCCAGCTGTGTCACTTCCGCCCTCCAAGCACCTCTGGAGAAAATCACAAGCGTCTGGGCAACAAATTGCAAAGGGCTTTGAAGCCGCCGCACATGGCTGCCTACCTGTCTTCCAGTCTCAGAGCTCATCCCGACCTCCTCTCCCCTGTTCTTCCCCTTGTCTGCTGAGAACCTTTGCTCAGAGGCCAGAGAGGGAAGAGCCCATGGCGCGTCCCGTGTCCACACCTCTGCCTTGGGGCAGTGCCCACCCAAGGCCACGCTCCCTGCCAAGCCTGCGGCCTGTAGCCCTGGTGTGCTCCTTCCTGGTCACTGCCCTCTGCAGTGGCTTCCTCGCTGTCCTCTGTCTCTACTGTCACCCAGAACAGGCGGCCCTGCAGAGGACACATCTGACTGCTCACCTCCTCGCCAGGCTTTGGGGATCCTCAGGGGCAAGACCCTTGTGGAACTCAGGCTTGGGTGGCTCATCTCGCCTCTCTCAGGATCCGTCCCCTCCCGTCATGAACCCAGCAGCATGTCTGTCACCACATGCAGTCTGGACAGGCTCACTCCTGTCCACATGTGCTGTGCCTTGGTTCCCACGGGGGCAGGCACTTGCCGACCTTTGGAATGAGTGATCCAAAGTCACGGGGGTGGGGTGCACTGGCAGACGCTGCTGGGCACTCCTAGAGGACCGGCTGTGCTCTGTGTAGCCCTTGCAGGAAGCCCAGAATGAAGGACGGGGCCAGCACGGCACAGTCTACGCCGGGCTCCAGGGCTGGTCGCTTTACATCTCAGGACCAGAGCCCAAGGCTGCTGCTCTGCAAGGTGGAGGGAGCTGGACTGTGTTCTGGCTTTAAATGTATCCAGCCAGGTTCATATGCTCATGCTACATGGAGGGGCCTGTGGGAGGTGATCAGGGTTAGACGAGGTCCTGAGGGTGGCTCCACAATGGCATCAGTGGCTCCATGAGAAGAGGAAGAGACCCAAGCCGGCACATCTGCTGTCTCCCATGTGCCACCCACCACCATGTCGTGATGCAGCAAGAAGTCCCCTCCAGGTGCCCAGCAGGGGCAGGGCCATGCTGTGGACTTCCTAACCTTCTGAACAGTGAGCAAAGAAACCCCTCTATTCTTCATAAATCACTTGGTTTCAGGCACTTTGTTATAGCAACAGGAAACATATGAAGACACTCCCAGTTGCTTGGCACCTCTAATCAAATAGTGGGAAATGGGCATTTATAGATGTGGTTTCACCTGGAGGGACAGAGGTTCTGCCTATAGATGCTCCTCAGGGCCAGTGGCCACCCCCAGCAGGTTTGGTATTGCTTTTCTTGAGTGAGTCCCCGGTAAGTACCAGTGTCCTCATTGCTGGCCCTTGCCACCCCTCACTGATGCTGGCCTGTCCTACACCCACTGTCAGTGTCCTTGTGATTTTAGAACACAGTCAGGGACACACATTGAAAGGCCTCTGAGTCCTCAGGTGTGGCCTGCTGGAGTTTCAAGCAGACCCTCACTCACAGTGGAGACCCTAGAACTGTGGAACGGGGAGGGCCACTAGTCTGTGAATGGCCAGCTTTCCATTTCTGTTGGAAGCCCCGTTTGATCCAGTTTTGCTCTGCCCATCAGAGGCTGTCCCTCCGTCCCCCCAAGTCCCTCTCATCCTCATCACCAGGCCTCAAGACTCTGTCCTCTGTCCCTCTGCCCTCTACTTCTGCTCCTTACTGGAGCCAGCCTGGCTTACTATGCTAACCTTCATGATGGGCTTAAGTGGTTCCTGGCTGGCGACCAGGGCACCTCTCCAGCCAGGTCCAAGCAAATGAGACAGCTAGGGAGCAGACCTAGGAAGGGGCAGGGCGGGAGGGACACAGCCCAGGTCAAAACACAGCGGCCCCTGGGACAGCCTGCTTACGCTGAGCTCCTGCCTCAAGCTGGGTCCACTGGGCCATCCCTGGGCCAGACAGTCATGTGCTTTCCTCCCAGCTGCCTCCCTAGGCTGGGCGATGACCCTTTAACTCAGTGTACATGTTGCTGTGTCCAAACTCCCCAAGTACAATGGGCTAAACAGACCAGGGCCTGGGCTGAGGCCCTGACCTGAAAGAAAAAACAAAGCACAAACCCAAACTGAACAAAGCCAGGGAGACGGAGAAGGGCCTTCGGTACGTGGGAGGGGAGAGGGGTGCCTCACCTTACTCCTGGTGGTGCCACAGAGTGCCCTGGAAAGGTGCGCAGGTGCTGCCCCTTCCTCATTACAGAGGGGACAGACGCAGGGTCAGGACAGCCCAAGACGGGGTGCATTCACCCACTTGGACCAGTGCTGCGGTGGACTGCAGTCTCCACGGTGACCAACTTGTGCAGAGAAGGTGACAGCAAGCCATGTGTCGCCTCAGTTGCCAGAGCTGTGAAGTTGAAGGACCCATTCCCAGTGGAGGAGACTTCCGGTCTCAAGGTCCAAAAGCACTGCAGACAAGGCAGGAGTAAGAAATTCCAGATGGAAAAGACCAACTAGCGCTTTCCCTGAATCTGCAGTGATACAGAAACGGGGCCCTCTCTGGCCCAGCGTGAGGCAGAGTGTGAGCCTTCCACCATGGGAGGATGAGAAAACTAAAAGAAAGCAAGGAATCTGGGAGGAATTATAACCTCCAGGGGCCAAGGACGCAAAGGACAGCCAGAGCCACAGAAGTAGAGGCCCATCAGTGGTACTGGCATAAGAAATCCAGGGGACCTCACTGGGGGCAGATGACAGCCCTCCCAGGTGCTCCCCCACCTTTCCTGCCCTTCCAGGAAGGGAAGACAGTGTAGGGCTGCTGGCATGGGGGGCTCGTGGGGGTGGAAGCTAGGGAGGGACTGGGGTCAAGGGGACCAGGGCCCAGGGTCTATCTCTGGGACCCCCACTCCTTGACCTGGAGTTTTTAGTTGCTGCTGAGGTCATGTTTCCAAACCACCAACCAGACAGACACACACACCTCAGGCCTTGAAAGGCTCTGGCTGGACCTGGGGCTGGTGGGTGCTGCATTAGATGGGTGGGGGGGATTGTTTAAGTCCCTGGATGAGGGGCCAACCGGTGATTGCGCTCGGGTCTCTGCCGCTGCCAGCCCAGCGACAATGGCGGGGGGTGTGTGCTGGGACTCCCAGAACTGGGGAAAAGCAATTGTAAACTGTTCAGCTGGAAGGAACTAAAACTACTCCTCCAAATTCTGGTGTGTAAACCTGGGACAAATGAAGAAAACACTCTGAAAGACTAAGGAACCCTCAGACTGGAGTGACCTTGAGTGCCTTCCAACATGCTGACCCCAGAACAGCTCCAGCAGAGAGATGGGGGCTGGGCTCTTTGCAGCAGCATCTCCAGTTCCTCAAGAGACCCCCTCCGGGCCAGTCTGCCCTGCTCACTTCCCACACAGGAAACCCCCTTGGAGAAGGTTCTAGTCCTGAATCAATTTTGCTTAATTCTTGCTCCCCACCCCCTCTCTGAAGTGGCCTTTTTATCTAACACAAGGAAAAACGATCCCAGGCACATGCAGAAGTTTGATTTAAGTGGAGATTTATTTTTGATTTATGTTCCAAACTGCTGCCTTCCTAATGTTTGAGGAATACCCTTTGTCCTGGCCCTCTGTCTTCCCTTAGAAAACGCTATATTTTGTCACCAAGCACGTGCTGTTTCCATTCTCTCCCCATCCATCTCCCCTTTAATGGTCCCTACTTTTTAGCAGTCAGCCTCTGTGTCGCCCTCTGGGTGATGAGCCCCAAGGTCCCGGGTGCTGTGCAGAAGACATAGGTCCCCTGCTGCGGGTGGAGGATCTGAGGACATGGCGGGGCCGGCCAGCTGGCCTACAGGTAACCACCGCCAGTGAGCTGCAGAATGTCCAGTCTTTCAAGGGGGCAGGTCCTAGCAGCCCCGCTGATGAGCTGTGCTAGGGCCCGCGCTGCTGGCAGGGGCTGGGTCCTTCCGCTGCCTTCTTCCTAAGCACCCAACCTGTGCCGTTGTCCCGAGAGCGCTGCAGGACCATGGTGCTGGGGCCCGGCTGCAAGGGCGACCCTTGGATGGGCTGCGGGCTCCGGAAGATGCTGACCACGTTTTCTCATGTTTTAAGTTTCCAACTTGCTGAACACTGAGATTTTTTCAGAACAAAAGTAACTGGCGATCGGCTGGCCCAGGTTTCTCGGGGCGAGGCGTGTCCGGAGGGCTCGGCCGCCAGTGAGGACACCTGGCCGGCCTCTCCGGGACAGGGAGGGGGCCCTTCGCGCTACGCCCCGGTGCCCCGCGTCGCCCCGCAGGCTCCTCGGCCCCTCCCACCCCGGGGTTCCAGGACACGTAAGAAGCCAATCCCGACGACGCGGACCCTGGGAGCAGGGGGCCAGCGGCGACGCTGGCTGGGCCGCCCGCGTTTGGGGGGCTGCGGCGGCGTCCAGGAGCCGTCCCCTTCCGCGGGGCGCGGGGACGGTGTCAGGGGTCCGGGCTCGGGGGTCCGGGGGAGTTCCTGCGGCGGGGCAGGGGTCGGGGCCCGGGGGTCGGGGGGCGTCTCCGCGGCAGGGCGGGGGTCCGGGCTCGAGGGTCGGGGGTCGTCCCGGGCGGGGCGGGAGGGCCGCCCGCAGTGCCCCGGGTGCCCGGCAGGGGGCGCGCCTGCGGCGGCTCCGGCGGCTCGGGCGGCCCGCGCCCCTGACGTCACCGTGCCGGTCGCCAGGGCGACGGCCTCTCCGGCGCGCGTCAGCGCCGCCCGTCTCTTGGCAACCGCCCGATCTCCGCTCCCTCCGCCTGGCGCGGGGCCGCGCGTCGCTCTGGCGTCAAAGCGACGTCAATGGGCGGTGGCGGCGGCGGGCGGGCCGGGGCGGGCCGGGGCGGGGCGGCCTCCGCGTGCGGCCAGCGGGCGCCTGGGCGCTGACATGCGGCGCGGCCCGGGCGGCGGCAGCAGCGGCGGCGCGAGCGGTAGGCGCCCGAGCAGCGCGAGCGGCCGAGCGGGCGGCGGGGCCGCGGGGCCGGCGGCGTCCAGGCCGGGGCGCGCGGGCGGCGGCGGAGGTGAGCGGCCGGGCTCGGGCTGGCGGCCGCCGGTCGGGCCTGCAGGAGCGCGGGGTCCCGGGGGATGCGCCGCCGGCTCCCCATTGTGTGGGGCGGAGAGGAGCGGGTGCACTCGGCCGCGCGGCTCGAGGTCCGGAGCGGGGACGCAGGCGACCGCGGGCGCCGGGGGCGGAGAGGAGCGGGGCACCGCCGCGCGGCTCGAGGTCCGTAGCCCGGACGGAGGCGACAGCGGGCGCCGGGGGCGGAGGGGAGCGGGCGCACCGCCGCGGGGCTCCGAGTCCCTGGGCCGGGACGGAGCCGACCGCGGGCGCCGGGGGGCGGAGAGGAGCGGGCGCACCGCTGCGGGGCTCGGGGTCCCTGGGCCGGGACGGAGCCGACCGCGGGCGCTGGGGGCAGAGAGGATTGGGTCCCCTCGGCCGCGCGGATCGGGGTCCCTGAGCCGGGACAGAGGCGACCACGCGCAGTGGGGGACGGAGAGGATCAGGCGCACCGCCGCGGGCATTGGGGTCCCTGAGCCGGGACGAAGGCAACCGCGGGCGCGGGGGGCAGAGAGGAGCGGGTTCACTCGGCCGCGTGGATCGGGGTCCCTGAGCCGGGACGGAGGCAACCGCGGGCGGCGGGGGGCAGAGAGGAGCGGGCACACCGCTGCGGGGCTTGGGATCCCTGAGCCGGGACGGAGGCGACCGCGGGCGCGGGGGGCAGAGAGGAGCGGGCACACCGCTGCGGGGCTTGGGATCCCTGAGCCGGGACGGAGCTAACCGCGGGCGACGGTGGGGCGGAGAGGAGCGGGGTCCAAACGACCGTGGGGATTGGTGGTGTCTGGATCGGATGGAGCCAACAATGGGCGACGGGGTCGGAGAGGAGCAGGTCCACACAGCCCTCGGGGATCGGGGTCCTGGAGTCGGGATGGAGCAGACCTCAGGCAGCTGGGGGCGAAGAGGAGCCGGTCCGCACGGCCTGCCTGTCATAGGAGTCTCTGGATGGAACGGAACCCTGACCGCCGGCGGGTCCGCACACTCCACGGAGATGGAGTTCCCAAGGCGGGGTGGAACCTTCCGACCGCGCACGGTGTGGGGGGGTGTGTCTGCACAGCCTGTGGGGGCTCAAGGGGTCTCGCGATCAGATGGAGCCAACTGCAGGCAGCGGAGGAAGGTTCTCTCACCCCGCAGGGCTAATGCGATCCGCAGGGCTAATGCGATCCGGGGCGACTAGACTGGAGGTGACTGGGAGCGACAGGTGTGGGAGCGGGTCCTCACGTCCTAGAGAGAATAGGAGTCCCGGCGGAGCCGACCGCGGGCTGAGAGTGTCGGAGGGGAGCACCGCCGGGTGGGCGTAAGGGGTTTGGACGCTGGAGTGGAGCTGATCGCGGGCGGCGAGCTGGGGCGTGCTGTAGCCTCAGGTCGCGTCCGTGCTGAGCTGGTCCCTCGCTGGTCTGCAGGTGCGGCCCGGAGCCATGGTGATCATGTCAGAGTTCAGTGCGGCCCCGGGGGGCGCCGGCCAGGGCCAGCAGAAGCCTCTGCGCGTGGGCTTTTACGACGTGGAGCGGACCCTGGGCAAAGGCAATTTTGCGGTGGTGAAGCTGGCGCGGCATAGAGTCACCAAAACGCAGGTGCGCAGGGGCACCCCGGGGAGCCTGACCAGGGACCCTGGGTTGCAGGGTTGATTGTCAGTCATTGTAAACTGCTCTAGTCTGGTAAAGAAAAAAATGCCCTGTGATACGTTTATACATAATTGTACAAATATTAAAGACTAGCAATGAGAATAATAACCAGACTAAAGACAAAACAAAAAGAAAAACCATAACCAACCAGCCAGGAGTGTAGTGGTTCCTGGATTCAGGACTGAAACTGGCACACACTTAAGACATACAGTGGTACTTTGGTTAATATTTCCCAACTTTTTGTGACCTTTTATGCGATGTAAAGTGTTTGCAAAATCAGCTTGCAAAAAATGAAATGTGTAAATGTGGATAAATGGTTTGTTTTTCTAATATCCTTTTCCTTTTTAAAATACATAGGTTGCAATAAAAATAATAGATAAAACACGATTAGATTCCAGCAATTTGGAGAAAATCTACCGTGAGGTCCAGCTCATGAAGCTCCTGAACCACCCGCACATCATCAAGCTTTACCAGGTGAGCTCAGCCTGCCTTCCCTGCCCAGGTAGTCCTTTGCCAACCAAAGCCTGCCTGTGGCTTCTGAAGGGCGCCTCTTTTCTGAATGTGTGTGGGAGACAATGAACTGGTTGTGATTTTTATAAGCTATGTGTATGTATTTGCAACTATTTTCTTGCTTTTGGATTATGATTGAGATTTGCTTCATTAAAATTTTATCTAGTATCATAATTTTCTCTAGATTAAATGCATAGAAGTCTGTTGTTGAAGTGACTTCACTGTGAGAACCACATCTGTAGTGTTGCTGTAGCTCCTGGACTTAGTCCAGAAGGACAAATTTGAGTACAACTAGAAACTTCTGCCTTTGCACACAATTATTAAACTTTTAAAAGAGCTGCCCTTACCAGTTTCCATGAGCTTACCTTTGAAGGCACCAGCGAGCACTCCTCTTCCTGTTTAACTCTCCTTTGCACAGTGGAGACTTGCCACTTACTCCCTGTTAGGAACATGACCTACTGTGACTATCTGTTGCTTTGTTTTTTGACTTTATTTTTGTTCTTGTGTTGAAATTAATATATTAATTATATCTTTGGGAAACAAGTAATCAATCAGGATAGCAAAGCAGTCTCCTTATACCTCCTGGTGATAATGACCACTTCTGCAACGATGAAGTCACTTCTGCTTTGCAGATGGTCACTATTTTATCTGCTCCTGTTGACTATAAATTCCTCTTAAAGACTCTGGTGGAGCCACGTGAATGGGGTGATTGTGGAGATGTGTGCACGGTTGGCAGGCTGCATGTGCTGTGGCAGGAGAGTGTAACCTAAGATCCCCCTCGCCCCCCCAGGCTCCGATACTTTGTTTCCCCTGCTGGGAGAGTTTACCAGGTGTCTTTAAACACAGCTCAGGGCGGTGTGCTCAGAGCTCCTGTTTCATTTGGTCATCATTTCTAAGTTGTGTTTAGAGATCGCCTAGGCAGTGTGCCTCCCCAGCTGCTGAGGAGTGGGCTGACTGTGGCTTCTGACTTTGTGAAGGGCTGACCACAATGTCAGTCCTTCCTTGTGTCCCTGCTCTTCTACTTTGTCCCCCCGGTGGAGTTGGCTCAGTGAAGGAAGCATGTCACCCATGCCATCAATGCCAGAGGTCTTTTCTGGAGGTGAACGTTCTTGCTGTTGCTGTAGGTGATTGATGGCTGTCTGGATTGGGCGGGTAGCAAGGACCTGCAGTCCTTTGGTCTTGACACCAGTGTGATGTGCGAGCAGCTGCCCAGGCCTGGAACTTTGCTGAGCTGCTTCATCTTTTCCATCAGGTTTTTGAAAAGTTAAACACAGGGACTCTGGAATCTGGACTCTTTTTCCTTCTTCTCGTAGTCGTCTTGTTTTTTAATTGAGAGACAGAGTAAGCAGTGGTTGTCTACTGCACACGGGGGCAGTTAAAACTCTAGCTTGGCAATTAACTAGAATTTTAATAATAATAATAACTTTTCTTATTAGAATTCTGGATCAAAGCGTTGTCTCTAAAGTGTCTTTTTAAAGGAATAACTATATTTTGAACCCAAAAAAGATATGTTTTTTCCTCACAAGAATATGTTGTTTCCCTTCCTCTAAAATATGCTAAAACACGCACAGGCGTGAGTTTGTTTTCTTTCAACACAAAAGATTTGAATTTTTTGCCTTGTTCTTAGTTATGTTTAAAGTCTTTTTTTAGGTAACATAAAGTTCCTGATGTATAAATGAGCTTTTAAGGTGCATGTTGACATTGTTGCCGTTGACATATGCTGAGTAATTCACTGTATACAAAGAGCAGTTCACTGTAGCTTGTCTGGCAAAGCCATTTTCTTATGATTGTCTCTCGCCAGTAAAGCAAGCAGGACTGGAGTATTATCCATCCTTCAGTATGTTCTGGCTGCTGAATTGAACCACCTGTTGCCTGCTGTGTGTCCAGATCAAGTGCAGTGGTCTCCAGAGTCCCCGGGAGGCCTGTGAGGCAGCCTGAGTTAATAGGGGTGCAGGAGGGTGCAGAGACCTTCAGACCTCTTGAGAGCAGGTCAGGGGCATGTGCTCTGGGTCACTCTGGGGAGGAAGCCCCAGGCTGGTTTCTTTATTGCAGGGGCTTCTTCCTTTTTTTGACTGCGCTCATCCCATAGAAGTTAAAGATGTACTGGAGTTCAAATGGATTATTTATACCCTTGGTGTGTTCTTTTTCTTGTGCGTTAAACATTAGGTCTTTTTCTGTTTTGTTTTGTTTTAGGTTATGGAAACAAAGGATATGCTTTACATTGTTACTGAGTTTGCAAAAAATGGAGAAATGTTTGGTAAGCCACATTCATTTTTAGTACCCGCTGAAACCAAGAGTGCTCACTGGGCAGGACCTGCCCATCTGGTTGGGCCCAGTACCCTTAGACTCTGCCCTCCCACCCCAGGAGGCAGCCATGTGCACAGCTCGGGACAGAGCTTTGTTCCCTTGTTCTGCAGATTATCTGACTTCCCACGGACACCTGAGTGAGGACGAAGCGCGGAAGAAGTTCCGGCAGATCCTGTCTGCTGTGGAGCACTGCCACACCCACCACATAGTGCACCGGGACCTCAAGACGGAGAACTTGCTGCTGGACAGCAACATGGACATCAAGTTGGCGGGTAAGAGGGGCTGCGTCTGGGGGAGGGCGGCTGGGTTGAGGCCGTGCAGGGGAGGGTCTTCAGCTTCCTGAGCCCACGTCGACCCTGTAGCTTCTGCCATTTCTAGGTTGATTTCCATCTGTTTCTTTGCCTTGCAGACTTTGGATTTGGGAATTTCTACAATCCAGGAGAGCCTCTGTCCACATGGTGTGGGAGCCCGCCGTATGCAGCCCCTGAAGTCTTTGAGGGGAAGGAGTACGAAGGCCCCCAGCTGGACATCTGGGTAAGAGCCCATGTGCGTGGACTCTGCAGCCCAAGGCCACATTGGGCAGCCGGCTGAGCCCTAACACTGCTGTTGGTCGCTCGCAGAGCCTCGGGGTCGTGCTGTATGTCCTCGTCTGCGGCTCTCTCCCTTTCGATGGGCCCAACCTTCCAACACTGAGGCAGCGGGTGCTGGAGGGCCGGTTCCGCATCCCCTTCTTCATGTCTCAAGGTGGGTGGACACGGAGCTAGCCTGAGGTAGCTCAAGGTGGGTGAGCGGGTGGCGGCTCTGAGGAGGAGCAGGGGGCGTGGGTCTCCTGGGCTGCCTGAGTCCACTGTTGAGATGGCTAGTTGGGCCCAGGTGACTGGACGCAAGAGAAACCTGATCCGTGTGGTGCTTTCTTAGTGTCCTGCTTGTGGCCGGGCAAGTGCCCTCCCTCCCCGCTGTCTCAAGAGCCTGGTGTCTGCAGTCTCCCCAGGGCCAGGCACTGGCCTTCCCCGAGTCCCCGCCACCCTGCGCATGGCACTTTTCTGTCTCACTCTCAGGGCTGACCCGTTGCTGCCCTAGTGTGTCACACAGGGGGGGGTCTGGTTCCTTCCAGGGGTGTTTAGAAGGACCGAGTGTGCCTTCCCCAAAGCCCCGGTCTCCTTGGTGGCGGGTGTGAGCCCAGGGTGTGGCCTTCTTCAGGACTGTCACTGTGCACTGGCTTGTATGCAGGGCCCTGCCGTGCTTGGTGAGAGTGTGTGCACAGCTGGGCCCCAGGACTCAGCACATGTCTCCCTCCTTCCTCAGACTGTGAGATGCTAATCCGCCGCATGCTGGTAGTGGACCCTGCCAAGCGCATCACCATCACCCAGATCTGGCAGCACCGGTGGATGCGGGCCGACCCCTCCCTCCTCCAGCAGGCCGACCCCACCTTCTCTGCGTACAGCTACACCTCCAACCTGGGTGACTACAACGAGCAGGTGCTGGCCATCATGCAGGCCCTTGGCATTGACCGGCAGAGGACCGTGGAGGTGAGCACACCACCCACCTGCCCCGACTGACACTCAAGGCCTGTGCGTGGGGACAGGCCTGGGAGCAGGTGTGGGAGCAGGCCTTCACCAGTAAAGTTCTGTGGGTGCAGCTTAGTTTAGAGACAGTCTCCAGCACCCAGGGATAACCTAGGAACAGCCTGGCAGGGGATCCCAGCAGCCAACTCAGGGCACCCAAGATGCAGCTGCAGACCTCAAGTGCCAGCCATGCCTGACCCCGCTGTCCTCTGCCCCAGTCACTGCAGAATAGCAGCTACAACCACTTTGCTGCCATTTACTACCTCCTGCTTGAGCGCCTCAAGGAGCACCGGGGCACACAGCCATTGGCCCGCCCCGGGCCTGCCAGGCAGCCCCGACCCAGGAGCTCAGACCTCAGCAGCTGTGAGGTAAGGGGTAAGACTCCTTCTCAAGCCTGCTCCCGGTCCTCTGCCGTGGACAGTACCCCTTGTGCTGTGAATCCCTTGCTTGGACATGGGACTGAAGCTCAGAGGCCCTGGCCCCCAGGCTCTCCCACATTGGGCAGCAGGCCACAGGCCGCCGGGAGGTGGTGAGGGGTGGGCTGCTCCATTGGGTGAGGCGCCGCCAGCAGCCACTTGTTCCCTGTCTCTGGTGCTGGCATCTTGGCACTTGCTCCTGGTCACCTGCACATGCACAGGACCCTGGAGAGGAGGGCGTGTCCTGAGGCGTTCGGCACCGAGCATCCGTGTGCGTCAGTCTTGGTGATCACTTGGTCTTTCCCCTTCTCTTGACCCCAGGTGCCTCAGGAAGGCCTCCCCGGTGACCCTTTCCGGTCCTCCCTGCTGTGCCCACAGCCTCAGGCCTTGGCGCAGTCTGTCCTGCAGGCCGAGATGGACTGTGATCTCCAGAGCTCCCTGCAGGTGTGTGAGTGCCCGCAGCCATGCTCAGGGCAGGCTGGCCTCTTCCTGGAGGCCGCGCCCCACCCCACGCCTGAGCTCACGGAGCCCAGGGAGTCACTGCATCTCTCCGTCCCTGCAGCCCTTGTTCTTCTCAGTGGACCCCCACTGCAGTGCAGTGTTCCAGCACCGCCCCGTCTCCCCCAGCAGCCTTCTGGACACGGCCATCAGCGAGGAGGCCAGGCTGGGTCCGGGCCTGGAGGAGGAGCAAGAGGCCCAGGAGCCCCTGCCTGGCAGCACAGGCCGGAGGCACACGCTGGCTGAGGTCTCCACCCACTTCTCTCCAGTCACCCCTCCCTGTAAGTGTCCCTGAGGACCTGATGCATGGGCTCAGGGCCAACGCCACGCCAGCCTTGCTTAGAGTAGACCTTTTTGCCTGGTGTCCTCCATGGATCATAGTTCTTAGAACTTGCTTGTTTGTTTAACTCCTGACCTTATGATTCGGACTCAGACGTGCATGCTCATTTGGTGGAGGGAGGGGCTGCCTCGGGGGCCAGGAGGGCAGGTGCTTGGCCCAGGCCTCCCTTTGGGGTCCCAGCCTTTTGATAACCTGCCCACCTGCACTTGCACCCACGGGCCTGCCTGTGAGCTCTCTGCTCTGGTGGTCTGGAGCCTTTAGTAGACACCCTTGTCCTGCCCCTCACCCGCACCCTACTCTGCCCACAGGCATAGTCGTCTCCTGCACTGCGGCCACGGCCTCAGAAGGAGCCAGCTCCGACAGCTGCCTGACCTTCTCAGCAGGCGAAGGTCCTGCTGGGCTTGGCAGCAGCCTGGCCACCCAGGGGCTGCTGGGCACCTGCTCCCCAGTCAGACTGGCCTCGCCATTCCTGGGGGCACAGTCTGCCACCCCCGTGCTGCAGGCTCAGGGTGGCCTGGGTGGAGCTGCCCTGCTCCCAGTCAGTTTCCAGGAGGGACGGCGGGCATCAGACACCTCACTGACTCAAGGTGAGGCTCCTGCACACGCTATCCTCCGTCACCAGGAACACTCCTGCTCCTAGTGGACACCTCTGTCCTGCAGGCAGATGGCCTTCCCCTCTTGCCTGGTGTGGGGAGACCAGCAGTGCTCTTGGAAGTCCCAGCTCTGGGCTTCTGGTTCCCTGGGTGGACGCGTGCCCGGGTGTGGCAGATGACCTCTGTTGGCTAGTTCTAGGAGCTGGGGACATCTGTGCTGGCAGCAGCTACTGATTTGCAGGAGGTCAGGGTCAGGGAGGGACCCTAACAGTAGTAGCCCACACCCCTGCTGCCCAGGCTCCACCGTGCCACCCCAGCCCTCAGTGCCCATGCAGGCCCAGGAGCCTGTGAGGCCACAGTGCTGCTCGCGCTTGTCGTCCTAGGGCATCTGTCTAGACGCTGCCCAGGTGGGGGAACCCGGCCCCTGAGCTCAGGAGGGCGAGTGACAGTTGTGCCTCCCCCAGGAAGACATGACAGTAGTTGGTCGTCCTGTCACCTTGCCCGTCCCTCCTGCCCCTCCCCAGGACTTGGGAAGCTGGAGCCAGGAGCCAAGTCCACCCCGGTGTTGTCTTTCCCCAGGGCTCAAGGCCTTCCGGCAGCAGCTGAGGAAGAACGCGAGGACCAAGGGGCTCCTGGGGCTGAACAAGATCAAGGGGCTGGCTCGCCAGGTGTGCCAGTCCTCCTCCAGCCGGGCCTCCCGGAGTGGCCTGAGCACCTTGCACGCCCCCATCCAGAGCCCAGGCCTGCAGGGCAGTGGCGCCAGTGCCCGGGAGGGCAGAAGCCTGCTGGGGGAGGTGCTGCAGCAGCAGAGGTAGGCCGCCCCAGCCCACCGGGCGCCTCCTGGTGAAGGGCCTGCTCATGGCCAGGCCTGCCCTTCCCTGTGTGTGGGGCCACGCGCCTTCCGCCTCATGGCCACGGGGTCTCTGCAGCTTGGGGTTTTGCTCTCCATGGATGGTGGTAGAGGGGGATGGTGGGGGGTCAACTGTCACTCACGAGTGGGTGAAGGGCAGCAGTGAGTGGGACTGGGCTGTCATGGGCCTCTCTGAGAGAGGAACAGAAGCTCGGTGGAGAACGTGGCTCAGGGTTTGTCCTGCATAGCTCTGTGGGCCTCAGCCACCCAGCCAGCAACTCCGCGGGACAGGTGGGACCAACCTGGGCAGTGCAGAAACCTGAGAGCCTCTGAGGAGAGCTGGTGGGGTGACCTGTCCCCTCCCTGGTCTGTTTCCCCAGGCTGCTCCAGTTACAGCATCAGCCGGCTGCCCCACCCAGCTGCCAGCAGGCACCGCCGCTGCCCCCCACCTCCTATGTGCTTGCCCCCTGTGACGGCCTCCTAGCGTCGGGCCTCCCGCTGCTGCCCGCCCCCCTCTTCCAGGCTGGTGTGTCCCCCGTGGTGTCAGCTGCACGGCTTCTGGATGCCCACCTGCACATCAGTGCCAGCCCTGCCGCCCTCCCCACGGGGTCCCTGCCACCGTGCCTCTCCAGGCTGGCCCCAGGCTGTGACCCTACTGGGCTGCCACAGGGGGACTGTGAGATGGAAGACCTGACCTCCGGCCAGCGGGGGACATTTGTCCTGGTGCAGTGAGGGCAGCCCCACTGCTTTGCCACGGCCAACTGACTCTTCCAAGCAATAATTTCAGAGTATGTGAAGACATCTTGGACTCAAAGCCAAGAACTGTTAGAAGCAAACAAGCAATACGTTAGGTGCGTGGGCTTTTTAGGTTGATTTTTGTTTTATTACTATGTTTTTTTCTTGCACTGAGTGACCTCAACTCTGAGTAGGGACTGGAAACTTTTTGAAGAAAAATAATAATTGAGGAGGGGGCCGTGGGGGGTGTCGGGAGGGACGGGGCGAGGGCGGGGCCTGGCCGCCCCCTGGCTCCGCAGGAGCCGCTGCTCCCACGTGTGGCGTGGCGTGGCGTGGGCTTAGCTGTAGTTCTCCCCTCTTGAAACATTTACGCTGTAACGAAAACTGTGAACTTGCTGCTTCTTGCATGGTGTAGAACAGTCCTCCCGAGGGTCGCCAGGCGGCGGGAGGCCAGCTCTCCTTACTTCAGAGGGTGTCCTACGCTGCTCAAGGCAGCTCTCCCGGATCCTCTGGGGGAGCCCCGAGGAAGGCCTGGGAGGAAGGCCTGGGAGGGGCGGCGACTCGGCCAGAGCCCCGAGCCCCGGGCACGGTGAGGAAGCCTCGGTTTCTTCCTGCTGCGCGTCTGTTTCTGCTGCTAATTACTAAGTTTTTATGCATTTCATTATCAGGGTCCAACAGCAACACCTGCTTGGGGGAAGCTGTGCAGTGCGGGCGGTGGGAGGGGCACGGGCCTGCCTCTGCCCTGGCCGCGGCTCCGGGCTGTGCGCTGGTCATCTGGCTTTTGTTCAAAGACGAAATGAGAAGCTTAGGTCAGTGTTTGTAAAACTTTCTTTTTTTAAGCAGATACTGTATATGTATATAAATAGGAGACGAATAGACACTACTTATTTTTTATATTTTGTACTACACTTTTGTGTTCCTGGTTTGGCCCCCTCTCGGGCACGTTGAGAAGCATCCCCCAGCACCAGGGGTTGAGGGCCACGGCTGGAGCTGGCAGAGGAGGGGCCTGGCCTGACAAGTGTGGCCGCCCCGCAGCCAGAGCCTCCCTGCACAGGAGACCGCTTGCCTGCTCTGTGCAGTGCCCCTCCCCGACCAGGTGCCTCGCACCCTGCAGTGTGAGGAGGTCCCAGGTTGTCCTGAAGGGGAAAGTGGGTGTTTTTAAAAGCCAAAGATTGACCTAGCTACTTGAGGGTCGTGGAGGCCGGTGCGCCCAGCCTGCCCTGTGGCCTGTGGCCCTGCCACCAGCCGCCCGGCCTGTCTCCCTGCCTGTGTCTGCTGCTGCCGCCACTTACTGTGGCTTTTTCAGTGACTGCGGAGGACTGTCCTCAGGGGGCGGACCTGGTGCCCCCGCAGAGAAAGCACCAAAGTCGCCTGGCAGCCTGGGCCTGTGTGTCACTGCAGGGCTGCCACCCAGGCCTCCGCCCACGCGGCTCCCCCCGGAGCCCCCATCAGAGGCCGCCTGCCGCTGTGTTCTCTCTGAAGCAACGACAAGCACTTTACTTTCATAGCGGATTTTGGTTTTCTTATGCTGTAGACCCTCTGGAGGACGGGGAAGTCGCGTTTTTATTCCTCGCTGTCTCAGGCGTGCGGCGTTCCTAGATCCCGGCCGCGCTGTCCCAGACTGCACCGCCATAGCCTGTTTAAGACACTACGTGATCTGATGGAGATGTATATAATTGTTGTGTTTTTTTTTACCATAACTGAATTGTTTTATTTCTTTTGTTAACATGATAAATGTATGCCAAATGATTAGTTGACATTTTTTTTAATTTAATATTTAAATAAAATATACGGGGACCCTTGAGCTCTCCCTTGTTCTTCTCTCTGGGAGCTTTTCCAGGCACCTCATCAAGAGGCCATGGCCTTGGTCTCCAGTTCACTGACATCTGGAGCCAGAGAGGCTGTGGTGCCAGCATGGCCCTCAGCCTCGCTGTGCAGACCCATGGTGAGGGAACAGGCCCCCCGGGAAGGGTGGCAGATGGCTGGTGATGAGGGCTCCTCGAGCCTTCCCAGCCACTGGCCTCCAGGTCACCAAAGTCTTAGCAGGTCTGTGGTGGGCTCTTCCCAAACATTCTCTGAATCCACGTACAGATCCAGGAGTGGGAAGAATCTCACAGTGAAACCCTTCCTAGTCTCTCAGTCTTCACTAGCTCCCAGCAACGGGCAGACATGGCCACGCACACACACAAAGGCTCTGTTCCTTGTAGAACAACTTCACACTCAGTGGGGGCCATCATGGACACAGCCCCATGCTGGCTGGTGGGAAGGCCACTGGGACACCATGCAGCAACTCACAGAATAACAGGGCTCCCAAGTGGCCCAGCAGCTCCTCTTCTGATCTGTGCCTGAAGAATGGAGAGCAGGGTCTCAGAGCTTCCTGAATGGGTTGCTGGCTGCAGCACAGAGTCAAAAGGTGGAAGCAGCTCTGGTAGGACTTATCAAATTCAGAGATGTCTGGGCGTGGTGCTGCACACCTGTGATCCCCACAGCTCAGTAGGCTGAGGCAGGAGGATTGCCAGTTCACAGCCAATCTTAACAACTCAGCGAGGTCCTAAGAACTTAACGAGCTCTGTCTCAAAAAAATTTTTTTAAAGGGCTGGGGATGTGGCTCAGTGGTTAAATGCTCCTGGGTTCAATTCCTGTGCCAAAAAGGTATCTTCAAGGGAAGATGCCCAGTGCATGGACAGTGGTGTCTACAAACACACCCAGGAGGACTGTGGCCTGCCACAGTGGGAGTGAAGGCAAAGGCTAGCCACTGTTGGGGACGCAGGGAGGCCACAGCACCTCAGCATGTGGGCAGGGCCCTGGGGCTTCTGCACGTGGAGTGATGCTTCCAGGGCCACCTTAGCCCTCAGCTAGCCTTTAAGTGGGTCTCCAGGCACCAAGAATGATGTGAGAGGCTGAGGGCCTTCCTGTGTCCTGAGGAGTCTTGGTGGTTTGTGGGACATTCTTAGGAGCAGAGTGTGTTTCCACTCACTGGCTGTGGCTACTACTGCCTTGACCATCACAAGGCCCAGTGGGGACAGCAAGGCCAAGCCAAGCACACCCTCCAGGAGAGCTCAGCAAACCCCAGGCCCAACCCCGCTAGATTCTCACTGGTGCCTCACTGTGCACAGGGACCTGGGCTGGGGCCACCGAGAGGCCCATGGCACCCGGCACTCTCAAGAGCGTTGTCAAGTGCTGCAACCATCATGGCCTTAATTCAGGAACCTGAGGGACAAAGAGGGGATTAAGAAAACACATACAGACACATAGAGAAAAAGCTGGGGCCCGGTGGGCAGCCAAGTCTTGGGAGGCGTTACTGATACCAGAACTAGCTCAGCACATTTATTGTATGGGTTTTGTCATCAGAAGGTTATATGTGAGAATGTTTTAGCAAAGCAGGCAGTCTGAAGGATGCAGTGAAACTTGTGAGACATTGGAGTCATCTTGCTATGCCCACAATTCTCTACTCCCAGGAGCTGGCATCTGAATCCAAGGTTCTGACTATTAGAGCCGTGTGTCTCTGCACGTAGCCACTTCTGGCCTGTGTCACTGTAGCAACTAGGGCATCATGACCTGGACTTTTGCATAATCAGCTCCCAGTGCAAACGCAGCCATAGGGAATTGGAGACCAGGGTTCAAGTCACCGCTCTCTACATCTCCCCCTTTTTTATTTTTTAACCTCAAGTGATGAGCTATTGTTTGGAGTTGTTGGACTCCTTTTTGGAAGATGTGGCATCCTATTGTTACAGCATGGAAGATTATTAGTAGCAAACACATAATTCCAAAAATGTACCACACTGTATGTTTTCACATATTCCAAGGATTAAAACCATTTAAATCATTAAGTATTTGTTTAGCAAGCCATGAGGAATCCACAAGATCATTCCCACTCTCTTGAATATCTTGAATGTGATGATGTAACTTCATAAAGTCTAAACTGTCATTACTTTTTTGCCAAATGCCCATCAAATGATTTTTAACTTCCTCCCAATCCCATTGAGAGTGATAGATTTTGCTGCTGTAACAAACATATTTATAACCAGCATGGCAATGAGGTCACTGCTTGAATTTGAGAGCATAAATACTATATTTATGACTGTAGCTTTCAGGGCATTTAATTTAGTTTCTATCTTGTCATTGATATTTACCTGGTTTTGTAGGGCTTTGGAAGTATTCTGAGCCAAATCATTAAGACAATGAGCATTCTGAGTGCTTTTAGATAAGGTTACAGCAGATGTCATGGCAGAGACCAACACAGATGTTAAAGTGACTGCCCCCAATACAGTACAAGACCAAGAGCATGCCAATGTCTATTTAGCTGTACATACCAGGGCTCTAGGATGGTAGCTGGGATCCTAACGAAGGAGGGTTGGTACAACATGGGCACTTCTTGTCCTCTACTATACTTCCTAATGCAATTAGTTAGATTGCAACTTTGACAAGTCACATGGTATTTTTCTTCTGCCCTGCTTACTTTTATATTCCCAGAAATTAAAACATAAGGAGATTCGACACAGGCCTGCACACCATAGAAGGGAGCCACTTTACAGCTCGTGTCCGTGTGTTCAACTTTGGTGTTATTGGTACATTTGGTGAGATCTAAGGCAGCTATCAAATGCCACAGATCTTTTTGTATGCCACCAGCACTGAAGGTAAAAATATTACTAACAAATCCTCTAGGAGTTATAGATTTTTGATGTTGGTGCCTCTTATGAAATCCATGAGACCGGTCCAGAATAAATCCACTACATTATGTCGCACTGCCATAACATCGGCACAGTCCACCTGTTTAGGAAAGGCACCCAATTCTATTGTAGTGTCATTAGGCAACGAGAGATTGGAGGATGCTGCACAGGGAACATGAGCATGTCATTGAGAAGCCCCTTTTTCTAACTGTCTGGAAATACTTTTTTAAATCCCAGGGGCCAGTGGTATTGGCTATCCCTGGTCCCCCATATGCTGTGTTTATCTCTTGGACCACTTTTTTAAAAAAAATATTTATTCTTTAATTTGAGGTGGACACAATATCTTTATTTTATTTTTATGTGGTGCTGAGGATCGAACCCAGTGCCTCCCGCGTGCTAGGCGAGCACGCCACCACTGCGCCATAACCCCAGCCCCTCTTGGACCACTTTTAAACAGTTAGTATTTTCATTGTGGGACAAGCATATGTGTAGTTTCCCACTATAACCAGTATAATTAAATCCAATTGTACGAACAAGAGTAATATGTTTCTCTGAAAAACCTCCCACCACATGTGTACCAGTAGTAAACACTGGAATGGATTCCCCAGTCCACACAGTCAGATGCACTAAAGGTGGATCTGGGAAATAAGTCCAGGAAGTTTTCCCATGAACCCCACAAACCTGACAGCTCACTAAAGCCAGTGCAGCCACATACACAGTGGCTGAAGGTTTAATACCTCCCTGCTGGTGGACCATCTGTTCAGCCTGATGTGTCAGGTTCTCTAGTCGTCCTCTGATGGCAGTTTGGCAGTCTGGGTCTGCCCAGTCTTCCTTGCACCCCTCCTCTTCTTCCTCAGCATCTTGTAGCTGATGGAAGTTGGGGCCACCACCTCCATTGTGAGCTTCGGTCGTTTAAACTGTGGCTCTGGATCCTCCATGGTGGTGATGGACAGTGCATTTAGGTGCCCAGATAGGGTGAAGTGCACCTTCTGGAAAGACATAGGCATGGCCTCTACCCCACATCATCCCTGGATCAGTCCATCCACTGTCTTGTTTGTAATGTCTCCACCAGACGAGGCCTGGCAGGACCTCTGCTGTAGAGTCAGGTGTCACTCAGCAGCAACAGGACCCTCAGCATCACCATTAAAAAAATTCAAAACAGAGAGTATGATTTAAACCAAAGGGGGGATTCTCTCTCCCCTTTTTTGCTTTTGTAATTGTAACTTAAGGGACAAGTGAGCCTGCTCTATAATGGCCTGGTCTTGGGGATTATAAATAATACCAGTTTGGCAATCGACATGATATTGATCACAAAATTGTTGAAAAGAAGAGCTGATATAAGCTGGAGCATTATCAGATTTAATTTGCAGAGAGGGCCCAGGACTCCAGCAGCAGCTCAACAGTGAGGAATGACAATGTGCATCTTCTCCTGTCCGAGTGGCGGCAAAAATGAAGTAAGAACAAGTGTAGATGGTGAGATGAACACAGCACAGCTCTCCAAGTTCAGGGATGTGATTCACGTCCGTCTGCCACAGCTAGTTTGGCCGAAGACCTCGGGGACGAACTCCAGGAGGTAACACTGGAGTATGCACTACACAAGGAGGACACTGGCGAACGATTTGGCGAGCTTGTTCTCGGGGGATGTGGAAAGCCTTGCGTAGGCTGAGAGCATTTTCATGATGTAAAGTGTCAAAGGCTTGAGCAGTCATAAGGAGACAGCTGCTAACAGGCTGCAACAAGACGCTCAGCCATAGCATTGCCTGTTACTGCAGGGCCTGGAAGTTTGGACTGAGCTCTGATGTGTCCAGTAAAACAGGGATACTGACACACTCAAATTGTTTTTTGTAGGGTATGGAATAAATGAAATAACTCTTCTGATTGTGTGTTTCCAATAGTGGCTGTTTCAATGTGCATAGCAATACCTGCCCTATAGGCACTGCCACTTAGGTATTAACTGGTTCATTAGCAAAGTGGAGTAAGGCGCAGACGAGAGCTTGACCCTCTGCTCCCTGTGCAGAAGTGCGAGCAAGGCTGTAGTAGCCAGCCTTAGCTGAACTGGAGCCATCAGTAAATACTGTAACTGCCTCCGCTACTGGCTGGCCATGTACAGTTTTGGGGGAAAATGAATGAAGTTATAGTAGCAAACTGAATAATCTTATTACAAGGATAGTGATTTTCCACTTGGCCAGGAAAATTAGCCAAAGCTGTCTGCCAAGTATGGGAGGATCACCAGAGCCAGCGCTGCTGTTGGACTGGAAAGGCATCGCGAGGGGAGGGCTCAGCTCCCACCAATTGTCCAACTCGACTCCTGCCTTTAATCATGAGCTGAGCAACAAAATCAGGAAATGGGGTTAAAGATTTTGGAGGAGAGTGAGCACGGAGGAGCCATTTTATAACTCCTGAAGATTGCCGTATGGCGTCTGCAGGGGGTATGAGAAGCAGGAAATACTGACACACGTACAAGGCTCCTGTAGATTAATTCTAGTAAGTTGTGCAGTCTTGAGGGTGGTGTCAGGCTTGACTAATGCAGCCCTTGCTTCTGGAGTGCGCTGTCTAGGAGAGGCCGGAGAGGGATCTGCACAGAAGATGTCAAATTAAGGGCTTGAATCTTCAGTGGATCATTGTAAGCTAGGCCACACCCAGTTAATATCTCCCAGGAACTTTTGAAAATCAGTAAGAGTATGTAAAACGTAAGTTCTAATTTGTAAATTTTGTGGATGAATTATATATCCTTCAATTAAACTGCCCAAATACTGAAAAGAAGTTTTGGGGGTTTTTTTGCACATTTTCAGGGGCTATGCACAAGCCCACTGTGGCAAGAGAAGTTTCCAAAGATGCCAAAATCTTTAAAAGTGTATCTGAATTACAATGTGCCAAACATACGTCACCCACATAATGAATAATATATGCATCAGGATATTGCTCCTGCAAGGGACCGACTGCTTAGGCTACAGAAATCTGATATAAAGTAGGACTGTTAGCCATTCCCTGTGGCAAAACCTTCCAACGGTATCTTTTAACTGTCTCTTTAAAGTTAATGGCTGGAGCACTAAATGCAAAGCTGGGTGTACAGGCCTGGTGAAGAGACAATCCTTCAAGTCTGTTATCAGTCAATGGTAATCAAAAGAGAGAGCTGAAGGAGAAGGAATCCCAGGTTGCAGAACACCCATGATTTCCACTGTTCGATTAATTGCTTGGAGGTCTTGTAACAATCTCCATTTACCAGATTTTTTCTTAATTACAAAAATAGGAGTATTCCACGGACTAAAAGTAGGCTCAATGTGGCCAGCTTGAAATTGTTCCTAGACTAGCATGTGAGCCATGTGAAGCTTTTCCCCAATAAGGGGCCACTGATCAGCCCAGATGGGGTCATGTGACAGCCCATTAATTTTTTTGCTATCCTTTGGGCTAGGAAAGAGACAAGGCCCCTAGGAAAGACTGGGTGTATGTCCTAACCCATGCCGTCCTTGCTGAGGATCGTGCCACAAGTGAACACCTTCCTGTTGAGTTTTCCCTAGCCCTTTGTGGGGATACATCCTTGGTTAAGCATTTGAGAAGTAACTGCTGAATTAGGACTTATCAGTAGGACCCCCATGTTTCTTAGTACATTATAGCCCCACAAATCTACTGGCAAACACTCAAGAATATAAGGTTTGAAAAGTCCCTCTTTACCTTCTAAGTCTTCCCACTGAAGATACTGGACACTCTGTGCAGGTTGAGAAATATGACCTATACCTTCTAAATCAGCGGAGGCTCTATGTAGGACCAACCTTTAGGCCAATGCCTTGTAGATATAACAGATACATCTTCCCCGGTGTCTATAACATCTCGAAAAATCTTTCCATTATTTTGAAGTTTCAATTGAGGTCACTCTTGTTTAACTAACCGAGCCCAGTTCATCCTATCTGACGACTCAAAGCCTTTATCACCTCTGGATTCATTGGAAAAAATTTTTCCTGTTGAATGACAAGGCAAAAGGAGAATTTGAGTTATATTATTTTCTGGAAGTATTTGAACAATAGACCTGTTGATGTGAGCTATATCATTTATTTTTCCAGTAAAATCTGGATCCCTTCATAGTTAAATTACTCCATCCCAATATAAGTCCCACTGTGCCAGAGGGCAAAGGGCCATAAACACCAGAAGGAACAGCCTGGGGCCCCGTTTCTGGGGTTAATATACATCTGGCGGTGGGACGGAGATCCAGTCCTGTACTCCCTGGCGTAGCCCTGTGGAGGTCCTGGATGGTGGGATGCAGGCTTGGGTGGGTTGTATGCCTGCTCTGGAGTGAACGATAGTGCCCCCACTGTGTGGCAGACCTGGGGTGGACCCCATCTCCCATTTTCCACTGAGGAGGTAAAAATTGTCAGTCCACATCCATCTGTGATCTGCACTCATGAACCCAGCGTTTATCATGATGGCAATGTTAACACAGCCCTGGTTCACTCTTTCAACCGGGCAACTGCCAACAGTCCCTGGGCAAGTGTCCAGGCTTGCCACAGGTAAAGAACCCTCTTTGGGAACTTTTGTTTTTCCAGTCAGGCTACAAAGGTTCTTTCAAGGCCAGAGCCGTAGTTACTCCCTGAGCATATGCACCGCTCATGTCAGCACAGAGACGAATGAAATCCAAAACCCTTCCCTTCCTTCAATGAGGACAGATCGTCTCCTGACAGACTTTCCTGGCATTTTCAAAAGCCAACTGTTTAACCAGTAAATCACTAGCAACCAGGTCCCCAATATTTGGTTAATGGCTTGAAATAATCAGGCCACAAAATCTGCATAAAGTTCATCAGGACCTGGTATGATTTTGCTCATATTCATAGTTTTTTCTTCTTATTTGGCAATTCTTTCCACACCCTTTTAGCACATGGGTTTATTAGTTGATAAGTTTATAAATCAAAATTTAGCTGATGAAGCAAATCAGCACATGATCCAGTTCCAGCCAGCATTCCCAGAGTAATGCTAACTCTGTGAGCCCGGCTCCTCTCCACCTATTCTGTACTAAACTCCATCCACTTAGAATTCCACATCAAATAATCACCCCTGATGAACAAGCTTTGGCTAGCGTGATCCAGTCATTAGGCAGTAAGGCTTCGTTGTTAAGAGTCTCCCACAGATCTTGTGCAGAAGGAGCTGTGGACCACGCAGAGCACGCAAACTTAAGTTCCTTAATGGTTTTAGAAGAAAGAGGTGCCTGTGATCAAATTGGCTGACCAAGATTATTTGGGTCAGCTTGCTCAAAACATAGAACACACCCACAAACTTCCAGTGTCCTTCCCAGCCACCCTTGCTGCCCAGAGACCCTGTTGGAGTGGTGGCAACATTGCGGACCCAGGTACTCATATTTTTAATTTTGTGTTGGGTGTGGGTAGAGGCATAGTCATAGTCAGGTAAGGAAAATTATGAACCAGCTCCCTTTCCTCCTCCAATTCCTCTTCTGTGTCTTCTCTAAAATCCCTCTCCCCTCCCCCCTGAGGGCATCTCTTTCGGGCAGCATCCTCCTCCAGTTCCTGTTGGTCCTCAGGAGGTAAGGGCTCTGGTGGGAGAGGAAAGATGCTGATCTGTTAACTGTTCACAACATTTAACACTAGTTTTAAAGTCAGAAATCTTGTCAGAAGCCGACCATCGTACACTTTTGTAAGATGGGTTGAGGCAATCTCATACTAATGACCATAAAGTGAAAGTAGCTGTGAGTATTTTTCTGGTCCCTCAGCTGTATACCTAGCATGTAGCTGTTTATCAAGTTTTTCCCACGTCCCTATGTTTACTGTTCCCTCCTCAGGGAACCAAGGACAAGTTTCAGTAACAAATTCTAAAAACTGTGATAACTGTGCCTTCTTTACAAGGATACCCTATGACTTAAGCATAGCTTTATATGTTGCATCATAGAGATTCCTCTCTCTGGATTCAGTATTTCCCATGTTTTACACCTGGCTGAAAGTGTGAGTTCCTCATCTTTTTTTTTTTTTTGGTACCAGGGATTGGACTCAGGGCCACTTGACCACTGAGCCACATCCTCAGCCCTGTTTTGTGTTTTATGTAGAGACAGGATCTCACTGAGTTGCTTAGTGTCTTGCCTTTGCTGAGGCTGGCTTTGAACTCATGATTCCCCTGTCTCAGCCTCCCGAAGTGCTGGGATTACAGGCATGCGCCACTGCACCTGGCCTTCTCACCTTTTAACCAACACCTATCTTCAGGAGCATCCTCCCATCTGAATCCAGTGAAGAAGTGCTCCTGGATCCAGTCCCTGTTCAGGTGACAACTACCACAACCAGCATAGCTATTAATTCAGGAACCAGAGGGGTGATGGGAGATTAAGAAAAACACACACAGATACAGAGAGAGAAAAAGCTGGGGCCCGGTGGGTAGCCAAGTCCTGGTGAGGCTTGCCTGACACCAGAGCTAGCATGTTTATTATACAGGTTTTGCCATCAGGTTACTTGTAACAACATTTTAGCAAAGCAGGCAGTCTGAAGGATGCAGCAAAACTTGGGAGATATTGAGGTCATCTTGCTATGCCCAGAATTCTCTACCCTGGGGGTTGGTGTCTGAATCCAAAGTTCCAACTGTTAGAGCTACACACCTTTGCACACAGCCTCCTATGACTGGTGTAACCATAGCAAGTGGGGAATCATGACCTACACTTTTGTATAGTCAGCTCCCAGTGCAAACATGGCCATAGGTAATCATAGACCAGGGTTCAAGTCACTGCTTTCCACAGTCATGGCTCAGGGGAGTGGGCTCTGCTCTCCTGAAGTCTCATGGCTTCTGCTGTCTGAGGATGGATAAGGCCAAGGAGATTCTATTTATTGTTGGTGACATACTTTGGAAACCAAGCAATCTCAAGCAAGACCTTGTCTTTGGACCTCTCAATGCATTTGGCCTTCATATTCCTGTCATGCTAAATGATGATTTGATGAGTACATGTCTCTGTTCCCCAATAGATGGCTGCTCTCCAGGGGACAAGTGATTCTTGTCATGCCCAGTGGCACTGAGAACAATTCTGTGTGTGGTGGCCTCTTAACAAGTTCTTGTTGGATACACTTCCCCCGTGGGTCCTTCTAGGACTTGTGATGTGAGTGGTGATGATGGGGCTCCTTGGACTCTCAGGTTGACAACTGGAGGCCCACTTGGGTAGCTCATAGAAACTGTGCAATTGTAGGGCCCTACAATTCTGCCCTGGGAAAACCTGCTTGAATCCTTTCCCGTCTGATGAGGAGGAGTCTGCAGGGCTAGGGAAGTGGGTGAGTCCCTGGTGTACCCTGCCCCAGGGGTCTCTCCCCAGCCCTGCCCAGGTCTTGCCCAGACCACATTTCTGTAGTGTGCTGGTGTCCCTGTCAGGGCATTTCGCAAGGTCTTTACACTGAGGACATGTTGGCTCCTGTCGGGGACTGGCAGAGCCCAGCTGTGTTTGGGCACACCCTTAGCCACATGCCTGCACTTCTGAGCAATGAGGAGCTCAGGTTCTGAGGTTTCCTTCTCCTAATCCTCTGGCAGAGATCCAGGGAGAGCCTGAAGCAGCCCCTGCTTCTGAACAACTGGCTGCTTATGCCCTTAGTGTGTCTATGGGCCCAGCATGTGGAGCATCGTGGTGGCCAGGGACAGGGCCTGTGCTATCACACACTGAGATCTGTGTCCCTACCTGTGCATCTTTCTAGTTCTGTGACCTGGGCAGATGACATGACTGGGATATTTTCAAGATGGCACCCACCACCATGGCATCTACCCCTTGAGGTCATGTGGACCCTACACGGACCCCCCTCTGGGATGTGTGGCATAGTGCTAGCAGGCACTGAGCATTCAGTAAATACAGTGGTGTCCCCGAGTGTCACCATCAGTGAGACTGGTGCACTATCCAGAAGGGAAAGAGAGCTGCCAGCCGACCCGGCTGCACAGGCCTGCCACCCTCTTAGCACTCCTGCCGAGGATGCTCCTCTTGCAAGAGGGTGAATGGCCTTCATCCAGCAGCCCTGGGTCTGCATCTGGGCCCTTCTGTCAGGCAGAATGGGACGCTCCTTGCTGGGCCACAGCGTGGCCTCACCGTGCACTCTGCTTTCAGGAAGGAGCCATTCTGGGTGTCTAGCAACCTCGTCCCCAGGAGTGAGGTGGCTTCTTGTGTGTCCCAGCCCAGCACAGGGTCATAGGACAGGGAGAGGGAGTTCAGGTGGGTACTCGGGGGCAGGAACTGAATGACTGAGGAGGAACTGACTTGCAGGGAGCAGAAGAAAAAGTGTTGTACTATTATTTTTCTTCCAGAGCAATGGCAGGGGTGTGAGAGGGTGCCGGGCAAGGGGCCTGCTGAGCACAGCCTGCTGGGGCTTGACCTTGATCGCAGCAGGGCTGGTGCAGCCTGGGCCCTGAGGGGCATCAGGGTGGAGGTTTCGTTAAGGGTCTGCAGGGGCAGGCTCTGCTCTCGGGACTCGTGTAGGAGCTGGGAGAAGAGAACGGAAACTAGAAGGGCAGCATCCGGGTGAGGCTTGTGGGGCGGCAGTGCAGGGCAGTGGAGGGGCAGGGGAGCACCACTTGGTGTTTCTAGAGCTCCCTACAAGTGGGAGCAGCAGCGTGTGTCTGTGGCTTTCTTTGTGTGGCCTCCCTGGACGGAGATCCCCCACAGCTCTTCTCCCACTCAGCTCCTCTCCTCAAGGGGCTGCTTGCACTTCAGTCCACTTAATTATCATCATTTGATGCCTTCAAATGTGATTCCTGTAAAAATCCAAAAAGCCCTAAAAATGCTCAGGCAGCCCGGAGCACCGGATCCTCCTGCCGCGTCTTCTGACAGCTCCGTGGTGGGTTGGAACCCGTCCCTCCCCCAGGGGGAATGGGAAATTTTTTTAGCCACCAAGTGCGTCTGCTTCCAGCCTGCAGGAGGGGGTGAAAAGCTCAGAACTCTGTTCCAGGTGGAGGTGTGAAGACCGAGGCCACAGAAGACACAGATCTGCAGAGAAGGGTCCCCAGAGCAGAGCATCACAGCTGAGGAACGGCCGAGCTGCAACCCTGGGCCCCTGCTCTGCAGGTGGAGCAATCTGTCCCAGGGTGCCCCCTTGCCCTGTGCACCTGCGACCTGCTTCCTGTCACTGGAGACCGCTTGGTGTTTCTAGAGCTCCTACAAATGGGAGCAGCAGCGTGTGTCTGTGGCTTTCTCCGCGTGGCCTCCCTGGGCGGAGATCCCCCGCAGTCCTGCAGCTCCCCTCCATCCCTTCCCGCTGCCGAGCGGGGGCGTGTGCGTGTGCATGTGCGTGTGCGTGTGTGCGTGTGTGTGTGTTTATCCGCTCACCTGGCGATGGCCATCTGGGGCTGTTTGGTGAGGCTGCCGTGAACATCAGCCTGCAAGCCCTGGCATGGCCCTTCCACTTCTCAACCACAACATCTGGACCACACGCAATGACGCAGCTGTCAGGCTGTCACCCAGTGGCCCCACCAAGTCCCCCTAGTTCCTCATCCTCACCCTCGCTTGGCATTGTCCTGTTTTACACTCCAGCCATCCCAGTCGTTGGCAGTGGTATTTGATTGTGGGTGTATTTTGCGTTTTTCTTTGACTACGGACCGGACCGTCAGCATCTCCTCACGGGCCGTCAGCTGTTCTGTTCTTCAGGTCGTTACATGTGTCTGCTAGTTTTGTGTGTGATGTTGGGATCACTCTTGGCCTCACGTGTGCTGAGCATGTGCCCTGACACAGAGCCACAGCTGGCCCTTGTCCACCTGCAGCCAGGCAGTTTGATCGTGGCACGGGGCTGCAGAGGGCCTTCACGACTCCGAGGAGGACTGCCACACGGGCACAAGCAGATATGCACACGTTTCTCTCAATCCGTGACTTGCCTTTCACTTGAAGAGTTGAATGTTCTAACAAGTTGAACTTTTGAATGCTATGAATTCTAACATCATTTTATTCTTTCTTTAGTGCTTTCTTGTGTTTTGTCTAAGAGATCATCTCTGTGCCGACGTTCTCTGAATTATCTTTGCGTTTCTCGGTCCTTGGCATTTCCGTAGAAATTTTACAGTTGTCTTGTCAATTTCTACAAGTTGATTTGAACTTACATATTTGTGTGGAGTTGCTGTTATTCCTTTTGTAAATGCTTGAATGGAATTCGTCATTGAAGGCATGTGAGGGTGAAGTCAGTTTGTTTAAACTCCAAATTCTACTTTTTGGCATAGAATTCGATTTCGAGCTATTCAGATTTTCTATTTCTATTTAATGAGCTTTGGGATTCATGAGGTGGGCTGTGGGCTTCATCAAGTTTAACCATGTTTTGTAGAATGATGTTCATGTTTGTTTCTGTAATGACAATAAA
>CM053409.1:117477590-117516820 GCA_028644305.1 Xerus rutilus | reverse complement strand
GCTGCACTGTGGCATTTTAGGCGGATGAGCCTAAGACATTTAATAGGCGGGTTCCCTCTCAGCATGGGGTGTAATTAATTTTCCTGAAATAGGCAAGACAGCCCAATAGTCGTGCCTGTCTGAGTCAGGTGGTGATTACTGCCTCTTGTGGGCATGGCCTGCCACCCACCACTCAGAATTCAGAGTGCCCGCTGTCCCTGGGCCCTGCTGGGCTGGCAACGAGGGTCAGGGAGCACATGATACTCAAGAGGCACCGCCTGCACAGAGCACCCTGCCTGGAAGCTTAGGGCCAGAGCCACGAGCAGGTCTTAGGAGTGGGTGGCCACCAAAGGCACAGGGACAGTCACCAGGCAGGTGGGGGAGGGGCTCCAGGAAAGCCTACGGGGCAGTGGAGCTACCCTTTGAGTCCAAAGCCAGATCCCACCGCAGGAAGGGGCCACACTCAGCAACGCCATCCCATCAGAAGAGAAAAAACTGGGCCCCGCTTGTGCCCGCCGGTTAGGAGCAGGTGGGCAGAGTGGGAGGGGCCGGCAGCTCCCGTGTTGGAGGCCCCTCTGTCACATGCTGTGGGTCACCCTGTCATTCTGGAGCTGGAAGAGAGGGTGTCCAGTACAGGGACGCAGTGACAGCCATCTGTGCCGGTGGCCTGTCTGCAGAGGCAGCCTGGGACAGCTGTGTCTCAGGTCTGGGCTCTCAGGTGTGTGGGCACATGTGTGGAGTCGTCTCCCACTCAGGAACCACAGGCCCACCTCTGTGGGGTTGCCCAGCCCTCACCCACAGGAGCCCCCAGACCAGCTTCTTGCCCTGAGCCCCGCCCCCTTCTTGAGCCCAATGACTGTCCTCCCTCCTCCTCCCAAAGCCACGCCTCCGAGGTCTATCTTAGGTGGTCACAGGGGCCCCCATGCTGCACGCCACTGAGCCCGGTCCCTGCACGGTCTACCTCCAAGCTCCCACGGCAGCCCCACAGTCTGACAGGGCAGGAAACTGAGGCCCGGCATGACTGGGCCTGAGTCCTCCTGCGCCTGGGGGCTGCTGAGAGGGTGAGGCCCAGGGAACAGCGTTAGCAGAGGGATGGACCCACCCACCATCCCTAGCTGCAGGGCCCACCGTCAGACCTGGGGACATGTGGGACTCTTCCTTGGCAGGTGCGGTCTCTGGAGGTGAGGCCTGGCTGGGCTGTGTCCACCTCCTATGCTCAGGGGTCCTCTTCCCAGCCAGAGGTGAGGCCTCACCTGTGGGAGCGACTCGGTCCTCACAGGGTTTCAGATGGGGAAGCAGGTTGTGGAGCTTACCTGGGGCCCCGCTGGCCTGGCTGGCACAACAGAGTCCAGGAGGAATGGGCTGCTGCTCTTCACCTGGGTAGGAGATTCTGTAGCCCAGGGCTCCGTTGGGCGCCCCAGGCTCCCCGTGTTGTCTCCCCTAAGCCTCTGTCAGCCCATTTTACAGAGAGCAGAGCCCAGGGTGAGCCCTAGGGACGGCGAAGGGCAGGGTATGCCCCCCTGCAGGCCTCCTCAGTGCTACGCAGGGCACTGGAGGCCTGTCCTGTCCACAGCGGCCTCCACGTTCCTGCTGCCTCTGCCTCTGGAGCCTCCCACGCCCCCAGCAGTGAAGGAGCACCAGGCCTCAGCCTCAGCACCAGGAGGTGGCTTCTGTGTGTTGCTCATTCTTTCTAAGAGTGAACTGAGGGTTGAACTGCCTCCCCCCAAAACAACATGTGCAAGTCCCAGCCCTGAAGCACACAAACCTGACTCACCTGGAAACAGGGTCATGGCAGTGTAACTGCCTGAGTTAAGAGGAGACCACACTGGCCCAGAGGGGTGGATCCCCAAGTCCAGTGTGACTGGTGTCCTTACAGGAAGAGAGGCATGTGCAAACAGGAGGCATGTGATTGTGGAGGCAGGGACTCGGAGCCCGGTCACCGCAAGCTGAGGACTCTGGAGTCGTGGAAGCTGGAAAGGAGGGACATGACTAGGAAGGGCTCTTCTGGAGCCCCAAGCCAGCACAGCCCCGCCAACACCCTGGATCACACTTCCAGCTCCAGGGCTCTGAGCAGAATCCTGTGTTCTAGGCTTCAGTTTGTGGCACTTTGATTCACCCGCCAGGAAACTCCCTCAGAGTCCAAACTTGCAAGTTCCCACCATGCAGGACCAAAGGCCCCTGCCAGCGGGTCTGCCCAGGAAGAATACCAGCAGCCCCAGACACCAGCAGCTGAGCCCCTTTGTGGTTTCCGACTCTTGGTGGTGTCCTCTGCTCTCTTGCCCACTCCCTGCTCCAGGGTCCCTGTTGTAAGGAGGAGCGACTCTCCTCCAACCCAGGACCGTCATATTTCTGGTTTGAAACAGATTCTGCTTCAAGAAGAGGCATCTTTAAACAGCTCCCTTCAAGCCGGCGGACAGGCTGGTGGAGAATGGCAGAGCTGTGTGCGGGGCCCCCAGTCCATGGACACGGACCCAGCCACTGCCCAACCTCCTTCCCTCCCACATGGAAGGGAAGGGGGAGCCCCATCCCCCATCCTCCTCTTGGGTGGGTGTCGGAGGGCTCTCGTCCCCACAGCCTCAGAAGGGACCACCATGAACAGAGATCAGACCACCTCCCGTCACTCTGCAGGCAGGGGTTCCCGGCTAGGGCAGCAGGAAGTGTCACAGAGTGCTTTCCTGGGCAGGGGCAGGGCTGGACTGCCTGGGCCAGCGGAGGCTGTCCCACATGGAGGCCGGACCGTCTGTTCCTGCTTCACCAGACCAGCCATTTCCACGCTGCTCCTGCAGTTGGGTAAACAGCTGGTCGCTTGGGAAGCTCCAGCCCCATTCCTGGAAATGGCTCCTTCCTGAGAAGAAATCTCGAGGCTTACTGAGACCTCCGGGCCCTGCTGGAGCTGCAGGGGAAGAGGGGAAGCCGGGTTCTTAGGCCGGGGGGCCATGAGGCCAGGGTGCTCAGGGTGAGCAGGGCTTCTCCTGCCAGGGCAGGGAGAGGGCCAGGCCACTGGAAGGTAAGTCCCCAAGATGGGGCCACAGAGGCAGCCCAGGAGGGCAGGGTGGAGGGGGAGTGCACACAGGATGTGCCCCACTCAATCACATGAGGGGTCTGGCGGGGGCCGGGGATGGGCAGCTATATCCAGGGCCAGTGAGTCCCCAGCAGCTGGGCATGGGGCTGCATTCTGCATGGATCCCGAGCCACAGAACCCCCAGCCTCCAGCCTCCTGAGCCACTGACCACCCCTAATCTCCTGAGCCACAGAGCCCCCTCGCCTCCTGAGTCATAGAGAACCCTTGCCTAGCCTCCTGAGCCACAAAGCCCCCCCATACTACAGCCTCCTGAGCTACAGAGCCCTCCTAGCGTCCTGAGCCACTGAGACTCCCTTCCTCCAGCCTCCTGAGCCACAGAGCCTCCCTTCCCCAAGCCTCCTGAGCCACAGAGCCCCACAGCTTCCCCTCCTTCCCCAGCAGCTCAGTGCCATGTCCCTGGGCAGTGTGTCAGTGGAAGCCCCTTGCTGCTGTCCGTGGGGCTGAGGCTTACCTGCCCCTCTCTACTCCCCGTCCTGCCTGCTGGTCTGTTAGCTGGAGCACCAGGGGCTGGCAGGCAGCTGTAGCCCTTGCCCTTGGCCGTGGTCTGGGGAGGAGCAGGCTATGACCATTTCCTTGTCTCCCCCTCTCTGGGGTCGGTGGCTCCCTCTCGACCTTGTGCTGAGAAAGGTCAACTTCATGGAACCTCCTGTACCCTGGTCACCAGGCCAGCCCAATCCTCGTGCACCAGTCTGTCATTGCTGCTGGGCCCAGAGGAGGCCTGTCCTAGGCAGAGGGCCGTGGCCTCCCCACTGGGGCATATGGGATCACTGTGAGGAAAACGATGTTCCCTGAGCTTGTGGGGCCTGTCCAGGGCAGAACACCACAGTACCCAGGATGAGGAGGTGGCAGATGGGGCCAGCAGGGTCCCCAAACCACCCTGACCAGAACCCTGGGCACACATGGACCCCACTGAGGGTCCCGGGGGTGGCCAGGGGCTGTCCTTACTGCAGTGCCCTGCTTCCAGGCCCCCCCTGCACTAGCAGCTGGTGGGAGCCCCTCTGCAGAGAGGCTGCTTGGGCCCCCGGAGGCAGCCCATCTGCAGTTGTCCCTGACGCAGTGGCAGGTGGGAGGGGCCTCAGCCAGGAGAGGCCACGCGTTGTAACCAGGGTCTGGCTGTGCCTGGAGGCGCCTGTGGCCCAGAGCCCCCAGAGCACTCCTGCAGAGCAGCACAGCCTGAGAGCTTGCTGGCAGGTGGGCCTGGGTCCCTGCCTCACAGGTGGCGAACCTCGACTGAGGTCTACCGCCAGCGGGCGCTGTAGCCTGGGTCAGCTCCAGGAAGTGGACGAGGGACTGGACCCAGCTTCGCCTGCGGGAAGCAGAAGAAGAGTCAGGTGCCACCCAGCCCCCCTGGGCTCCCACCAGGACGGCCCCAGGGAGGTGCAACCCTGGAGCCTGGATGGCCACTGGGCTGGAAGGGCGCCCTCTGAGCAGCCCCGGGTTCACTGCACACACTTGCACACGCGCGTGGACCTGGGTGTGCAGACGGACTCGCAACTACCCTCGCTAATCCTGACTCGGGCAGGGCTCGGGCTTGAAGAGCACGCTGTTCTGTGCCGTGTCACAAGGAAGCAAGCCAGCCAGCCTGCCACATGAGCTGGTGTGTGACCCCAGGCCAGGTGCCCCAGAGCTCGGGGTGGCCTGGCTGACCAGCTGGACTTGGGCCAGCTTCTGGCAGCAGGGCTTCTCAAGGTGGTTGGCATGAACTCAGGAAAGGTGACCACAGGGGAGAGGTGACCTGGGGCTAGGTGACCCCAGAAGGGAGGTGACTACAAGGAGGAAAGTGACCACAGGGGAGAGGTGACCTGGTGGGAGATGACCACAGGGGAGAGGTGCCCTGGGGAGGTGACCACAGGGGAGAGGTGACCTGGGGAGGTGACCACAGCAGGGAGGTGACTACAAGGAGGAAAGTGACCACATTGGAGAGGTGACTGGAGGAAGGTGACCACAGCAGGGAGGTGACTCTAGGAGGAGGTGACCACAGAAGAGATGGTCACAGGGGAGGTGACCTCTGGGGTGATGTCTTCCTTGCTCAGTGGGGGGTGAGCAGCCTGTGTCCTGGCCTGCAGGGAAGGCCCTGTGTGCCGTGCTCCTGGGACAGATGCTGCCTTCATGGGTAGTGGCAGCCACCAGGCCACGACCATGCCTAGGCACCAGGCTCCTGAGCTTTGAGGCCCTGAGGCTGCTGTAACCCACGCCAGCTGCTGGCCAGTCAGGGCTGGGCCGAGAGCTGTGCTTGGTGGCCTGCAGCTCAGCCCCGGGCAGGGAGTGGGGCACGCCTGTCGAGTCTGGGCCTGGGAGGCAACAAGGCCGCATGGTGCAGCTGGTCCTGGAGGAGACGTGCCAGGGGCCTGTGCCCGAGGGCGCATCCCTGTGCAGAAACCACAGGTGGACTTCCTCCTCCTCAGCCTAGTGGACTCCTGTGCGCCGGGCAGAGGGAGACTGGAGCTCAGGCCACTGGCTCCTGCAGCCCTGGCTCTCAGGGATCACCAGCATCCAACTTCTGTGTGACAGCAGACACTGCCCCAGGAGGCCTCTCCCCCCCGCCCCAGCCTGGGACTGCAGGCAATTGCTGTCCCCTGTGTGACTTCTGGCCCCCAGGCTTGTCCAGGCACAGCTAGGACACCGTGTCCACCCTTTAAAGAACATGGAAGTCACATCTCCCAAGCTGTGGGTGGGGGGAGGCACCTGTGTCCTCAGCAATGCGTGGGAATGACTCATCAGGCTTAAGGGTGACTGTGAGGCTCCCCTCCCTGCCCCCCAGCTCTGCCCCGGCAGGCTAGGAACTCAGCACTTGTGACCTTGGGTTGCAGACACGAGGAGCCCACGAGGCCAAGCCCACACCAGGAGTCACGTCCAGTGCCAACTGAGGGCCCGTGTGGCTTTCTGGAGTCATGACCGGCTCCTGGCTGGCTCAGTGCCCTGGGGAAGGCTGCAGCCTCCCTGGAGCTCCCAGCTGGGCCTTTCCAGCCCTGGAATAAACAGGCTCTGGAAGCAGCTCCTTGCACAATGCCCAGCACAATCTTCCCTGGCTGCCCCAGGTTTCCTTGACCAGAGACTGGAGCGGGGCGCTGGGGACATGGTGAGAGGAGGAGTCTTCAGGCAACCCCCCAGGTCTTGGCTCCTCCTGTGGTATCTTCCAGATGAAGGGTTCAAATATGCAGCAGAGTTGGCCTTGTGGGAGGGGTGGGCTTGCTTGCCTCTGGGGCTCTTCTCACAGCGATCACATCACTCAACTCCAAATCAAAGCCCATGGCCTGTAAAGTTCACTTTGGGAAAGATGGCATAGCAAGTTTGGGGCAGGTCACCATGGTCATCTGAATGTCCTGGGCAAGTCTTGACAGAGGGCAGAACCTTGAGGCCATCACTGGGAGTCCTGGATTCAGCCGTACCTGAAGCTGCTTTCTTGGTGGTGCCATCAAGCCAGTAATTCCCTTTGTGACTTCAGTTATGTTGAATTGGTATTTCAAATCTCCATGTGACAGAAGTCAAAGCAAGGGGGTTAGAGCTTTATGAGAATTTAAATAAAGATATCTCACTACCTGTCCCATGGTGAACCGAACTTGCCACTCCTGGGGACGGGCAGTGAGGACCCGTGAATCTGCTTCCCACGGAGGCGTGGGTTTCTTCAGCCTCTCCCCACTGGTTGGGGGCAGATCCTTCCAAGGCCCCCTGTCCCCAGGACAGGCTGGCCTGCTCTAACACAGGCTGCTGAGCCTCCTTTCCAGTGCAGGACCGTGGGGACAGGGCCACAGGCAGAGCCCGGGGCTGACTGACAGCTGCTGAGGGGCCAAGGCCAGGTTTGCGTGCAGGCTTTCCTGGGTCACCGGCCCCGCATTCCTCACAGCCCCGTCTTCACCCTGCTTGTGCTCGCCAGGATAAAATCAGCTCCTGAAAACAGACAAGTGCGCACAGAGTGACCATAGCCATTCACTCAGCTCACACCTGTGACCCACGTGCACACAATTGGCCGCGGAGCTGACCGGGTGCCCCAGGACCCTGCCTGACGGTGGCAGCTGAGGCTCTCCTCCCGGGCCCTCATGACCCCTGGGGCAGATTCCACCAACCTGTGGTCATCTGAAGCTGTCCAGGTTCGCCCTGCTCCAGCTTGGTACTTCCTACCCCATTTGGTGCCCTTCCAGGACTTGGCTGGTACCTCTCCAGATTGGGGACAGAGGTGCTCTACCACTGAGCTGCACCTCTAGTGCTCTTAATTTTTTATTTTGAGACGGGGTCTCTCTAAACTGCTGAGGCTAGCCTCAAACTTAAAATCCTCCTGCTTCAGCCTCCCAAGTCACTGGATTATAAGTGTGCACCACTGCATCTGGCAATACTTTGAATTTAATTTTGCTTTATTTTAATTATGTAAAATCAAATCCCTCCTGAGTCACTGGGATTATAGGTGTCCACTACTGTACCCTGCTTCTGGTAAAACCCATAGACTCCAAGTGGTCTTCAGACCTGCATGAGATTCTTCAGGGAAACAACCAATGGGCTGATCTTTATTTATTTGAAGGAATTGGCTCACATGACCACAGAGGCACGAAGTCCAAGTTGGACACCTGGACCCAGGAAAACAATTAGGGTGGTTCCAGCCACGTCCAAGTCCGGTCCAGAAGCAGTCCAGCCCTGGGACCTCAGCAGAGGCACGCTCTCCGGCCTCAGCCCTTCATTCTCGATCCCCAGCAGCTGGCTGAGACCAGGGTTTGGGGAGGGCACTCAGTCAAATGTTCACCACCTCCAGAAATAAGCTCCGAGAGCCTCTGGAGCCAGGTGTCTGGCCCCCTGCTGGCTGAGGGAAGTTGGCACACTGAGGTAGCACCACGAGCCCCTGGTGTCACGGAGTCTGCACACCTCTGTGGTGTGGTGGCGACATCTAAGCTGAGGTCACCAATGACATTGGGGTCCTCCCGGCTCTCTCCTGGGTCACTTGCCCCCAGGGGACCTGGTGCCTTGTGAGGACACCCAGCCACCCATGCAGATGCCCACGGGTTGGAACTGAGGCCTGCTGATGGCCACGATGCAAGGCCTCCTGCCAGCAGCAGGTGACCCAGCTGTCTCGGAAATGGATTCTCCAGCCAGTCACGCCTGCAGGTGGCACAGCCCTGGGACACCTTGGCTGTAACCTCCTGGCAGACCCGGAACCAGGACCACCCAGCTAGCCTGTTTCCAACCCGTGAGCTGTGGAAACTGCCGAGTCCCGGGGTAACTTGCTAACTGGCGATAGATAACACACACGTGCTCTGTACCTGAACGTCCTTCAAAACTGGTTAGTTTCAGAACCGCCCTCCACACCTCCCAAGGAGGAGGGACAATAATATTTGCTAGATACTCCATGTGCATTCTTCCCCATTCCCAGTCTCCCTAACTTGTGGTCCTGCAACTGGCCATGGCCCATGAGCTCTGAGCAGAAGTAATCAGTGAACCTTCCTTCCCAAACACTCTCAGGCTTTGTGCTCCACATTCCTCCCCTGCCGTGGGCCACGTCTAATGGTGGCATTCTAGTGGTAGAAGGGACAGGGATCCCCAGTTTACCTAGTGGAGAGGACCAGGCCTATCAGTGTAGTGTTTTGCAATAGAGAAGTTTGTTGTAATGGTATTGAGCCATGAGGTTTGGGAGGCGTGTTTGTTATTGCATTATGGCTCAACCTACCCTGACTAATCCATGGCAGATGTATTAGTCAGCTATTCATTGCTGACAAAATGCCAGACATAAACAACTTAAAGGAGGAAAGATATATTTTGACACAGTTTTAGAGGTTTTAGTCAAGGCAGAAGGACATGGTGGAGGACAGCTGCTCTGCTCATGATGGGAGCTGGGGACAAGATCTAATCCCCAAGGCACATCCCCAAGACCTTCCTTCTGCTAGGTCCCACCTCTTGCACTCTCTACCCCCAAGTGAGTGGATCCACAGATGAGATCAGAGCTTTCATGATCCAGTCCTGTCCCCAAACCCACCTCTGAGCCCATGAGACTTCAAGGGACACTCCAGTTCCAAGTCAGAAGAGCAGGTGACAATAGCTGTCCAGCCACACTGCGCACAAAGCCCCGTGGTAGCAATTCCAGAACATGGGCTGAGACAGACCCTGGGGTGAGTTCTTTGAGTAGTCCCACGCAGGCTTGTTGGGGAGCTGGCCTGGCCTCGAGCTCCCCCATCCCTGCACTGGAGACCATGGGTGACGCAGGAGGCAGGCACCCCCTTTGGTGCCTGGGAACCAAGGGGCGTTACCCGCACCCGTGGGAGTGCTGGCCCCATTAGGAGGTCACTGCATACATTTCCCTCCCGCTCATCTTCTGCTGGAGGAAACCAGTGCCTAGGGGAGATGGCACAGATGTCGAATGCAGACTGTGCCCCAGTCACCACTCAGGCAGCCATGGGCGCAGGCCGTGGGGCAGGGAGAAGGCCCTGTGTGAGTGGGATCTGAGCAGAGGGACTGTCCAGCTAGGAGGCTGAGACAGTCCTAGAGCTGGATCAGCTGCCAGGCCCCTGAGAATTGCTCCTGGGTTCTGCCTGGAGAGAGCCACCGAGCATCCCTGAGTCCCTGCCTGGGCCGAGGGCTTCTTGCTTCGTGTACCACCTCCCATCCTGTGGCCAGGACAGATGGTGCCAGAGCCCCTCTGCCCTGGCTCCCCTTGGGCTTGGCCCACAGGAGGCACTGGCCGAGGAGCCCAGGATAGGGCAACTGGCAGGTATGACGGTCAGTTTCACAGGTCACCAGGGCCGGACTGTGGCACCTGGGTAATTAAACAGCAGTCGGGGTGTCGCTGGGAAGGTTTTCTGTAGATGCTGCTGACACCTGCGGTTAGTTAGCTTTAAGGAAAGCCGTGTCTTGTCTGGGGGCTCACTCAGTCGGTCAAAGCCCTAAGGGGCTTCCCGAGGAAGACAGATTCCGCCCCAGCCTGTCTGAGCATCCAGCCTGCTGCCTGCCGGGCAGCTCTGGGGCATGAGGCCCGTCAGTCGCCTGGGCTGATCCCACGTGCACGGCCGGCTCTGTGCCTGTAGCTCTGCACCCCCAGATCAGACTGGCCATGGGTTGAAGCGCAGCCCGGCCTGGGTGGTTGCATCTGTACAGAGCAGGTAGATTTTCCTTGTTTTGTGCCCTGAATGATACAGTTTAACAGCAGTTCCCATGGCCTTGACGTTGCATTAGGGGTCATATGTCACCTGGTGACACTTTAAAGCACACATAGGGCGTGGGTGGGTTTTGTGCAAATATGTCATTTTCCATACGTGACTGAAGTGCTGGCTGGTTGCACTGAGGCTGTGGGGCCTGTGGATGAGGGGGGCTGGCTGCGTCCCACAGGGACCCTGGCTGCTCCAGGAGTGTTTACCTTGGGCTCCCAGGTGCAGGGCTCACTGGTATCTGCCTCCTGTGCTGACCCAATCAGCCCCCTCCCTGAGCCTGCCATGGCCCTTCCTTGTGACCCAGTTTGAACATAGTGCCTGCTTCCTGCCAGCCCCTGCCTGGTGCTGTCCCCTCTCCCATGGCCAACTGCCATGCAAGGGGCCTTCCCAAGCGTCTGCCATGGGGAAAGCTGGCAGCCAACCTGACCCTCCTCAGATGGACCCCAACAGCTGCTGAGGACTTCTAAGAGGCCCAGCCAGGGCGCTGCCCGCGGGGCCCGGCTCTTCCTGCCATGGCAGCCTGGTGTAAGGAAACCCACGAGAGCACCAGGCTCCTGGTGGCCGGGACGGGCACGGGAAGGAGCAGCCCCTCCCCATGTCCCAGCTGCACTCAGGAGGCAGAGCCCAGGGATTTCCTCATCCATCCTGGCACCTGTCCTCTCAGGAAGTCCCCAGCCTCTTCCTGCAGGGCTTCCCCTTCCAGGGATGCTGCAGCCTGACCTCACCAGGCTCCCACAGGCTGATTGCCATGGAAACCGCCCTAGAGGAGGGGCTGCACCCCAGAAACGGGGCCTGTGGCTTCTTTGCTTCTCCGTCCAGGCTAGGGGAGAGGAGGCGGGGGTGGGCGCACTCTGACTGGTTGGGAGGTTTGAATTTTGTTCGCCATGGACTTCGCGTTACTCTTGATTTTCAAAGGCATTGCACTGAGGTACCCATCTTCAGTGGTGAGGTTTTAGCAGCCCTGTAAGTTTTGCACCTGGACAAGCGCCTGGTCCTTCCTGCTCTCTGGGACAAAGTGGGAGCAGCCAGGAGGGCAGGAGGGGGCTTCGGGGCAGCAGACCTGGACCAGACCCTGCTGAGTGTCCCTGGGGCGTCCTTCACTCTTGGGAGCTTCCCGGCCCTCACATGGGCTCGGGGCAAGGAAAAGGAGGTGCCTCGGGAGACTGGGGTGGGAGGTGGGTTTCGGTGGCTACAGGACCCTGGCCGCACTTGGAAGCCAGGATGGAAGTAAAACAAACACTAGCCCCAGAGGCCCTGACCCTTGGGCGGAGAGTGCAGCACCAGGAGCAGCCGCCGTGGAGTCTGGGGGTCCTCCTCTCGCCATGCCATCCACTCCCTGAACAGAGGCTGGGCAGGGCCTGGGACAACTGGGGCATGGAGGCAGGAGGGGCCTGAGGCCTGGGTTGGGTCCTCCAGAGCAGGGCCTGGGCCCAAGGGCCAGCAGTCCAGCCCAGTCCCCTGGGCCTCTGGCAGCCCACCCTAGGCACAGACCCTCCAGGCTCAGGAAACTCAGCATCTGTCCTCGTTGGTGGCCTGGGCTCAGAGTGCCCCAAGGACACCCTCCGTCCTGTGGGTGTGACCTGCACAGGGCCCAGCTACCCTCTGCAGGAATCCCTCGCCTGAAGACAGGCCCACGCCCACCTCCCAGCATCCACCCGGTTGGGAAAGCCCCTGGCGGGCCCTGCGAGAACCAGGCGCCTGGCCAGGAAGCTGTGCACGGGCGGACACAGGAGCATGCATACACACGCACACGCACACACACACACACCACCACCACCACGGATGCACACTCCACAGACACAGCCAGCGGACACACTCCACAGACACAGCCAGCGGACACACACCCTTCTACAGACACTACAGATACACATTCATCACGGACATACACACCATAGACACACACACTGCACAGACACACACATACCATGGACACACACTCCACAGACATAGACTCCACAGACACATGCCATGGACACACACCCTTCTACACACACTACAGATACATACTCATCACGGACATACACACCATAGACACACACACTGCACGGACACACACATACCATGTACACACTCCACAGACACACTACAGACACACACACCATGGACACACCCTCCACTGGTACACACTGCCAAGATACCATGGGTACACAATGCACACACACCAAGCACACACACATAGAGAGACATATGCCCATGGACGTACACCTCAAGGACACACAGCAGAGACACACGTCACACACACACCGTGCACACCCGCCCAGGCGTGTCAATGTTGCAGAGTGCTGCTGAAGCGAGGTCAGAAGTCCCTCCTCTTGCCTGGTTACACCGATGAGGAAGGGCGTCATGGGCCACCCACTTGGCTCGTGCTCTGTTGCTGAGACTGAGGCTGTTTGGCCTGGGCCCCTGCCAGTGCACCCCAGGTGCCCCCTCCAGGGCTTCTGCCCCCCCATTTCCTTTCCCCAAGGCAGATGAGTGGTGCCTCCTTTCTTTTCTTTTCTTTTTCTTTTTCTATTTGGTACTAGGGATTGAGCCCGGGGGTGCTTAACAACTGAGCCACATCCTCACACCTTTTATTTTTTAATTTTGAGATAGGGTTTTGCTAAGTTGCCTAGGGTCTCAACAAGTTGCTGAGGCTGGCTTTGAACTTGTGATCCTCCTGCCTCAGCCTCCTGAGCTGCTGGGATTCCAGGTGTGCGCCACCACGCCCGGCCAGTGATGCCTCCTCCTAAGCCTGGCTCTTCCCCTGTGGCTCTGGCCCCAGTCACTCAATCCCTCCCTTCTGCAGGCTCTCTGGAGGGCTGGGTCACCTGGCAGCCACATGATGGCTTCTGCTGGCTGATGGCCTTCCCTCCACATGGATCTGTGTTCACCCTCAGATGGAGGCCGAGGTGACAGCTGGTTAGCACGAGTGAAACCCTCCAGGATTTTCCCTGAGGTCACTCATCAATGGATGATGTGTGGACACCAAACCCTCAGCCAGTGTGATCTGCACCAGACTGGGATATGGTCAGAAGCACTTAGAGTAGACAGGGCCAAATCCTCCCACGACGCCACCCAGAGAGACGGAGAGGGCTGGAGAAGCCAGGCCAGGGGCCTTCCTCTGTTGCCTGCTAAGGAAAGAGGTGGAAGCCATCAGGGCCCCAGGTGAGCAGCTGGTCAGGGAGCTTCCTCTGCTGCCCCTGGCCTGCCCTGCCCTCTTGGAATACGCTCCCTAAGCTCCCTCCCAAGGTCCCCGTGTCTTCTCTCTACACATTGGGACACTCATGGCTGAAAGCAGCAGAATCTCACTCCAGCTGGGATGAGAGGATCCAGAGTGGTGAGCCCGGCTGCAGCTGCTTGGTGACAGGGCTCTGGCCTCACACAGGTCTCGGCAACTCTCCTGGTTTCCTCTGCTCGCCTCAGCGTGGCTGCCAGGGCTCTGAGGAGCACAGCCTCACAGGAGGGAAGGAGAGGAGCTTCTCCCAGGCTGCTCTTCCTGTCAGGGCAGGAGGCTGCTCCCAGATGCCCGACTGGCCCTTCCCTCTTGGTCAGAGCTGAGACCTGGCCCTCTCCAGTCTCTGCCCAGGGAAGGGAACGGCCATCGCTGGCCTTGGTTGTGATTAGTGACGGGTCCCCCACTGACACAGCCCTCCTGACACCTGGACAGAGCAGGGAACCTGCTGGCCAGGAAGAAGCACAGGGGTGGGGTGGTGGCGGGGTGTGCCCAGGCCCCAGCCCCTCTGCAGCACCCTGCCCCTCCCCCCACCAAGGCCCCCTGGAGCCCTGGGCTCCTGGCTAGCGCCTTTGCTCTGACCCTCCACCAGCCCAGCGTCTTGTCCCGGGGTCAGGATTTCACTCTCTCACAAGCTGTGCCGGCGCTTCGTACCCAGGAAACTGAGGCTCTGTGGGGGCTTCTGCTGCCCGCCAATGCCTTGGCCCCTCAGGAGGGCCAGGGTCTGTCTAGGCCCACGGTGGCCCAATGTGAGGCCCTGGTGTCACCTTTTCCCATGATAAATGTTGTCCACGACAATTTGTGGAAAACTGATTTTCAGAAAGAGCATGAGCATGTGGTGTCCTCCTCCTCGAGGCTCACGTGGGAGCAGTCAAGGTGTTTTCTGGAAACAAGAGCCCTTCCCAACCAGGTACCCCACATCCTGTCCCCCACCTCACCCATCCTGTCTCCTTGCTGGGCAGAGCGCCCCATGGGCAGATGTGACCATGGGCTGGCAAGGGCCCTTGGGGCAACCAAGGAAAGCTGCTTGCGAGGAACCTGTGCTGGCCCTGGAGAGGCCACACTGCTCACGCTGCACCCAGGGCCATGTGACCAAGCCCTCCAGGGCACCTCACTCTCCAGATCACTACGCCAGCCTCACCCTTCGTCACCCAGCTGGTCACTGGAGGTGGCTCTGGTCTGGGTGGTGACTCTGGGATCTCTCCATGGTGACTGCTCATTTGGCATGCTGGTTGAGGAAAAGGGGCCATTTCTGGGGACACTGGTCTGGGTGAGACCAGCCTGGCCCTGTGCTTTAGCCCCAGTCCCCTCAGCCCCTGAGAGCCCCTCACACCACAGGCCTTTCCTGGGCTGGCTCTCTGCTGTCCCCTCCTCGTGGGCCATTTTGTCCCCATAGTCCACCCTTGGGCAAGGGTTCATCATGGCTTGTCACGGCTGTTTCTGTGTGTGACAGGCCTGGGCAGGCGCTCCAGGGCTGAGCCTCCGTCTGTTCTGCTGCTAGGTGCCCCTCACGCCGCAAGCAGCTGCCCAGGGGAGGCTGAGAGGAGGAATGAGGGAGCCCGGGAGGGCCACGCGGCTGCTGAGTGGCCAAGCTAACATCCGCCTGCGGCTGCTGAAGCTCCACCAACCCCGAAGGGCACAGCGCTCCTCTCCCAGACGCCCTGCCGCGTGTGCAGTGGTGGGAATCAAGTGTGGCCGGCCACTGCTCAGCTGGCTGCAGCGGGTGGGTGGCAGGGTGGGCCGGGGCTCTCATTGGTGCTGCTGGCGCAGACCTGAAGCCACCTGCCCTGTTCCCTGTGGAGCCTCTCAATGCCCAGCTCCTGGTTCTGTGGCTTCAGCTGAATCCCAGGGGGCATTGGGGGTGCTGGGTGGCTGTGCGCAGCCTCCCTCTCTGCACAATCCGAGACCCTGTGCGCCCTGCCCCAGTCCCTGTCCCACAGAGCGAGTGCTCCCTCCAGGACCAATACTGGAATTCAGTTGGCACCCACCATGTTAAGAGGTAGCCCCTTAGACTGGCCACGAGGGCCCCAGCCCATGGAAGGACGGTGGCTGGATGGAGGACTGTGGGCGGGGCCTCCTCTCCTGCTCCAGCTCTGTCTCTCTTCGCCCTTCCACCACATGGAGACCCCACAAGAAGGCCCTCATCAGAAATCAGCTCCAGGATCTTGGGCTTTCAGCTTCTAGAATGTTCAGAAATATATTTCTGTTCTTTATCAATTACCCAGCCTGGGGTGTTCTGCTATAGTGGCACAAAGACACCCTCCTCCTCAAATCTCCAGGCTGGGCCAGAGGATCCAAAGGCCGCCACTGGGATTCTCCCTCTCTCGCCCTCCCTCGCTTCCATCTGATCACAAATGGCTTCTGGAATGTTCCTCTACCTACACTCCCCCTCATTGGCAATGCCACTGCCTGTAGGGTCAGAGCACCTGTTTGGACACCAGCAGTCCGGTGGCTGCTGGTCTTGAGAGTAGAGGAGAGGCAGGGCCTGGGGCGGAGCGGGAGCTGCCTCCACTCAGGCATCCTGAACGTGTGCTCAGCACCCAGATGCTTTCCTGCCAGGAGCTAAGAGCAGCTTTTGGTTGACAATGTTGCTGGAACAGGTCAACTGACTTAGCTATCTATTCTTTCTAGTCTCAGGTGTCTCCTTTGATTTATTTTTCGCTCTAAATAATAGTTGCTCTGTACCTGAACGTTGGGGGTGTGGTTCAGGGTTCTTCCTGAAGCAGGCCCCAACTCACATGAGCTTCAGACCTCAGAACCTGACGCTGCTGTCCCAGCCCTGCCTGGTGGAAACAGGACCAGGGACGCCTCTGGAAGGAGGGAAGGAGAATCGGGAGGGCTGGGAGTCTCAAGAAGGGGATGGGGTGGAGGTGGGTGGTAGCTTCCCCCACGTGTGCATCCTGGAGGGACACAGGCCAGGCGAGGTGTGGGGAAGGCACCCGGCCTCCTGGCTCTGCGCCTCTTCTTTATGTCCCTTTCTCCTCCTGGTGAGCCTTGGTGCCCACATGGAAGTCCCACTGAATGGATTCTTGGCTTCAGAAAAGCCCCCTCCCTTCTGCCCACTGGGAGGCTCTCTGTTGGCTGAGGCCACCTTGAGGAAGGGCTCCTGGAATGCTAGACACACCCCATCTTCCTCACCCTGGCACAAGCCCCCCAGCAGGGAATTACCACTGGGCTCATGGGTTGGAGCCCTGCCCCCTCCCAGCTTCCAGGCCAGCATTTCCTGGGGGACCTGAGGCCCAGGCTGGGTGTGCAGACAGAGGTGTCTCTCCCAGAGGCAAGGCCTGCCTGCAGGAGGAGCTCCTTGGCAGTGCTGGAGTTTTGCTCCATAGCCAGGAGACCACCAGCTCAGCCACACGGCCGCAGCAGGTCTCCAGACACTCCAGGACACAGGATGGCCCTGGGCACCAGCTTCCAGGTGACTGGGGAACACTTGCAGCTTCTGCCAGGCCTGTGGGCCACAGCACCCACTTCTCCATGCACCTGCACTGCCCAGGGGTGCAGGAGCCCCTGAGGTGGGAGAGAACTCTCCTGTGTCCTGCTGGCCTCCCTTGGCCAAGCCTGGCCTCCCACTGCACCTGGCCTCCACCTGCCCTTGTTGCCTGGGGACACTGTGTTTCAGAGTGCTGGCTGAGCAGCGGGGAAGCCTGGGATGCTCCCCACCCAGAAGAGTGAAGGGCCTGGGCCAGCCGTGTGGGAGGCTTCCAAGGCCACCAGCCTCTGTGAGAGGAGAGAGGGGCGGGGTCACTGTCCCTAGGTGAGCCTCACTGGGAACCCTCCCCAGAGGATGTCCCACTGTTCCCTTTCCTCCCTGGACCTGCCCAGAACATCACTGTATTGGCACCATTCTTGGTTAGGCTGAATGTAACCCGTGTGGCCCAGCTGCCCACTCCAAGCGCATGCCCGAGAGAAGGGAAGCATTCCCTGCAAGGCACAGAAGCCGGACCCCGCGGAGCTGGCGTAACAGCCCACGCTGGGCTCTCCCAGATGCCCACTCAGGGTGAGCAGCCTCAGGGCCACATGGACGAAGGGACTCCACTCACTCTTGCCATAGCACATGTGCCTGGTACCAGCGCAGGCCACAAGAGTGGGTGAGGGAGCACCAGGGGACCCCTGGGGGACCCAGTCAGTGAAATGCAAGCACAGCAGGAGCAGTGAGGGAGAAGTCGGTGGCCCAGGGCGACCAGAAGGGAGGTTCCTGCTGCTGGTGCAATGGCCCCATTATGACATGCACCTGCCTGCCAGACGGGGCCACCGTCTCCCCTAAAGCTGTGTGAGGCAGAGGTGCATGGAGGAGCCGTGAATTTAGGGTCTGAGTGTCCTGGGGATTCTGTGGTCCAGCCCTGGACAGGCCCACCTCCTGAGGCCTCAGCTCAGTCTCACAGGATGACTCTACTTAAGACGGGAACCCAAGGCAGAGTGGCCAGGGGCCAGCTCCATCACCTGGCCTGGGTGGGGGGAGCTGCAGGAGGCCCTCGCCGTGGCTGGGCTGTCCACATGCATGTGCGAACACACTGGAACAGAGATGCCCAGGCCCTGCCTGCCTGTCCCAAGTCCTGGATGGTCTTCCTAGGCAGGAAGGCTGCTCCCTCAGGGAAGACCACTCCCCACGAAGTCTCCTGGCAGACCCTACACCTCTGCCTGCCCCTGCTCTGACGCAACTGGAGACATCCTTGTTCCTGCCGCCTGGCAGCCACCACTTCCTGCCCTTCCGCCTCTTCCATCCTTTTCTAGCCCCAGCCAGGGGGAGCTGCCTGCACCAGCTCATTCCTGACCCTGTGCCTGGCTGCTGGGCAGGCTGCAGCTCTGTCCCTCCCAGATGAGGCAGAGGCTCTGGGCTCCCCGGTGTCTCAGTGAAGAGCAGGAGACTCATTTTGGTGACCTCTGCAAAGAGAGCCCTGACATCCCATCCGCAGGAGATGGATGAGGCTGAAGCCTCCTCACCAGTTCCCTGGTCTTTGATGTGCTCTTGGTCGCCCCTGTACCCCTAGCATCCCTGTGCCCCCTTGATCATCCTTGTTCCCCTTGGTCAACCATGGCCCCTGGTCATCCTTGTGCCCCCTGGTCAATCATGTGGCCTTGGCTAACTCTTTGTCTCCTGGTATTCGATGTGCCCTACAGCTGCCCCTCCACTCTGCCTACCCAGTTTGGTAGTATCCTGGCCTCCGTGACACCACAGCCTGGTCCCCCTGGGCTGGCGGCCAGGGCCCAGTGCTGCTGTTTCCATCTCTGGGCACAGGCTCAGCAGTGAGGGCCAGGACCACAGAGCCCACTGTGAGATGAGGCCCAGACTCTCTCCTTCACCCCCAGCTCTGGCACAACTTCCTGTGGTCCACCCTGAAAGGGGAGGGCCTCTCTGAACAGGCAACAGACTGGACCCCCACCCTGCCCTGGAGGGCAGGTGACCACCACAGAGCCTGGGGCCAGCATGGACCTGGGAGACAGCAGGTGGACCTCTGGCATCGGGCCTGGTGGAGCCTGGCCACTCTGTCAGCCCCACATGGAGGGGCTCCCCTTACCTCAGAGCTCCCACTGGCTTCTCAGAGGCCTCCTGTGAACCCTGGGCCAGAGCCAAGGGCCATCAGGCCTAAGGAGGACCCTGACACCAAGGATAGGGGCTCAAGGAAGCAAAAAGAGGTGCGGGTGTCCCGGGGAAGCTCCGTGGAGTCCCAGACCCTCCACCTTAAAACGCCCTTTCTTAACGCTGGCTCTGGGAACGGGAGGCCAGGCTTGATGCAGCTCAAACGAGCCTCATGAACTGGGCTGCTGGGTTCCAGGGCCTTGTGGGGACCCTGAGGAGCAGAGGACCTCAAGTGGTTGCTGGATATGACAGGTCACCTGGTTCAGTTAGAACCCTGGGCGATGGCACCTTTTGGTGGTGCCCTGGTGCTGTTGCTCTTGCTGAGCTGGCAGCTCGAGCCCCCAGGCCCAGCTGCGACACCGAATGAGACTCATGTTGCAGTTGGATGGCAAGAGGTCGGCTGACATTTTTGACCCCTCTGGTCACCTTGGTGGTCACCCAGGGTTGAAGCTGCAGGGACCATGCTTGGGTGTCCCAGGGCAGCCGCTCGGGCAGTGTTTCTGGAAAGGTGTTCGAAGGAGGCTTGAAGGCCAGTCAGGGCAGGTGGCCCTGCAGCTCAGAAAGTGGGAACTTCAGAGCCAGGAGGGCTGGTGTGGAGCCAACAGGCCCAGGGGCTGGGCTGCCGCAGCTCAGCTGCCCCCTTGGAAGACAGCATGATGGATGGTGGGTGCCAGCAGACAGGAGGTGGGCCCCAAGCCTGCAGGGGGAGCCTGGTCAGGGAGGAATCCCTAGCGGGGCCTGCTGAGCCAGTGGCTCCAGGAAAGGGCTGGGCACAGCATAATCCATGCCACCTTCCCACCAAAACCCCACTCCACCCGTCTCAGCAACCACCACTGGGAGCTCCATTTCTGAAGACCCCTTGGGAAGATTCTGGAACTTGTCCAAAGCGTCTCAGCTGGTGAGTGGCTGAGCCAGGATTTCCACCTTCCTGACTCCCTGGAGAGGTAACATGAAAATGGAAATCCAGAAGATTCTGCAGGTGCTGGACCTCGGCATGGCTTCATCTCTTGCTTTCTTCTTGTCACCTGACGAAGGTGAGCAGGGAGGAGGAGGGCCAGCTGGAGGCAGAGCACACGCCCACTGCGCTGGTTCCTTTCCTGCGTCCACCCAGCTGGCTGCTCTAGAGCCCCGGGTGTCTCAGCAAACCTGCAGCCAAACTCCAGCCTGGTTCTGCACCTGGCTGAAGATGAGGGTCCCAGCAGCTCTGACGCCTCCTGGGGATGCCACTCCTGGAAAGGTGATTTTGAGACCTCCTGGTGACACGGGCCTTGGATGGTGGACATCAGGAAAGCCATCAGCTCGCTGCCCCGAGCACCAGGCCACTGTCCCGAGTGTGCAGGTTACCCTTCCCTTTGACTTCTTGGTGCTGAGGTTTGGGCTTCTAGCTTTCAGAGAATTAAGTTCAGCAGAGATACTGTTGCCTGCCTGAAGAGCAGACCTCAGGTGGACAGGTCAGCCTGGGAAGCCAGCGCCCAGCCCAGGTGACACAGGCTGAGCTGCAAAGCTCTCTGCACCTCAGGGGAAACCTTGGGGTCCCTCCAGGGTCTCACACCCCTCTCAGAACACTCCTCTGGCCCGTCTGCCTTGCGTGGCCCCAGTGACTCCCCAACTCCCTCCCTGGCGGGGCCTGGTCTCCCTCTTCTCTGGAGGTCTAGACTAGAGCCAGGGGCCCAGATGTGGCTCTTGGTGAGCCATGCTGACCTCACTGCCCAGTGGTGGGCGAGCAGAGGTGGAAAGGCAACGTCCTAAACCCCGAGGCCCTCACCTCTCCTGATGTGACTCGATGTGGGCAACGTCCACATCCACAGGGAAATGGGGAAAGAACCCCGAGAAACAGACACAACAACTGCGCTCTTGCAGCCCCCAAGCCGGAAGTGCTCCCTCCCTCCTCACGAGTAGAAGTGGCTCTCGGTCCTGAGTGCTGGGGTGGGTTGTGATGGACCTCGGTGTTTCATCTACTAGTACCCCAGGGCCACCTCTTAAGAAGCTCTGCCAATGTCTGTTGACACTAATTGGTCTGTGAGGTTATCAGCCTGCCCTCCTCTGCCATCCCTGTCCTGGGAAGGGTAGGCACGGGCTCCCTGTAAAGGAGCATCCAACATGAGCTCCCCGGGGAACAAGCTTCCCAGGCACTCACAGGCCACACAGGGACACCAGTGTCAGCAGATGCTCCCCACAGGGTGGAGCCCCCACGGGGAGCTTTCCTGGGTCGAGGGTTTCCCAGCTTGATTCCAGAGTGTGTGGAAGGAGCCTCCTGTGCTCACATACACCTGGGGCTTCACAGAGCTCAGAGCAGAGCGAAGTCCTGCAGTTGCCCACACCCACGTTGTTTGCCTTTGTCTCACCTGGCATTTCTCAAATTTGACCGTGAACTTTCGTTTGCTTGGCTGATGCCATGTTTATTGACATCACAGAATAAGCTTTTGTGTAACTGCACCCAGTGTTCTCTTTTGTGGAGCGGCAGAACCCCAGGTCACATGGCTGAGGAAGGAGCACAGTGACCTTGGAGACAAGCTGCCGAAACCCCACGGGAGAGGCCCAGTGAAGGGTCAGGCCAGGCAGGGCTGCAGGACCTGACCAGCCACTGCAGACAGACAGGCAGACACTCATCTGTGCGGTGGCTCACTCTTCCCTCCCCAACCAACGTGGGGAGGGGATGAGTCCAGCATGATTCTTCAATCTTAATTAAAATGCAAATGCGCCCCCTGCAAAGGCCACCATGGGAATCTAGTCTGATGCAGAGGCTGAGCCTCTCAGCCTGGCCTGAGGTGGGGTCCCTGGACACAGCCGGGACAGGAGGCTCCCTCCCTGCTTCTCCCTCTCTTTCTCACACAAGCAGGCCAGGGGCTCTGCTCCATCTGTACACTGACCTGGGCTGTCATTTCCTCCGTAGTGCTGGACCCTCAGTTCCCCAGCTTGGCAAGGGAGGAAAAACTCATTAAGGCTTAACTTCCTGCAAGAAAGAGCTTCCGTCCTGCAGTGGCTCTTCAGCAGCCTCTCGGGGCTCAGAAGGCTGCGGAGCCTTGGGTAAGAACCATCCCTGAGCCACCGCGCCGGCGCCCGCTGCGTTTGTGCCAATGGGGTGAGAAGTGATGGGGTCAGCCAGGTGACTCTAGGGACAACATGTGTCCTCCCTGAGTTTGGTAATCCCCAAGTGTCAGCAGCAGGGGACTTGTGGCTTTGTGTTCACTGGTTCCATGAGCTGTCACCGAGCAGCCCAGGGGCGTAGGGTGGTGGGGCTCCAGAGAGATGGAACTGAGGCCAGTTTTACCCACCAAGGAAACTGGGAACTGGTGTGGGACCTGCAGAGAGTGGGCCTCTATCCACAGCTCTGTGTGTGCGTTCAAACCATTGCTGATGGGAAACATCTGGGGAAATCGAATCTATATTATCATGAACAGATGTCACCCATCACTACTGCCTTGACAATACGCCATAGCGACAATTTGCTTAGCATGTGCACGGTATCAGGCACAAGTCTTCTAGAGATGATCTAAGACGCAGGTGAGGATTATAGGTCCTGTGCGTGTGGGGCTGGGTAACCTTGGGACGTCCTGGAGCCGATCCCCAGGGATGCCAAGCATGACCCCGCGTTGCCCGCGTAGTCCAGCCCTGCAGTGTCTTCATCAAAGACAGGTTTGCAGACAGAGAGCGTTTCAGAGGAGACCTATCATTTCCAGTGCCTTGGCTGCTGGTGGTGCTCCGCCTTACAGAGCGGGCAGCGTCAGGGACACCCCTCTTGGTCCTGCATCGTCCCCTGTGGTGCTCAGTAGGATGTCACAGGCGCTCTCCCACCCTTTCTTCCCGGGTCTCGGTCCTTCCCTCTGTCCTCACTCTGCTTTCAAATGATCCACCCCCAGCTAACAATAGGATCAGAGGACAGGCCCGTGCCAGCCACTTACCTTGTCCCCACCTTGCTTACATGGCCACCTGCACGGCCCCACCCAGAACGTCGCTGCACGTCCAACGGCACCAACAGAACCTGCTCTCCAGCCGGGGCAAGCCGGGCCTCAGGCCGAGATGTGCCTCCGCTCAGTGCTCTGTGGTTGGCCATGGCCTGCACTCCATCAGGAACCTTCTCTGCACCAACTGGAGAAATGGACCAGACCAGCCACGCTCCTGAGATCCCGTCGCAGCCACGCCCGCTCACACACCCAGCCCCTCCACCAAATGGAATTATTAATTCTTTATTTTGAAGCAATTAAAGATTTTTAGAAGATCAAGGGAAAGAAAAAAAGAGAAAGAAATGAAAAAGAAAAATCCAGGGATTCCAGGTACTCTTTATCCAGTCCTCTTGGGACGTGCTGTGTGTCTGCAGCACAGGATCAAGACGTCTCTGTTTCTGAGATGTTCCAGCTGCTGCTTGAAATCATGATGTGCTCCTTCACTTGGTGAGCTAGTAAGGCCTGTGCTCCTGCAGGTGTCTGTGGAACTTGGGGTCCCCTGAACCGCGGAGATGCCCCAGCTGTGACGGCGCCTCCCCAGGGGCTCTCTCCATCCTGTTCAAGTGCACTCACTCAGTCTGGGGTCCCTGGTCCCTCTTGTCTCTCCTCTTTACACTGGACCTTGAAGCATCCCTTACGGGGTCTGGGTGGGCCCCACCTCCCCAGCGAAGTCTGCTGTTGTCTGCTGTCTTGACAATGTGCCTGTCCTGAGCCCACTGGAACTGCTCAGGGCGCTGGAGGTTCTGGGAGCGCGACTGAGGAGCTCCACGCCAGCCTCCGCCCTGCCCTGCTGCCTCCCTCTCTGCCCTGGCTCTCGGCGCCTCACTCTCAGCCATCCCTAAACTTCTGGCAACTGGCTGTTGGAGCTGTGCCGGCCCCAGGAAGTCCTAGGTGTCATGAATTACTCTAGTGCAGGGGAGGCTCTGGAGATGCCCTGCAGCCATACCCAGGTGACCTCTCAGGGAGGCCCCCTCAGACTGCGGTCCAGCTAGATCCTGCTGCCAATGCCCTGGAGCTGAACAGGCGCCCATGCTCTGTGTCACCAGAAGCTGATTAGAGGCCACAGGCCACTCCTCCTCACCTTCAGATGGAGCCCAGCAGAGAGCAGGAGACATGGCTGCTGGGCAGAGGGCAGAGTGAATGCACAAGGCCCCGAGGCTGTCGGTCCCAGGGCTCGGAGGCTGGGTGGACATCGTTCCCCCTGGCCTGGGCTCTTCCTCCCATGACACCATTGCACCAAGGCATTTTTGAGCTGTGGAAAGTTCACAGCAGGGCCCAGACCTCTGGACTCAAGTAACTATGGTTTGTATTATTTTAAAAGGTTGTTATAAGCAAAACCCAGACAGAATGATGGACAGAGACCACCTAGACAAGGATGGGACAAGGACTCAGGCCCATGAAGCCTGAGTAGGAAGTGAAATATCCAGCTTCTTCCAGAAAAGGCACTGCTGGCTGGCGGCCAGTCCCCATCCCTACCCTCTACTCTCCTGGCAGCTTCTCAGGAGAGGGCCAATGTGCCTGGAGGGCCAGGTCCAGCTGTCCTGGAGAAGGGGACTGCTTTGTCCCCGATGTTCTGCTCAGGTCCAGGGCCCCAGGCCTGAACCAGGTCAGAGTGTAGAGCCCAGGGGATGCTGTGTCTGCATGGACCAGGATGGTCCATGGTCTGAGGCCAGAGGCCAGTGGACACCCTCTAGTCCTCCCTGATAGGTGACGGGGTGGGGTGAGCCCCGAGCCCAGACTCAAGGCATAGCTCCTGCTGGAAGATGCCGTCCTCTAGGCCAGCACCCAGTCTTCTGCTCAGGCAGGGCTGCGCTGCTCAGTCAGAAGGGCTGGGAAGGCCAGCCCCTCATGGGGTGGGGAGCTGGCGCCTGGCCCCTGGGTGCCCACTTTCCTCTTAGGAGCAATCAGCCCTGGTGAAGCTAGGGATGGGAATGAACAGCTGGAGACAAAGGAAGAAAAAGAACATGGGGGGGCACATCCTGGGGCGGGTCTGTCCTTGCTGGTGTGGCGCTTGGGTGCTGGTGTGGACTTCTGGGGGCCTGCAGCTGGGCTGGAGGACGAGGCCCTATGGACTCTCAAAGCCGTGCCTTTGAGACCTGTTCATGGCCCGTGGGATACAAGTGGCCCCCAATCCAAGCAGACTCATGTCTCCTGGGCACATTTTCCCTCTGTGTCTAGCTGTGCAGTATCCATCTGGGGCAGGGCCGCTTGCTCTCCCAGGTTCCTCTTTCCCACAGGCTACGGGGAGGACCCTGTTAGCTGGGAGGCTGCCCTGCAGTGACTCTGACTCCACGAGCCTCTCTGTCACCCAGAGCGGGCAGGGAGCCCTGTGTCTGCAGGCTGTGTCCTTGCTGACAACCAGCACCTGACCCCAGCACTGGCCTCAGGATGCAGGCAGCACACAGAGGGCGCAGGGGTCAGTGAGACTGGGGAGGCTGGGCCTCGGGACCTGCTGTCCCCAGAGCTGGGAGACCTTCCAAAGGAGATCTGTCCTGGGGATGCATATTTTGCACTGTCTGATGGGGAATTTCAACTACAGTAAAGTCAGAGTGGGCTGGGCCAGGAGTGGGCTTCGGCCGTCCCCTGCCATCTCCCACCATTCTGCGCCTGCACCTCACGAGGCCGCATTCCAAATGAGTGGTCTCGGAAATCAGAAACCAAGTCCTGGGCACAAACTCCTGACCCTGGCCTGCAGACAGAGAGAGAGAGAGCTGCCTGAGGACGTCACACCCAGAGGCCAGCGAGCCAGAGCGTCTGTTTAAACGGCAGACACACACCAAGAAGGAGGGCAAGGGCAGCCGCTGTGCTCAGGGCGGCCACAGACACCAGCATGCCCAGGGCTGGTCCACCGTGGCCCTGGCACACTGTGACCAACGTCCTTTTTGTTCTCCAGGGGACAGTTCGGATGAGAACTTCTGAGGTCACTCCTGCCATGATGTAGCATGAGTACAACCCCTGGGGTGCTCCCTTGGAGGACCTACAGCGCAGAAACCCCGCTTCCCAATCAAGAAAATCAGGAAGAGTATTCATTTTCCACAGGAGTTTTTTTTTCTTTTCTTTTGTTGAAAAAGAAAACCCTTAATTTGCCAGACAATCCCGACAGCCACGTCCCCAAGGGATTTGCCACTGACAGTGACTGAGTAGTTCTGCTGCTCTGGAGTGAGGCGGATGTCGCAAACACATCAGTGTGTGGACCCAGGAGCCCTCCAGAGCCCTGGTGCTCCAGAGTTGGGTTGGGCGGTTGATGCCCAGGGCAGCCGAGGCGGTGGCGGGGTGGAGGTGCCTGCTGGCCACGCAGTACCAGCCCTCCACCCCCAGAGCTTGAGAGCGGCTGGCAGATGGGAGAGACAGCGCTTGGCTGCTTTTTGGAACATTTCTTGCCCAGGGCGGGAAGGAGATGTGGTGCTGCTGTCAGGCACTTGCCATGGAGAAGAGGGTCACTGAGCAGCTGACGCAGGGGAGCAGGGATCACGTGGTGTGTGACAGCAGAGGGAGACGTGTGGTGATGTGTGACGTGAGAAAATACGCACAGAGGCAGGCCCTGACACTTCCCCTCGGGAGACAAACAGCTCTGGGCTGTCACGCAGGATCCCAGGTCCTGCCTGGATGAAGCCGCAGCTCACGGGGTTTGGGGGAGGGGGTGCGTAGAGCTCACCAGGCTTTGAGCCTTGTGTCTTTGTCACTCTGGGTCCCAGGGGCCTGGGTGGAAGCAGTGAATGGCCTGGGCAGTGGGAACAGCGGCCACCCGGCTATATTGCTCTTTGGTGGGGCTGAATTTAAAAACCTTCACGCAGTTGCCAAACAAATCCACAGTGACTTCTGGTCCTGTAATACTTGACAAGTGACCATCAGCTTCTCTATTCTGCATCACACTGACCTGTGCCAGCTCTCCTGAGCGTGGCCATTAGAGCTCAGGAGGGACAGGATTGTGCCTTCCCACCCAAGGGACAGGGCCGCAGTCTAAGCCACTGTGACTAGAACTCTCCCACAAGAGGGTGGGAGTGAGAGGACCCGACAGCAGCGAGTCACAGTGAGGGCTGGGGACAGGGTGCAGCGGGGCATGCTACTCCCTTTTGAGGGACAAGCCCAGGAGTGCAGGGACTGTGGTGCTGGAGTGGATGCCCGTGGCTCCAGGTAGGAGCCAGAGTGTCCCCCAGGGCTCGTGCTCTTCTCACCTGTGAATTCCTATTTGCATTTCCCCAGGGACATGGGCTCCCCCAAGCCCCAGGCACCAGCTCCCCCAGTGCCACCTTCCTCCATTGCTCTGGGCGCTTGGGCAGGCTTCCTGACACCCAGAGTCTCCCCTGGTCTGCATCACCCTCCGAGGACCCAGGATGTGAACATGTACCGAGAATTTTTGACTTTGAAATGTGATGCCATGACATAAATGCTCAAGTAAGCCTCTCGCACAATCCAGGTCTTGGAAGTCCAGGTGTCAAGACTGAGGACTGTCGTGTGTGTGTTCATACAATTGACACGTGGGTACCCGGAGGGGCCCCATGTGGACAGCCTCCAGGCCGCTCTGCTCTTGGGTTCTGGATCTTGTGGTGCCCTGCTCCTTCCCCAAGCCCTGCTCCAAACTAACATATTCATCCACTGAAATCTATTTTATTTCATCAGGAATAGAGTCTAAGGCTTTTGCAAATGCCAGCCACAGAGGCTTATTTCTCTCCTGGAAACTGAGACAAGGCCTGAAGAAGGAGACCTAGAAACCAAACAAGCCGGAGCAGAGGCAGATCGCCACTCGGACAGCAGGGCAGTGAGGAAGCTGGGTGCCGCGGGGGCTGCTCCGCTGCAGCCGCAAGTGCTTGGGAGGCTCGGTCTGCTTGTGGGCCCATCTGCTCCTCTGCAGAGTGAGGTCTCTGCGGCACCAGCATCCAGATGCCAGCACCGTCCCACTGAGGATGGGGTCATTGGGAGGGGGCTGAGTGGATCACGCCTGCCGAGCATCTGACCCCAGGAGATAGAGGGCGCTGCAGGCGCCTATCCCCTCTGAGCCGCTGGGGCCCATGACTGTGCTGCCAAGTGGCCCCAGCTCCATGCCCACAGCCCAGGCCGCTTCCTGCCTCCAGCCCAGGTATTGGCTCCGCCCCCTTTCCTGTCCTGTGGCTCTGCTGCCCCTTCTCCTGGCTTAGCCTGCCACGGGCTGCTGTCACCAGGCACCACCAACCCGCTCTTCGACTCTCCTGGTCATGGAAACCCGAGGCTGGGGTGTGGGCAGGTGGCCTCGCCCCTCGGCTTGCCCGTGATCCTGTCTTTGTGGCTGCCCTCTGTGAGCATGACCCTGTGTCCTAAGCTCCTCTTCCTGGGAGGACAGCAGGCAGACTGGATCTGGGCCCACCCTAATGATCCCAATTTACTTTCACCACCTCTCTAAGGCCTTGTGTCCAAATACACTTAAATTCTGGGGTGCTGGGGGCATGGACCTCAATATGTAAATTGTGAGAGACACAATTCGCCCTGTAACGGCCTGAGATCGGTTCCCGCAAAACCTCACCTTCACGACAGGGGACCCCCCCTAAGATAGGACCCCTGCAGCTTCCTGCTTCTGAGAAAGGAGGGGTGTCCCTTAGGGTGAAGGGTAGACCAGTGTGGCTGCCTGGAGGTGGCCCAAGGGGAATCTGCTGCTGGCACTTCACAGGGACATCCGAGAGGGGACAGGAGACCCAGGGCCAGGCACTGTGCATTCTTTTGAGAATTTAAAAATGTGGCTTTGTTCAGAAACTGCCCCAGTGTATCCTTTTGTTCCCTGAAGTGTAAGTTTCTCCAAGTAATCAGTGGAATGGCCGAAGAGGGCAAACCACTTGCACCTTGGTGTGTGGACGGGCACATCTTGGAATTCTTGGTAACTCAGAGGAATAAAAGAAGAAGAAATTACAGGAACAGAAACAAATGCACTCTGCAGGCCTGGCCCCAGGGGCTTCCTCGCACTGGTGCTGGTGTGGGAGCTGCCCCGGCAGGGCTGGAACCTTCAGCCATTTCCAGGCTGAACCAATGTGGTCGGGAGCCGGGGCTGCCGGTGACGCCCGGCCCAAAGCCAAGTCCACGTGGGACAACAAACAGTTTCATTAACCTCTCAGCTTCTTCCATCCGTGCAGCAGAGCTTGGGACGCTTGCCACCAGGAGGCGGGGACGATGGATGCGTCTGGTTCTGAAAAGCGTCCGTGCCAGATGTCAAAGTCGCCAGTGCTCTGCTGAGCAGGACCAAGGGCGCTTGTCTCCAGGGCAGACTCCTACACTGAGGCCACCCAAAACAATGCCTCCCTGGGAAACAGCATCTCCTCCGAGCCCTCAGACATGAAGGGTCCCTCGGTGCTCCGAAGCCCTGGCCCACCGGAGGCCATGGTGCGTGGAGCCCGCATCTGGTGGGTTTTGACTCCCCTTCTCTAAGGGAGGGTTCTCCTCCAGGGCAGCAGGAGGCTAAGTGGGAATCCAGCTTTGCTAATTTCCTTTTAAGTGGATTATTTTTTAAATGTCTGTGTATTGCTTAATTAATAGTGACTCGTTAGTGCTGCGACTCATTGATCTGGAGATAAGCGCCCGTGTGTGCAGGAAACCCCAGCACCCAGCACTTATTACCTGAGCCAGAAAAGACCCACAGAGCTGGTGAAAACTCTAGGACATGAATCTGAGCACTCCAGCTTGGCCATGCTTGGTTGCTGTGTTAGAGTTCAGACCTGAGCTTGCCAAGGGCTTCGTTCTTACGAGCAGGTGCTGCTAAGCCGTAGGCAGAGTCCTGGACTCCTTGGCCATCGTAAGTTTCTAGAAGTGGCATGGACCGTGGCTGCTCCTTGGAGTGTGGGGCCAGGGGCCAGGAAAGGAGCTCTCCAGAAGCTCGGTGCCTGCACGGGATTGTCTGCCCCTGACCACGTTCACGAGCTTGAATGTCAGGGTGGACATGGGGAGAAAAGCGAGGGGGTGGGCCCAGAGCTGACCAGAAGAGCAGGAAGCTAGCCATCAGGGAAGAGCTGGCCAGCACCCCAGACACTGCACAGAAGGACTTCTGAGCCCTTCCATAAGCAACGTTTCACCACAGCTTTCAACAGAACCCTGAGAACCAGAGTCCAGCAGATGATCCACTGTCCAAACGCACAGTATTTTTGAGCTGGGTGTAGTGGCTCACGCCTGTAATCTCAGCAACTGGGAAGGCTGAGGCAGGAGGATCACAAGTTCAAAGTCATCCTCAGCAACTTAGCAAGGTCATAAGCAACTTTGCGAGACCCCGTCTCAAACTAAAAAATTCAAAGGGCTGGGGATGCGGCTCAGTGATTAAGCACCCCTGGGTTCAATGCCAGGTACAAAAAAAACCAAAAACAAGTACAATATTTTTGCAACCAATAAGAGTCCTTTCCCGCCAGCATAGCGTGGTCCATCTCTGGCTGTGAACCTCACCTGAGAGCCCCCGCCAGCACGGCCATCATGGAAGGCAGTGCAGCCCCTGCCTCCTCCCAGCAGCCTCTCACAATGGCCATTGGTGGTGTGAACCTGTGGGCTCCCAGGCTGCTGGGGGCCTCGTGGGGCTATGACTTTGGTGGCTTCCTCAGGCACCTCTTTGGGACTTCCCTGGACTCAGCTGTCTAGGGATAGGGAGGCATAAACAGGCCAGGCTGGTAGCCCTGCAGGCTACTGATCACCAGTGTCCTCTGCTGTCCCCCATGGCTTTGAAGTGGGTCCCGGCAATCTGCTCTTAGGCAGCCTGGCTGGTCTATTATTAGGCACGTCCGCTCCTGGAAGCACCCATTCATTATGGCCAGATGCACAGACACAGGCACCAGCCCTGCACGTTTCCTCAGGGACTGTGGGGGAGGGACAGCCACCCACTCGCATCCTTGAGAGCAGCAGAGCCGCGGGCCCTGGACTTGGGGCGCTGGGGTAGGCAGAGGTCTGCAGTGAGCTGGGCTTGGCCTTCTGAAGCTCCACTTTTCACGAGCCAGTGTGTGTCCTGCAGGGGCTGCCTGCTCGCTGCGGCTGGCCTCAAGAGCCGGGACCTTCTGTACAATCATCATCATGCTCCTGGAATGTCGTCCTTGGAATAGACAGTGCATTTTGCTTGTGTCTCGGACAGCAGCGCACTCTGAAGTCCTCTCTGGGGCTTCACTTTCCCTCCTCTTCACGTCACCTGGAGATGGGCGGCCCTCCTGTGACATGTTCCTGCCTTCCGGTGCTGCCTTCCCACCGGCCCAGAGCCATGGAGCCAAGGGAACGTGGACTGAATCCCGTGTTCTCCCAGGTGTTTTCTCACAGCAGCTGGAAGCTGACTAACCCGAGGCTCTGCCTTGTCATGGTTGAGAAATGCAGATCAGCAGCCCGGTCTCCCTGCCGAGTCTGTAGCACAAAAAGCCACTGCGGCCCTCTGACCTGGGAAAGGCCCGGGAATACAGGGCAGTATCCCTGCACAGAGTGCCCACTTCAGTATTAAACTGAATAGGAACAAAGCACACAGCCAGAGACGTCGTGGTCTGTCCACGAGGAGCACACTAGACAGTCACCCCAAGTCACACTCACAAAACCAGTAATCATGCCCAAGGGACAGGAAGTGACCGTGAGCCCTGCAGACACGTGCACACGCAGGTGCACACCCTCCCTGGGGCTGAGCTGATAGAGGTACCACAGTGTCAGGGTGAGAGGCCAAGGCCACTGAAAGATATTTTTATCACTTACGTTTCCTGAGAGGGGGTGCAAGCCTCGCCCCACAGTGCCAGGAGACACCCCTCTGGTTAGGCAGAGCAGGTGCAGTTAAGGCAGGGGTTTCGCCTGGGTGTGGGGATGACATGAAGGTGAGGTGAGTCGGCCACCACAGAGCCCTCCACTAGCTCCGACAGTCTGCAGCTGTGTGGGCCAGTCTGTCCCGGGGCTGCGAGACCCCCAAACGCCAGAGCAGCAAGAATGCAGGGATCCACGAACACACATGGGCCTGGGAAGACTGGTGGCGAGCGGGTGGAGAGGGAACCTGGGAAAACCCAGAACGGGCCACACGTGAAGTGTTTAGCTGCTTTGTGACGTGCATAGCCACAGGCCCGCTGAGGGCCCTGCTGTGGTGGTGAGTGACAAGGCCCCGGGTTGTCCCTTCGTCTCTTACGGGTTTCTTGATCTTTGAATTCTCTGTGAGTGAATACATGTTACCTTGATAGTCTGAGAAAGAGTGCAAGCTGTCCACATGCTTCCTGGGCAGTGGCCTGTGCTGGGCGCTGGGGCCACCTCCCTTGTCCTCGGCCCTACCCTCCACCTGTGGGCACCTTGGCTGCTCAGGCCCCGTGACTGTGGGGGAAGGTCTGAGAAGGGTGTGCCCAGGTGTCTCTGAGGAGCAAAGCCCTGGGCCCGGCGGCGCCAGCTCCCTGCTGTGCTGTGTGCATCTGCATCTGTCCTGCAGAGCAGCCCCGAGGACAGCACCCACGGGGCCAGGCGTTCTCAGTGGCCCTTGCAGATGCCAGCTGAGCCTGGGCAGGGTCAATCTAGCTAGGACCTGCCACTGCCTGGGGAAGTGGGGTCAGAGTGGAGGGTGCCTCAGGTCCCAGCTGCCCCACCAGCTCACAGCACCCAAGGAGCTACTGCATAGCTGGTCTCCGGGCCACCTCTCCTCCCACTGATGGCCACCAGCACTGGGGGCAGAGGGCCCGGCACCTTGGCCATGTCTGGGAAAGAGTGTGCTCATGCTGCACCTGTGCGCAGGAGAGGGGAGAGGCAGAGAGGGAAGGGAGGCAGGGGGAAGGGGAGAGCAGAGAAGGGGGAAGGGGAACAAAGGGAGTTGTTTTGGTGACATGCTGTGGTAGCCCAGCTGCCCCGGCGCCCAGGACGTGACCGGATTCAGCTGTGGCCTTCAATAGTCAGTTGGCTGCCAGAGGACTCTGACCTCCCATTGACCTGTCCCCTTTGAAACCAGTCTCTGTACGTGGGGTGTTGTTTAGAAATCATGGTAAAACACACCTTAGATGATCAATTTGATTCATTGCCAACATGGTGTCCACACGCACACCCACACATACACAACCCAGACCATGACACTTGGCAGCTTTAATGTGGGATTAAAGAAGCAAATATTAAAAGTCACTCTGATGCATTTCGGGGCTGACTGACAGCCCATACTGATTTTCAGACTCAGCTACCTGACAAGCTGAGAGCTTCCTGCCTGACCAGGGGGTTCGGGAATATTCCATAAGTCAAGTAAGCATTTGAGAAGAGCCAGCCTGAGCTTCACGGTCTGCACTGCACAACTTCCAATTACTGCCTCGAGTCCCTACCTCTCACCAACCACCCAGTTCATCTCTGGGTTTGTCCCCGGTGTAGGCTGGGACATTCACCAGCCCACCTTCCCACCAAACTCCAAAAAGGTCACCTTCCCAGGAGTGTAGAAAGTTCTTCCCTGGAAGGAGGGGACCAGATGTGTGTGTGTGTGGGGGGGGGTGTTGGGATGGAACCCAGGGCCTCATGCATGCTGGGCAAGTGCTCCACCACTGAGCCACACTCTAGTCCCGGAACTTGGTCTTGGCTGTGCCACGTACAGCCGGGACTTGCCACGCTGGCTCTGTTCCCTAGGAAGGCCGAGGGAGGGCTCCCTCTCACCTCTGTCCTTGGCTTGCCATGACCGTCTTCACCAACAGCTGGGATGTCCCTGGGGTGCGTGGCCAGATCCCAGATCCAGCCTACCTTCCATGGGGCCCATTACCCAGGGTCACTGCAGTGGCAGAGGGCTCAGCTCCCAGTCGCCCCTCAGCCAGCAGCCAGGTCAGAGGACAGGTCTGGGGGGCTAAGGCTGCAGTGTGAGCTCCTGGCCGTGGCTTCCCACTCCCCACCCCGGCCAGCACCCTCTGAGCAGCACCATCTCAGAGCAGAGGTGTATTCCAAGGGACAGTCTTCTATTCAGGTCTCTGCCAGCTGCCCATGATGCTAGGTCAATCCACAGCAGCTGCCAGCGTCCACCATAACCCACAGGCCCAGGAGCTGGGCCCTGAGTGGAGGGGACCGGGGCAGCCCGGGCCCTGTGGATGTGCCACATGGGCTCTAATGAGCCCCCTTGGTGCTGTGTCCAGCTCTTCACTTAATGGGAACACTGGGCAGCTTAGGGCAAGCACCCGTGGCTGAAGGCCAGATGGACCGGTCTGTGTCCAACCCCTGGGCTATAAACAATTTTGAGTGACTGGGAAGATGATTTTCTCAAGACATGTGACTTTTACACTAAATTCCCATTTCAGGATCTGAAAACAGTTTTCTTGGTGCAAACACATCCATTCACTTGCTAGTGTCTGCGGCTGCTTCAGGGGTGCCAGACACTGTGTGGCCTCTTCCAGACGGTTTGCAACCCCTGGACAAGATCAGCGAGTCCCACTTCCCACACTGCAGTCATTTCTGTAGCGTGATGAGCTACAGCAGGTCCAGGTGCCATCTGGCCCGCTCTGGCTGGCCACTAATTAGGTCTTGGCACCAAGCAGCAGAATCCCAGGATCACAGTTCCAGTGCTGTCTTTCCTAATGTGTAAGAAAACCAGCACACGATCACTACAGGTAGGCACCGAAGTCACGTGGTGGCCCACCCAGGCCTGCGGTCTCAAGGCTTCCTCCAGATGGCCGCCCTGGGGTGCTCTGGCCCCAATGTCCTCCCTGCCTGTGATTGACTTGGTCATCAGCAGACCAGGGTCCAGCCTTCTGTGGTCAGGGCTTGTCCTGGGGACAGGGAAGGGGCCTTCCCAGCATGTGCCTCCTGGTCCCCCTCATCTCTCCTCATTCCTGACAGGGAGGCCAGATGTGCTAGAAGAAAGAATCCAGAAAGAGCTCAACTCCTACATACTCTCCGGGCAGAGAGAAGGACAACTGACCCCTATTTTCTGGCTGATGGGAAAGTGAGCCACTTTGTGCATGGATCTGCATGGGTGGCCTGTCTCTCCAACACAGGCCAACCAGTCAGTTGCGCTTTGGGGTCACAGAAATATCATCCCTGAGATTTGGGGTGTAGTTTTGTTCAGTTTGGAGCCTCCCTGCCTCCACAGCCGGGAAGCCTGGGCTGCAGTCACAGGGGATTCCATTGGGGGAAGCGAGGGTTGTCTCACCTCAGTACCCACTGGAATGTCTGGTCAACCCAGAGGCCACTATCTGTGGCTCCTGCCTGTCAGATGTCAGGTTCCTGAGAGGCCACAGCCCCCACTTTCCACCTAGGACAGACAGTTGGGGAGCATGCTGTTGTTCCATGAGGGACAGCTGTCCGTCCTGCTTGCTATGGTCTGGGAGCCCTGGGCCACGGGTGGAGGTGTCCTACCTCAGGAACAGTCTGCTGGATTCCTACTGTGGCCAAGAGTCCAGGTGTCAGCCCCTGAGGATGGAGCAGGGCTGCCATCATCCTGGGTCATGGGCCATGGGCCAGAGGGCAAATGCGGGTAGGACTTGCTCCTGTCTTAGGCACTGGAGGCAAGCAGTGGCCACGCATTGTCCCCCTCTGAAGCTGCCCGACTTGGGCTGCATCCTGGTGGCGGGCATCTCGGCAGTGCCATTGGACAGGCACCTCCCCTGCACAGCACAGACGAGGGCCCAGGGTGGTGGCTGTCCACTCCCCACAGCTAGACTGGGCATTCAGTAGAACCTCCTTTGGCCCCCGCCACCCCCTCCCTGTGCTCAATGTCCCAGGTCGAGGAAGAGTGATTGCCCGTGGGCGGAGAGGACGGCAATGGACCCTGTGTGGCCGCGGAGGTAAGTGCGCTTCCCTGGGCAGGCAGCGGCCCCTTCCTCAGGACAGGTGAGAGGCGTTTCTCCAGACTACGTGGGTGGCAGGGAGTCAATGGACCCTTGAGAGGGGTCTCCCCAGCGATCTGGCCAGAGACGGAAGAGGAGGAGAAGGACAGGTTGAGACAGGCCAGACAGGCCCAGGCCAGGTCTGCTTCAGCAGGGAGGAGGAAGGAGAGGCAGAAGAGAGAGGAGAGGGAGGCCGGCCTGCCACCGCACGGGGGCCCAGTGGCCTGCCCGGGCACCGCGCTGGTCTGGGCGTTGGGGGCAACTGCCTCTTGGGCCTTGGGCTCAGGCTCAGGGCCTCCGCAGCCCTCTCTCCTTCCCAGGTGCAGGTGGAGACAGAGCGGGAGGGTGGGCACATGCTCTGGTGGCCTCCACACGGCTTTCTCCTCATCCCTTCTAGAAAGAGCAGGGTTGGCTTTTGAAGGGCAGTGATATGTACACAACACTTAAAGGATAACTTCTGATTATTTTCTTAATGGAAGAGCAAATATTTATGTCTTATAAGCTGAAGGGCAGGCTGGAGTGTGTGGGAATATTGACTCTTGGGGCGCTGGCCTCTGAGGCCGCCCAGAGTGGGCAGGAAGACAGACTCTGCTGTTTGCATCTGCCCAGCTACAAGCCTAAACATGCTCCCCGTTGTCCAGGGGTGGAAGAGGGTGCAGCCTGTGGTCTGTGGCCACTGGTATTTCTTGTACAGAGGTGAGAGGCCAGGGGCTCCTTGCCAGCGTCAACCCGGGGTTGATGGGTGACCTTTGGTCAGCCCTCCCTGACGGACCTTCTTTCTCTCTGGAAACAAGGTGTCGGAGAGATGGCCTGTCCTTGCAACTCTGTGGCCCTGCTGCTTCCACTGCACCTGGGGCAGGAACACGAGCTCCCTTGTCCACACATCTCCAGTTGCCTGTGACAGCCATACTGACAGGCCTACGGGGATGGTGACCACCAGCCCACTGTCCGCTGGTGGATGCAGCTGTGAAAATTATTTAGGTTATTACCACAAAGCACACACCCACTCCCCAAAGCAGACTCCTGCTGGAATGGCAGTTGCAGAGGGTTCAGGAAGCCTGGGTGTGGATGGGGCTGCTTCCCAGAGCCCAGCCGCAGTGGGAGGCCCGTTTCCCCTGTCATCTTCAGAGCTGGTGGACGCCAACTCTGGGGGCACCAGTCAGCCTGACCCAGCAGGTGCCCCCTGCTTCGCTGTGCTGGTCCAAGGACACGAGGCTGCCTGGGGAGCATGAGCCCCGCAGAAGAGGCTGCTCAGGGGGCCTCTGCCCCCGTGAGGAAGCCAGCCAGCCTGTGGGCCCTCCCAAGACCTGTCTGCCTGCCTCTTGCAGTAGGTGCTTTCCTTCTGAGACCCCTTGCAATCCTGCTGCACCATCCTGGGTCTTTCCCCAGTGATCCCACCAGCTCGAGCCCTCCCTGAAAAAGAACCTGTTGCTTCCGTGACCTGAGGGAAACCCATGTCCGAGGCCCTGACTCAGAGGCAGAATGATCCCTGACCAGTCAGCAGCCTGGGTTGCCAGGAGCCAAGCACCCCACGCTGTGGAGTGGCTGCAATACATCACCTCCAGTGAGGCCAAGACAGAGCCACAAAGGCCAGGAGGGGAGGCAGCTTTTCCCGCTGGCCTGGTTCGCCTGTCCAGGGGTCAAGGCTCCAGGGCAAGTTCTGACCTGGAGCAGGAGTGTGCAGGCTGTGCCCCCGGTAGACACTCCCTGCAAGGGTCCTGCCTTTTGAGGGCCACCAGCATTGCTCCAGAAGTCCCCAGCTGCTGGATCCTCCGTCCTTTGCCCAGCCCTGGCCACCCAGGCAGAGGGTCTCTCTGCACACCAGTGTCCCTGTCACAGCTGCCACATCACTGTGCCCCTCGAGAATTTGTGTTGGGCCAAGGTGCCTGGAGTGGCTCTCTCCTCGCCCTGGCTGCCTGTCAAGGTGGGACCTCACATCACATCCCTGGCCTTGCCACCTCCCTGGACCTGCCTCCTGAGCAGTGGTGCTGCTATCACCCCCCCCCCAGGTGGCCTTCCTCAGCTCACAGGGTGCTGGGCAAAGGGTCATGGTCCTGACTGCACAGCCTGCGTGCAAGACGAGGGGCAGAGAGGGAGGGAAGGGCCTCACGCTGCGCAGAGGTGGTTGGAACGCGGAACAGCTCCCGGTCCCATTGTGCGCACGTGAGCGTGTGTGGGGTGGACGCACGCTGTGAGCATGCGTGTGAGTGCTCGTGGGGGTCACTGCGCAAGTGGGTGGTCTTCTGCATGCACACTTGAGGAAGGGCAGATGGGGGCTGGCAGTGTCTGGACTGTGGATGGCCCTGTCGAGGGCGGCCAAGGTTCCTAGGCCGACTGCATCGGTGGGGCTCACGCGGTCAAGCCTGCCCTCCTCCGGGTCTCAGAAGGCGTGTTCCCCCAAGAGCCCCCAGGTGTGCCTGTGTGCAAGCCACCCAGCAAGGACCTTCCGAAGGGTGAGAGCATCCCCGTGGAGGCTGGGTGGGAGCCGGCGGCTGCAGCTCTGAAGGGCTGCCCTGCTCAGCGCCACACGGCTGTCCTGCTCAGCGCCACACGGCTGTCCTGCACCCACCCAGCCCCCCGTGTGTCCCCTCGCACACCCCTGGAAGGGCACAGCACCTGCCTCTCCACTGTGTATCTGCCTGGCCTGCATTTCTGCCATACTTCATGACCAGTGGCCAGAGCCAAAGGATCCCAGTCACCAGGGTGGGTGATGGGGCAGTGGATGGCCCGCAGGCCAAACCTGTGGTTCCACAGGGCAGCTGTCCTCGCCCGGTGCTGTGAGAATGGCGGTCTCTCCTTGACCCCAGGGGAGCCCCACAAGCCACGCTGGCAGCCCTTTAAAGAGCAGCTGATATCTCCAATGCCAGGCCCGGAGCTGGAGCCCGCCACCCTCCCCTCTGGGGACAACAGGCCGCCAGCTGAGTGGCGGGTGGCAGCTGCTCTGAGAGCTGGAAGCTTTTGATTTGCGTCAGTGCCGAGCTGGCCAGGAGGGGCCTGCAGGCTGGGCGTTTGGCAGCTGCGTGGAGTCACGGCGACATCACAGCTCCCAGCCGGGCGGGCGGGCGGGGGCGGCATGCAGGGAGCCTCCTGGGGGAGAGGCTGGCTGCACATTCAGCAGAGCATCCACTGCCGCACGTACCTCCTCCCCACCACGCTCTGTGTGAAGCAGTTTCCATGATGCACATACCCGGGGTCAGGCCCCCAGAGGGGACAGCGGAAGCTGGGATTATGTCCCAGTCAGGCTCCCAGGCGGCTCCCGCCACGATGGGCTTGCCACTGTGTGGCCACCGGAGGACTCCAGCTAATTGAGGGCCTTGGCAGGAGTCCTGGCCACTACAGGAAACCTGTCATCTCACAGGGAGGAAAGGACCTTTGAAGGACCCTGCTGATCAGGGACACAGCTGCTAGAAGAGCGGGGCTCCATGGCCTTTTCACTGGCCCTGTGGGTGCCCAGCCCACGCTGAGCCTTCTCCTGGGTGGAAAGAGCCAGGTTTGAGTCAAGCTGAGTGGCCCACGTGTGGCCCCTCCCAGTGCTCCCACTGTCACTGATCCCTCCCACTCAGGGCAGGAGCAAGTGTGAGTCACCAGGGAGA
>CM053409.1:117460269-117477090 GCA_028644305.1 Xerus rutilus | reverse complement strand
AAACTGGGATATAGTCTAAGGACAAAGAAAATGATGAGGAAATCACATGTGTAGTCAACAAATCATATTGTAGTGTTCAATTTACATTGTTATTTAAAATGATTTTTTTCTTTCCTAGGATAAAACAAATAATTCTGTGAATGCACCAAAATTATTACTGTAAGAGAAAAAATACACAAGCATAGAATCAATAGGTTAAGTACAACACTGATCGTAAACGTGGATTGGGAATCTGGATGTGACCTCATGGCTTAAAAACAAAACTCACATTCTCTGGTTCTTGAGCTGAGAAAGGCAGTGCCTTAACCACTGGCTGAACACAAGCACCCAGACCTTCTGCTTTGGCCTGGAAATCACCTTGGGCACTTTCTGAAAGCCAGGGGTGAATGGCTGAGTCCAGACCAGAGGCATCCTGCACCCAGAATCAAGGAAGGCATCAGTGACCAGCAAGATCTTGACCAGGGATGCCGTGGTTACCTCCGAAGGCCAGTTGCTGGCCAAGTCAGCCGGAGCACCACCGAGAGCCTGGCTGCAGCTGATGGAACGTGGTGAGGACATGAAACCCGCTCACAGGTGCGGAGGGCACAGTGGTAGCGCACTTGCCTAGTGTGTGGGAGGCCCTGGGTTCCATCCACAGCACTGAATAAGTATTCGAAGACAGTAAAAAAAACCAGTCACCTCACTTGTCAGCATTGCCAGCAATCTGGTGGCCAGCTCCTTACTCTGAAAATTGGTAGTTACAGGACTTACTATCTTTCCTGGACAGCCTCTATTTGGGGTGACCCAGTGACCCCGGGAGATGGTTGCAGAGCTCTTCCTGTGGAGGATTCAGCAAGCCCTGGAGGATGTGAGAGCAGAGCCCTCCCATGAGCTGTGGCTCCCACACCAACACCACGCTATTCAGGTAAATGTCCCGGGAAAGCTGGACACCCAGGCTGCCCACCGTGCCTGGCCAGAGGGCACCAGGCTGCTAGGACTGTGTCCAGGCATGCGGTGAAGTGTGTCCACGGACACCTCCCAAGCCAAGCACTGCTGATGAAATCGCCCTCCCCAAAGCACAGCACTGACAGCCAGTTCAGCACTGAGATCTAAGTCCTGTTTGCAGGAAACCCTGGGGACAGCTGGACAGGGGACCTGCTCAGTGTCAGCTCCAGCAAGCGAGACACCCCAAAGGGGGGACATTTGCCGCTTCTGAACACGCCTTGACATGAATGCGGAAGAGAGGGAACTGTTCTAGATTTAAAAGCTTTTAAGAGACATAAAGACCAAATGCAGAGTAGGGACGCGGTGCCACTGTGCAAAGCCACCTCTTGTGAAATGGGGCCCGAGGTGCGGGGAAGTTGAGTGTACACCAGTATCTCACATCCAGGGACAGGTCGTGGGCTTGAAGGTCAGGGGCAGCACTGGAAGGTCTTCGTCCGTCGGAGTCCTTGCAGGCGACCTCTGCAGTGCATACGCTTCCCTTGAAGATATTTCATGCACAAAAATAAGAAAGTGAATGTAGCAGGAGAATCAGGCCTATTATGGTGTTCTCCCATTTTCTATGGCTTGAAAACTGCTGCAGTGGATGAGGGTCCGCCGTCCCGGGGCTGTGTCCCCACGATTAGCACTCCTGCGTTGTTTGGGTGAGCCAAGAGGAAGCCCCCATCCCTCTCGGGAGTGGCCCTGCCACCCTCAGCCCCATCTCCCAGCCCTCCCTCCTACTCCTGCCTGCCACTCAGCACCAGGGACAGGAGCCTTAGAAGGCCTGGCAGGACCCAGGTGGACCCAGGTGGACAGAGAGAGTTTTCGGTGGGGAGAGGCCCATGGACGCCTGCTAGAGGATGGCTGCAGCACCAGCACCCAGAGTGACCGGCTAGTTCTCACTGCCTGCTGTCCCTGGGGGCAGATGCTCCTGGGCAGTCTCTTCCCCACCTGTGCCAGATGTGTAAAGGTGGCCCCCACAAGGCACATAGCAAGGACCAGCAGGGCATGCAGGGACTGGTGGCCTGCAGGGGTCTCTGGCTGGCCTGCTGCACCAGCGGGAGAGAGTGACTCCGAAGATGGGGCCCTGCCCTGCTCGCCACCCACTCCACAATGACAGTTTCACCTCTGTGACTCAGCTGAGACCCTGGCTGGCTGCCGGGAGGGACAGGTCAGTGTGTGAAAGGACATGAAGGCATCTGGGAAGTTTGCTTGGAAATTGAGCCTAAGGAATGAGCTCACAGATTCCTTAATCACAATGTCACCTACCAGCACCACGAATCTCTTACAACCGTTATTGCCAATGCTTGAATTGGTCCCTTTATCATTATACAGTGACCTTGGCTCTTTTCACAGTTGTGACTTAGTCTACTTTATCTGATATAAATACAGCTGGCATCCCAGGGCCTCCAGCTTGCAGAGGGCCTGCCATGGACTCCTCAGCCATGTATTTTATCTATCTATCTATCTATCTATCTATCTATCTATCTATCTATCTATCTATAGATACATCCTGTTGGTCCCACCTCCCTGTAGAACACTGTTGAGTATGGGGTGTAAGGGCCAAACAGGACCTGAATGCAGGTCTGTCCATGCTATGGATCCAGGAAGTAAAAGAAGACAGGCCTGCTCATGGTAGAGCCATGTTCCAGAAGGTTCTGAGGGGACCAAGATCGTGGCTGAGCACGCGCATAGAACCAGACTCTGATCTCGAGCAGGTAGCTCCCTTCCTTGCGTAGCCCACACTGACACTGCTTTGTTCCCTGGGGACAGAGGCTGGAAGAATCCTGCCCAAGCTGGAGCAGGTGAGGCCAGCCCAGGGTGGGGCTCTGTCCTGCCCCCTTTGGTGGCCCAGATGCATGCTGCCCAGTGGGGGGATGGGCTTCAGGGCTGCTCCCTGATGCACCAGGACTATTGAAGTAGTGGAAGAAGCAACAGTAGCCCCTTATTTGGGACTGCGGCACCTGGTGCCAGCCCTCGATGGCCAAGGACAGTCTCCTAGCCCTTGGTCCCGGTTTCCCTAGCGGGAGGCAGGGCTGATACCAGGCTGTGAGGGCTCACCCTCTGTTCCACTCCCTTCCAACTGTGATGAGTCCAGAGTCAGCTGGCACTAGGAACCTGTCCCCTGCACATGGTGGGGGCAGAGGTGCCCCAGGGGCCCCAGGGCGCATCTCGCCCCCGCCCACCCCCGCCTCTGCGCATTCTCTGGAGCTCACCTCCTGAGTTGCTGCTCAGCCTAGGCAGTGATAAGTGACTGAGCCCATTGTGCGTTGAGCAGAGGGAAGACTTGAAGGCTGGGCCAGCTCCTTCCCTGAGGCAGCATGGAAACCCTGGCTGGACATCCAGAGGGTGCCAGCCAGTCTCATTTCCAGGTAAAATACAGGCCACTCAAGGCAGCAGCAGGTAGTGGTATTCGGACCGCCAGCAGTCACACCCCTAGGCCAAGCAGGGAGCCTGGCCCGGGGAGGGTCGTGGAGTTGCTGGAGCCTGGGGGGGAGCGGGGGAGTGGCTCCTGGAGCAGGGGTTGCAGTGTCCTGGGTCTCTCAGCGCCCGCTCCGCAACGCCTTGGATAGAGCCCCACCCTCACGGCACCAGGGGCAGAAGCTCCTGTGCGAGGCCTGCTGGAGGGCTCTGAAGTCCCAGGGAGTAGGTAAGGTGACCCTGAGCCGAGCTCTGTCCTGTGCACCTGCCCCATGAGCTGCAGGGTGGCAGAGGGGACATCAAGAGGGGCTGGGACCTCCTCTTGCTTTGAAAGCATCACGCATGTTCACCCTGAACTGTCCAGAACAGCCCTCCCCAGGATGGCTGGACTCCCAAGAGTCTGCAGGCCAAAGTCAAGGGGAAGGTCTTGCCCTAAGCCATGGCCAGGCAGGGCCTGCAGTGTGTGGTGTGCGGGCAGGCCTGTGTGCTACGGGGCTGGCGTGGTGATGCACATGTGTGCATGGTGTACTGTGCGTGTGGTGTGGTGTGGTGTGTGTGGCGTGGTGTGTGCATGGCATGATGAGTGTGTGGTGTGGTGTGGTGTGTGTGGTGAGTGTGTGGTGTGTGTGTGTATCCGTCTGTGTGGTGTGTGCATGGTGTGGTGTGTGTGGTGTATCCGTGTGGTGTGTGCATGGTGTGGTGAGTGTGTAGGGGCATGGTGTGAGCATCTTCCTTCCCCTGAGGACACTGGGGACTTGGCCCTTGGTGCTGCCTGGGTGGCCACTCCCTGTACACAAGTTCACATGGCAGAAGGGGGATCAGACCCCTCTGAATGTGGGGGAATGTCACTCCCATTGGTGCCCACGGAGCCACAGTCCCCACCCACCTGGAGGGGTGTCTTGGAGTGGGGACAGTGCCCGTGTGTCCCTGCATGTGGGAAGGAGGCCATGAGAGGAGAGGCAGAGTCAGGGGTGACGCAGCTATGAGCTGAGGACCCCTGGGCCACCGGAAGCCGAGGAGGCAGGAGAGACCCGTCCCTGCGGCCATGGACACCTGGGCCTGGGCCTGGGCCTGGGCACGGGGAGCGCACTCTGCTGCTGGGGGCCCACCAGGTGGTTTCTCAGGGAAGCCCCAGGAAGTGCACTGGGCCCAGAGCTGGAGGCGCCACTGCGTCCTGTGCCAACAGAGAGCAAGGGGAGCTGGCCAGCAGGGTGGACCTCGAGAGCCCCTCTGCAGCAGGCGCAGCCTGGGGGAGCCCAGGGGCTTCCCTCCAGCAGGACCAGCCCACCCCCACTCAGCGACGGGGAGGCCCAGCCCTGGCCTGTGTGGGTGGGATGTCTCTGAGCTCCCAGCTCAGACTGGCGAGCGCTGGGGGGAAGCTCACTGGTCACCGTGGCCTCTTGGCTGTGGGCTGTCCCGGGCCTCTTCCTCCCCGTCCTCGTGACCCTCCCATCAGAAGCAGCATCAGGCACCATGCTTGTGTGCGTCCCCCTGTGCCTGTCAGGCAGGCACTGTGGCCAGTGGCTCAGGGCACATGCTCAGGGTTGGGTTCTGCCCTGTGTGCTGTGTGACCTTGGGAGGGTTACCGGCCTTCTCTGTCCTTTGCCTTGCCCACTGTCAGTGAGAGTTGGGTGGGCTCAGAACACCTCGGGGTGTTGGCTGCCACATCAGAGAGGTCTGGCCTGCAGGGCGAGCGTGGCCTCTGAGAAGGATCAGCGCAGCCTGCGCTCTGGCCTGAAGGCACTGCTCCTGAGGAGGGCTCGAATGGACGCAGGTCCAGCTGCCCACAGCTCCTGGGCTTCCTGAGCCGCCCAGGAAGTGCAGATCTCCAGGCCTCAAGGCCCTGGGGCCAGGGCCTGGGCATCTGTACTGTTAGCAGCTTCCTGCCTGATGGGCACTGGGAGGCGGACTCGCAGTCCCAAGCGGTCAGGCATGCGGGGTCACTAGTCCAGCACGATGCTCTCATTTTCCACTTGGTGGAGTGGAAGCTGATGGCCCGCGGGGAGGTGGCCTGCATGCTGCCGGAGCCCAAGACGCTGGTGCAGAACGGGTGGGCCTGGCCTGTGTCCAGGTGGGCACATGGTGCCCAGGTCTGCGTGTCCCCACGAGAACACCCCAGAGGAAGGTCACAAGTGGGGAGCCAGGCACCTCATGGGGACAGGCAAGGGATGTGTCCTCCAGCCACTCCTCACCTCACGGAGCACCCATGGGGCTTTCTTCAGCCCAGGACACCAGGCCAAATGGGCACTGGGACAGTCAGTTTGTCAGCCCAAGACAGCACGTCCAGGTCCTTGAGGTGCGTGGGGAGCAGACAGCGGAGTCTCCGGAGGCTAAAAGGTCACAATCAGGGAGAAAATAGGTGACCTCTACAGTCTCCTGGGTCCCTCCGAGGTAGAGTGCTCTGGGGACCATTCCCACACACAGGCCCTCCTCCCTCCGGGGCCTCCCTCCCTCATCCATCCAGCCACGAAGCCCTCGGTGAGCTTTCATGTGTTCCAGGCATGGTCCCAGGGACAAGGCCTCCACCGAGGGCCAGTCATAGCCCCTGTCCAGAACAGGGGCTGGAAACCCAGGGGCCAGAGAAGCCAGGCAGGTGAGCCATCAGCAAAGGGGACCACGTGTGGGAAAGACACCCGGGAGAGCAGTGTGAGGTGGCCCTGTGCCTTGGGGGTGGGGCAGCAGGAAGCCACACGGAGTGGGGACCAAGGGAAGCCGGGCCTCAGAGCTGCCCCGGCGGCGTGGGCTCTTCCCACTGCTCCAGAAGCTGGTCCTGGCACTGCACCCTCTCCCATTGCTGGAGGACCCGAGAGGCGCATGCCAAGGGAAGGAGGCCAGCCTGGGGCATGTCAGGCAGGAAAGGAAGCAGGGTGTCTCCTCCCTGACGTGGGGACCCGCCTGCCAGGCAGCCTTATCTGGGAAACACCACTTCTGACTCACGTGTAGGAGTGAAGGTAAGACTGGCTCCGAGATGCAGCGGGGGCCCTAGCAGGGGTGTCCTGGCAGCCAGTTCTCCTGCTGGGGGTGCCCCGGAGCCCAGAGCAAGCCAGGAGGGGCCCCCACACGGGCTGACTTCCAAAAGGTCTGATTAGGCAGCAAGGCTGTGGGGGCTGCTAAGCCCGCATCACTGTCACCTTGCCAGTCACAATGTGCTGGGCTCAGGGACACCGTGCAGGCCCCACCCAACTCCACCTCTGCTCTGAAGGTCTCCCCTCTGCCAGAGACCCCCAGCCAAGTGCCACCCACCAGCCCCTTGGGCCTCCAAAGAGCAGGACAAACCCCAGGGCCTGAGGGAGAATGTGTCAGGGAGGGGTGAGTGGGGGATGGAGGAAGGGTGCTCGCCTGTGAGCTTGGACGCTGTCGTCACAAGCAAGGAGCAGGAGGCGGGTGGGCCCTGGGCTTGGGCCCCTCCATGAGGGGCAGGGGGAAGGACAGGCCTGATGCTAGAAGGAGGAGCCCAGGCAGTGGCCTGGGTGCGGACTGGCTGCCAGCAGCTCTGAGGACTCCAGCCTCCTCAGCCTCCACAGAGCCGTCAGGTTGGAATGCTGGGCAGCCCTAGCCACTGAGCACAGCTTGGGATTGCTGGGACAGCAAGGGAAGGAGTGGCCTACGGGGGGCCATGGGGACTACAAGGACACTAAATTGTCACTGGATCCAGGATGGGGTGGAGGAAGTAGCCTGCCCAGCAGTGGCGGCCAGGAACCCTGGGCACCAGCAAGAACTAGGTGGGTAACGTGGGTCGTGCGTGCCCTAGAGCACGAGGAGCTGAGGGCCCTGCATCTCTCGGCCATGTGCAATGGCTTGGCTCCATGACGGAGTGCCACAGGCTGGGCTCAGGCCTAGGAAGGCCTCATCTCCCATCTCTGGCACCCAGGGTCCCAGATCAAGGTGCTGGTACGACCCGTCCCCTCCCAGCCTATGAGGGACCGTGTCCCAGGCCTGCCCAGCTTCCAGGGGCCTCAGGTGTCCCCTGTGGATGGCCGCCTTTCCCAGTCTGCAGGTGGTCTTCCCTCCACATGTGCCTGTGTCTGACTCCCTTGCTGGCAGAGGGTCAGGCACGTTGGGCTCCCCTAGAGCTCCCATCTTAACCTGAGCCTCTGTGAAGCTCCTGCTGCTGACCAGGGTGCACTCTCGGATCCTGGGGTCAGAGCTCCAACATGCCCTGGGGAGACACAGTCTCAGCCTCGCTGGGGAGAGGGTCAGGGAGGCTGCAAGGCCAGTGGTGGGCAGTGGAGGTCAGCCCTGGAGGACCATGGCTGTGGCTGCTTGCGCCTGCCTCAGCCTCCTCGTGGCCAGGCACAAACACAGAGCTGTGTCTAGTTCTGCAAGCTTGAAATTCAGCACCAAACCTCTTCTGCTGCTCGCGTTTCTGCATCAGGACCCAGGAGGACCCGTGCGCTGCTCTCCCTGCCTGTGCTGGGCTGATTCGCTGGGCATGTTGCCAGGACTGGCAGTTGCCGGGAGGTGCTTTTCTCTGTCTGGGGAATTGCATAACTTCACACCCTCCTGCATCTGGCCAGATGCAGCCCCAGTGTGCTGGTGCAGAGCCCACGGACTCCGCACCTGGGTCTCCTGCGGTGGTGGAGTTTTCTAGAATGGCCCTGAGCAGACACGGAAAGCATTACAGGACTGCGCTCCCCTGGACATATATTATTGTTTTATTATCTAAATCGGCTCCCGTGGAAAACAAGCCGCAGACCTCACCCCGCGCCCTTTATCTGCATGAGCTCTAGCGCTTGGTATTTAGGCAGCGCCTGAACATTTTTATTTCTAATCCCCCGAGGCTGTCGTGGAAGAGCTGATTATTGCTGCCGCTCCCCTCCCAGGGCTTGCGCGCCCCTGCAGGGGATGGCGGCAGGCTCTGCGCCTGTCAAGAAGGGCCTAGCTGCCGCAAGCACTCACCACTCTGATGTCACGGGTCCTCTGCGGACGTGGGCGCTGTTCGCCGTGTTGACGCATTTCTAACGACTGCGGGTGGAGGAGAACAAGGAAACCTTGCCCCGGTCCTGCTCCCTGTCTCGGGGTGTGTCACGGTCATCCACAGCTGAGTCATAGCACCAGGCCCCCCACCCCCACACACATGGGCAGACGGTGACCTTGGAGGGGCAGCAGAAAGCCAGGGTGCAAAGATGTAGCCACCTGGAAACTCCTGGGGCACAGTCCCCACCGCCACTGCTTGCCGTGCTCTGAGGCCTTCTCCCCGCCCTGGAGTGACCCTGATTATTACATAGCTCTGGAATGTCACAGGGCTACTGGGCAAAATGTCCTGTCCCCTTGGGCCCCATCACAGAGTGTTCCAAAGCCTCTCAAAGGGGTGCAGAGTGGAGGGTCCCTCAGGAAGGGGTCAGGCTCATGCAACCTGGAAATGGAGGGGCCAGGGAGGAGGCGGGGGCCACCCTGAGGTCAAAGGCACTCCGGCCACTACTTCCTGATTCCACCACCAGGTGAAACTTGACAGGTGCAAACCTAAGGAGGCCTGCTGTTTGCTCAGGGCTGCGAGGAATCAGAACGTTTGTGACTCGTGCACTGGGGGCTTGGGAAGTCGACTTCGCAGAGATGGAATCTGAGCAGTGAACAGGGGTCTCCACCCAAGATCCGTGAGGCAACCTTCGGGTGGGTGTGTAAAAGACTGCTAATTGCCCCAATATCCTTGCCATCCTTCCCCCTTAGCAATACGAACCCCAAATGTAAGGAAACCCCGCTTTCAGATGGATGAAAGACCATATTTCTGTCACTGTACCACAGCTCCGTGGGGAGTGCTCTGCAGGCTGGAATGCCAAGGGTAGGACAGCTACTCGGGCAGCCTGCGGGGTCCCGAGGCGCATCGGCATGTTGGAGGGCAGCGTGGGCAGCAGCGCAGCAGCAGGAGAGGCTGGGCCTGACTTCCGTAGGAGCATGGCATGGCCTGAATGCCCTCATTTTAGCTGGGTACTTTCCCCATCTTTCCTTGCAACTAGGTGTGGCTACGGACCTAAATTTATGCAGAAGCCTTACGCACAACCTCTGGAAATTGTCCTTCAAGGAAGGAGCATAGTCCCTGCTGGGGAACAAATTGCATCTCCCCTGTAACTCATGAGGAAGCCCATCTCCCCCCATGATGGTGTCTAGAGGCGAAGCCTCTGGGAGGTAAGGAGGCTTAGATAAGGTCATGAAGGTGGAGCCCCATGAAGGGATTAGCACCCTCAACAGAAGAAAAGTGGCCAGAGTTCTCTGCCTCATGGAGACACATGAGAAGACGGCCAACTGCAAGCCAGGAAGGGCCCAGCCACGCTGCACCCTGAGTGCAGACTTCAGCCTCCAGGACTGGAGAATCTTGTTTAAGCCCCTATCACTTCATTACAGCAGCCCAAGCAGACAGGGTCCCCTTGGTCCCTTCATCTTTCCTGCTGGCTGAAGTGCCCCAGAAGCCATCCTGTTCCAGAAGGAGCTCGTGTATGCTGAAGCCCTTGGAGGAACCAGGTGTTCTGGCGAGGCCCGACATACCCCACAGCCGTCTGTGATTTGCACGATGTTCTGAGTCACCTGTATGGAAACCCCAAGCCTTAGTCTGTCTTTTGCTTTGATTTTCCAATGAAAGAAAAACAGTAATCATTTTGCCTGAAAATTTGCACCTCAGGCTGAATTACATTTTCTTATTCTCATTTTCCTAAGTTGAGGGTGCCTCTGGAGACTGCCCTAACATATTGTCACATACGTGGTGGCTTAAAACAACAGACTTGCTCCATTGTGGTTCTGGAGGTCAGACATCCAAGGCCAGGTGTTCGCAAGCTGCATTCCTTCCAAAGGCTCAGGAGAGAGTCCTGTCTCTCCCGGCTCTGGGTGGCTCTAGGTGCCCCATGGCTGTGGACCCATCACTCCAGCCTCTCCTCCATTATCACATGAACTTCCCCTCTGGGTTTCTCCTCTGTATGTCTCTTATAAGGACATTGTCATTAGATTTGAGGTCCCAGGCGATGATCCAGGATGATCTCATTTCAAGATCCTTAACTAGAGGATTGAGAAGATGGCGGCCTAGAGGGAGGCTGTATTCCTTGTTGCTCCGTGACCTGAGATTCAAGGAGTGGGAATACTGTTTCTCTGCAAGTTATTAGAAGACCCCCAATAGCTGCTCCCACACAGGATTCCCAGCCACATGGCTGTATGGGTCCCCCAGCCTCAGCTTTTGTGCAGGACCCCGCCAATCACCCACATATGACCTGCTCCCACGCCTGACCCTCGGCATCAGCACCCACACATGGCCAGGACCCCTGGCTGCCCACCCACGCAGGACCCCCAGCTGCTGCTCCCAAGCAGAACCCCTGACTGCCGATCCTGACCCCCATCTACCAGAGTGGGGCTCCCCTGGTCGTCTCCAACTTGGGACACTGCAATGGATGCCATAGTCCCCCTCACACAGTAGCTTGCACCTGGGGACACCAGATAGGGTCTAAAGACAGCCGCCCGCCACAACACTGCACACTGCAGAGCTGCATCTCCGAACACACCGCCCAACGCCACCACCTGGCCCGCCCCGACACCCTATCTCTGAAAGTAGATGCCTCCACCTTGGGGCACCTTTGTCGCCATCTTGGATTATCCTCGCTACCACCTTCACCATCTTTAGTTGGGGCAACTCCCGGCTGGGGACAGGGGCTGGGGCCCAGAAGCATTATCAAGGTACCTATTCTCCCTACTCCCGCCTTTGCCCTGCAGGCACTAACCCAGCACGGCTGCTTGCAGCTATGTGGCCGGTCCATAGCTCGCAAAGCCTGGTCCTGATCTGCCCAACACAGGACAGCTCTCTGTGACAGGTGCACAAGCCCCAGAGCTCAGCCCACAGGACCTCCGGAGAGAGAGGTTCCTGATGGGGAAGTAGAAAGGGAGGAGGTGAGTGCGATACAGTCTAGAGACTAAATTAGAGACCAGGAATTGTGAGGTCTACAGGGAACATAAGGAGATAAGGCCACGCGCCCACATCACATGAGGGGCCCCAGAGGGGATCCGTGGGGTGCATTCTTCCCACAGGAACCGGCAAGTGCTACACCAGGAGCTCCACCTCCAAAACCAACCTTCCATCCTAGTAACCTTCACCATCCTGAGGGTGGAGTTACCAGCAAGCAGCAGATGAATCCACGGGCTGGATGAGAGGGAAGCAGGGAAGACGCTGAGTTCCAACAGGAGCAGTCCTTTAATTTACCTTGAGACTTTTTCTATTATCTTTTTTTCCTTTTCTCTCCCTCTCTCTTTCTTCCCTCACATCCCCAACATTTGTGAAGCCAAGTATTTTTCATGCATTAGGCTACTGAGGACTGGGATGTCTGAATAGCATATTATAGTTGTGTTGCATATTTTATCTTCTATTTTTACATTTTTAAATTTTTCTTAATTTTATGTTTGTTTGTTTGTGGGTTTTTTGGTACTGGATATTGAACTCAGGGGCACTCGACCACCGAGCCACATCCCCAGCCCTATTTTGTGTTTTATGTAGAGACAAGGTCTCACTGAGTTGTTTAGCGCCTTGCCGTTGCTGAGGCTGGCTTTGAACTCGCGATCCTCCTGCCTCAGCCTCCCTAAGTGCTGGGATTACAGGCGTGCACCACCACGCCCGGCTTGTTTGTTTTTTGTACTCTATTTTCTTCCCACTTACTTGTCTCCCCAAAATCTTTCTCTCTTTTCTCCTGCTACTAGCCAACTTCTTTTGATTCCTGTTTCACGCTTTCTAAGATCTAATAACTCTATATCCTCCCTTCCTACTCCCTGACATCTCATCCACACCCCACCCCTGGTTCTCTCTTTGTCCACCATCAGAAACTGTAGGTACTTTTGCAAACCTACTGTTTATATTGTAGATAATAATAAACTCATCACTTCTATTAATTGTGACAAAACCATAAACATCTTATTAGGAGCTATTTGGTTTAAGGCTGTATATTGTTTGTATTGGGATCTGTTAATATTGATCTCCCCCTTAAAGGAGAGGTATTGGAACCCTGCAGGGAATCTATAAGCCTATAGGATAAAAACTGTAACACCTCAGATCCACAGTGCTAGAAGGGAAGACAAAAACAACATGAAAAGACAAGGGAAGAAAGTGCCCCAAACAAACCAAGATACTACATTTTTAGAATCCATGGTCAGCACAGCAGAAGACATGTCAGAGAAGGAGCTCAGGATGTACATAATTAAAATGTTCTGTGAATTAAAGGATGATGGAAGAGAGCAAACACTGGCAGCAAAAGACATTTTGATAAAGAGCTACATAGGCAAATACATGAAGCAAAAGATTACTTCAATAAGGAGAAAGAGATTCTGAAAAAGAACCAAGCGGAAATCCTTGAAATGAAAGAAACAATAAACCAAATTAAAAACTAAATAAAATGCATCATCAGCAGATTAGATCACTTGGAAGACAGAACATCAGACAATGAAGACAAAATATTTACTCTTGCAAATAGAGTTGACCACACAGTGAAGATGGTAAAAAACCATGAGTAGAACATCCAAGAGTTATGGGATAACATGAAAAGACCAAACTTAAGAATTATTGGGATAGAGGAAGGCACAGAGATACAAACCAAAGGAAATCGTATCAGAAAATTGTCCAAACATGAAGAATGAATTGGAAAATCAAACACAAGAGGCTTCCAGGGCACCAAATGTACAAAACTATAACGGATCCACACCAAGGCACATTATAATGAAAATGCCTAGCATACAGAATAAGGATAGAATTTTAAAAGCCATAAGAGAAAGAAATCAGATTACATATAGGGAGAGACCAATGAGGATCTCTGCAGATTTCTCAACCCAGACCCTCAAATCTAGAAGAGCCTGGAATAACACATACCAAGCTCAGAAAACAATGAATGCCAATGAAGAATCTTATATCCAGCAAAATTAAGCTTTAGATTTGATGATGAAATAAAAACCTTCCAAGATAAACAAAAGTTAAAAGAATTTACAGTAAGAAAGCCTGCACTACAGAACATTCTTGGCAAAATATTCCACAAGGAGGAAATGAAAAACAACAATGAAAACCTGCAAAGGGAGGAATTACACTAAAGGAAAAGCCAATCAAAGGAGAAACCCAGTCAAGTTAAAAACTAAGAATAAACCAAAATGTCTGGGAATACAAACCATGTCTCAATAATAACCCTGAATGTCAATGGCCTAAACTCAGCAATTAAAAGACATAGAAGAGAAGAGAGAGACTCATCTCACAGGAAAAGACAGACTGAAGGTGAAAGGATGGGAAAAAAGGTATCACTCACATGGACTGTGTAAACAAGCAGGGTTTTCCATCCTCATATCAGATAAAGTAGACTTCAAACCAAAGATAGTCAGAAGGGATAAGGAAGGTCATTTTATACTGCTTAAGGGAACCATACATCAACAAGACATAACAATCTTAAATATCTATGCCCCAAACAATGGAGCATCCATGTATATCAAAGAAATCGTTCTCAACTTCAAGAATCAAATAGACCACAACACAATAATACTGGGTGACTTTAACACACCTCTCTCACCACTGGATAGATCTTCCAAACAAAAACTAAACAAAGAAACTATAGAACTCAATAAAACAATCAATAATTCGGACTTAACAGACGTATATAGAATATTCCATCCATCAACAAGCGAATATTCTTTTTTCTCAGCAGCACATGGATCCTTCTCCAAAATACATCATATGTTATGCCACAAAGTAAGTCTTAGCAAATACAAAAAAATAGAGATTCTACCCTGCATTCTATCTGACCATAATGAATTGAAAATAGAAATTAATGACAAATTAAAGAAAGTACTTCAACACCTGGAGACTAAATAATACACTATTGAATGACACATGGATAACAGAAGACATCAGGAAGGAGATGAAAAAATCTGTAGAGGTAAATGAGAACTCTGATCCAACATATCAAAATCTCTGGGATGCTATGAAGGCAGTGCTAAGAGGAAAGTTCATGGCATTGAGCTCATTTATTAAAAGAATAAAAAGTCAACAAATAAATGATCTGACATTACATCTCAAAGCCCTAGAAAAAGAGGAACAAACCAGCACCAAAAGGAGCAGAAGATAGGAAATAATTAAAATTAGGGCTGAAATCAATGAAATTGAAACAAAATAAACAATTGAAAAAATTGACAAAACAAAAAGCTGGTTCTTTGAAAAAATAAATAAAATTGACAAGCCCTTAGCCACTCTAACGAAAAGAAGGAGAGAGAAGACTCAAATACTAAAATTTGTGATGAAAAAGGAAATATCTCAACAGACACTATTGAAATACAGAAGATAATTAGAAACTATTTTGCAAATTTCTACTCCAATAAAATAGAAAACCTTGAAGACAGCAAGGAATTTCTAGAGGCATATGACCTACCCAAACTGAACCAGGGGGACATACACAACTTAAGCAGATCAACTTCAAGAAGGATATAAAAGATGCCATCAAAAGCCTACCAACCAAGAAAAGTCCAGGACCAGACAGACTCTCAGCAGAGTTCTACAAAGACCTACAAAGAAGAATTAACTCCAATACTCCTCAAATTAATTCTATGAAATAGAAAAGGAGGGAACCCTTCCAAACTCATTCTACAAGGCTAGTATCACCCCGATACCAAAACCAGACAGAGACACATCAAAGAAGGAAAACTTCAGACCAATATCCCTGATGAACATTGATGCAAAAATCCTCAATAAAAATTTGGCAAATCGCATACAAAAACATATTTAAAAAATAGTGCACCATGATCAAGTGGGGTTTACTCCAGGGATGCAAGGTTGGTTCAACATACAGAAATCAATTAATGTAATACATCACATCAATAAACTTAAAGATAAGAATCATATGATTATATCAATGGATGCAGAGAAAGCATTTGACAAAATATAGCACCTCTTTATGTTCAAAACACTAGAAAAACTAGGGATAGTAGGAACATACCTGAACATTGTAAAAGCTGTCTGTGTAACACCAAAGGCCCACATCATACTAAATGGAGAAAAATTGGAAGCATTCCCTCTAAAAACAGGAACAAGACAGAGATACCCTCTTTCACTCCTGCTATTCAACATAGTCCTTGAAACACTAGCCAGAACAATTAGACAGATGAGAGAAATTAAAGGGATACGAATAGGAAAAGAAGAACTCACACTATCATTATTTGCCAACGACATGATACTATACTTGGAGGATCCAAAACATTCCACCAGAAAACTTTTAGAATTAATAAATGAATTCAGCAAAGTAGCAGGATATAAAATCAACGCCCATAAATCAAATGCATTTCTATATATCAGTGATGAGTCTTCTGAAAGAGAAATTAGGAAAACTACCCCCATTCACAATAGCCTGAAAAAAAATAAAATACTTGGGAATCAATCTAAAAAGAGAGGTGAAAGACCTCTACAGTAAAAACTACAGAACACTGAAGAAAGAAATTGAAGAAGACCTTAGAAGATGGAAAGATCTCCCATGCTCTTGGATAGGCAGAATTAATATTGTCAAAATGGCCATACTACCCAAAGTGCTATATAGATTCAACATGATTCCAATTAAAATCCCAACATCATTCCTTATAAAAATAGAAAAAGCAATCATTAAATTCATTTGGAAAAATAAGTGACCCAGAATAGCCAAAGCAATCCTTAGCAAGAAGTGTGAAGCAGGAGGCATCACAATACCAGACCTTAAACTATACTACAAAGCTATAGTAACAAAAATGGCATGGTATTGGCACCAAAATAGACATGAAGACCAATGGTACAGAATAGAAGACACAGAGACAAACCCACTTAAATACAGTTATCTTATACTAGACAAAGGAGCCAAACATGTACACTGGAGAAAAGATAGCCTCTTCAACAAATGGTTCTGGGAAAACTGGAAATCTATACGCAGCAAAATGAAACTAAACTCCTATCTCTCACTATGCACAAAACTCAAAGTGGATCAAGGAACTAGGAATTAGACCAGAAACCGTTTGCCTAATAGAAGAAAAAATAGGCCCAAACCTTCATAATGTCGGATTAGGTCCTGTCTTCCTTAATAAGACTCCTAAAGTGCAAGAGATAAAATCAAGAATCAATAAATGGGATGGATTCAAACTAAAAAGCTTCTTCTCAGCAAAACAACAATCAATGAGGTGAAGAGAGAGCCCACATTTTGGGAGCAGATTTTTGCCACACACATGTCAGATAGAGCACTGACCTCCAGGATATATAAAGAACTCAAAAAACTTAACACCAAAGAATAATAAATGGGCCAAGGAGCTGAACAGACACTTCTCAGAAGAAGATATACAATTGATCAATAGACATATGAAAAAATGTTCAACATTTCTAGTCATTAGAGAAGTGAAAATCAAAACTAAGATTTTATCTCACCCCAGTCAGAATGGCAGTTATCAAGAATACAAACAACAATAAGTGTTGGCGAGGTTGTGGGGGAAAAGGCA
>CM053409.1:117437957-117460169 GCA_028644305.1 Xerus rutilus | reverse complement strand
AGTGGCCAGTCAATCCCTCCCGTAGTCCCGTCCCACCACCTGCTCATGGGAGCAGACCCTCAGCAAGAGAGGAAACCTTGCTGAGTTGCAGTTCTCTCCTGTGCCAAGTGGGAACAATAGAGCCTACCTTGTGTGGTTGCTGTGCAGAGGGACCAAATGACTATTCACTAGGTCTCGACCTACCTGCAGTCAGTGGTCCCCAGAGTGGTCTGGGCCATGGTCATTGGGTACCCAGCAGCACCTGGCCTGCACCTGCAAGCCCCACCCCTGAATTCATCCTCCTTCCCCGGTGGCTCAGAGCCTGGTGAAAGATATTAGGATCCCAGGGCCACAGATGGAGCCCCGCGAGGGAAGCCTGGCCCTCCAGCCCGCATCCTGCTCCTGGAGTCCCCTGTTGCGCCACCTGGCTGCCAGCCCGGCCTGTCCTCTGCCTCTCCTCCTGTGGCTTCGTCTCCACAGCCTGCAGCACGTGCCACTGTGCAGACAGCCCTTCTTGACAAGGGCTGTGCAAAGCCACTCTGGCGCCTCCTGCCCCTGGTCTCCCCACTGCCGCCTGGGTGCCACCCGCGGTCACTTGGGTCATAACTCGGGAGCCTACAGAAGGCCCTTGGAGTGGGCTGCTCCAGCCTCATGGGTCACCTTAGGGCACTCACCCCGGGCTACAGCCACTGGCCCTGCACTCCCTGCCCCCTGGCTTCCTTGGAAATAGAGTTTTGTGGAGTCCTCAAGTTCCGTGGAAGATGTTCACAAAATAAAGGAGAACAGGATGCAGCTGGGGGACCAAGACGCGTGCACAGGTGCGCAACAGGGTCTGGGAACTTCACTGAACGTGGAAGGGCGTGGCCGCTGGCACAAGATCTCAGGTAGTCTTGATTTCCTTTTCATGCTATTCAACTTTCCCAGATTCTTTACATTGTAAATGCAAAATATTTCGCAATTTTTTTGGATGGGAGAAGCAATATTATTTTGCCAACTATAAGAAATTGAAACAAGAAGAATATCAGAACAAACAAGGTGGCTGAGGAGAACCTTTGCTGTTCTCTAGAGTACTCAGAGTCTACACCGACCACAAGCACGGGCTCTGAGGCTGTGCTGCTGTTGTGTTCAGAATGTTCTGGAAGTCTCAGACCCCAGGGCAAGTGAAGACTAGGTTGGGATCCAGGCCTTGTGACCTCCTCTGTAGTCTCCCTGTTCTCTCTGAGGGCCATGAGCCGCTGAGTGGTGTCTACTGCCAGAATGTCCCGGGCCTAGTGGGCTGTGGGTATGCAGGGTTAGTGTCTAGAAGGTGACACTGTTCAGCTGGCCACCAGGCTGGATTTCCTTGGGCCAGCGACTTTACCGCCCTGGATCTAAGAGCAGGGTAGAGCATAAAGGTTGGCAGGAAGGCCAAGTCCCTGCTCCCTTTAGCTCCCTCCTGGATGCCTGGTGAGACAGATCGTGGTGCCCAGCCGGCTCCACAGCCACAGAACCCTGAAGTCTTCCTAATCCAGGGTCAACGCCACTCTGCAGCTCCAGGTGATAAGCATTTCCCTGAGCAGTCTGGGGCACATCTAAAGGAGTTCATTGAGTCCTAAGAAAGTGATGGAAGTTCTAAGGAGCTTGGGTCCCTGGATGCACATCAGGTGAGGAAAACAGATGGGGTGCCAGGCCTGGTACAGCCACTTCCCATGGGCAGCAGGTGGGACCTGGGCCAAGGCCTAAGAGCAGAGGTGCGGCAGACCAGGCTCTAGCAGAACTCTGTTCCTGTCTCCGAGAGAGATCAGCAAGGACATCTGTGACCTGGGATGTTCACCAGAGGGGGCACAGGATCCAGCTGGATTCTTCTGGAAGAGTCCCGTCTAAGGCCTCACATTCCCTCCTGGTTATCTTTACAGTCAGTCCCAAGGCTCAGGCCCCTGTGGTGCTGTGGATCAGTTTCTCAATCCAGCACAGTTAACATTTGGGACTAGAAAACCCTTTATGGAGTAGGGGCCGTCCTGTGCCTTGGGGGTGGTGAGCAGCCACCAGCTGGAAGCTAATGGCACCCCCAAGGTGTGGCAACCAAAGCTGTCTGCAAACTTGGCCTGTGCCCCTGAGGACCAGATCCCCACTGAGATTGATGCCGCAGAGGAAGGCCACTGGCTGAGGGGAGTTTAAACCTTCTGGGACTTGATGGGCATTGGGGGTTAGGAGGGAGGAGTTGGAGAGGGGTGCTAGAGGTACCAGTTGAGTTTGTCCTCAGGGCAAATGAGAAGCAGACCGAAGAATAAGAGGAGAGCACCCAAGAAAACCCCTCTGAGTCTGCAGAGGGATGTGACTGAAATATTTGCATAGAACAGTTTGCATTTGAATGACCCAAGCTTTGGGAACAGGCAAAGTCTGTGGGGCCCCTGCATAAAGGGAACCCTTTGCAGTGAGGGAGTGGGGGGGGCAATAAAAGGATCCACTGCTGCCTGAATGAGGAGGAGGTCCAGGTCCCCTGCCCTGGGTGTGTGTGTGTGTGTGTGTGGTGTGTGTAGCTGAGGGAGGTCAGCTAAAACATAAAGTGCATTAACATAAAATGGAAAAGATTTTGGACTAAGGAGGAATATTTGCATTGTTAAAAGCAAGAGATTTAATTTAAAATATATACTTGTATTTGCAAAGACCTTTCCTAGCTCCAATGCAAATGGGGAAGCCCAGAGGCGGGGTGGTCTCAGCAGCCCAGTAGCTCCTGGCGGCCCTTGGCCTGTCCTTGGCATGGTGGGGGCAGGCGGGCCTCCACAGAGGCAGCTCAAGCACAGCCCTCCTGGTGGCATAAGCTACTTTCAGCTGATTGTTTTGACAACAGGCAATTCTGGGACAAGGTCCAACATCCCAAAGGGCACACCATGATGTCTTTCCTACCTCCATTTCCAACTGCAGCGGCCCAACGGTGCGCCCCAAAGATGCATCCACTCAGGACCTAGAACAGACTGCATTGGAAAGGGGGGTTCGCAAGGGTAATGAGATGAGCTCATCCTGGACTGGAGGGGTCTCTCAATCCAACAAAAGTGCCCTTATAAGAGAGAAGAAGGGGAGAAGACAGAAGAGGAGGGCCTGGGAAGCAGGAGGCAGAGATGGAGGGGTGCCACCACAAGCCAGGGATGCCTGCAGCCTCGGAGGACACACTCTCCCCTGGTGCCTTGGAGAAAGCAGGGCCCTGCCAACCCCGTGACTGTGCACTTCCGGCCTCGAGAACTGAGAAGACACATCTCTGGTGTTTTAAGCCCCACGACCTGTGGTGGGGGCGAGGGGTAAGTCCTGGCAGCCCCCAGGCCCTCATGCACCCATCCTGGTGTGTGTACCTGGGCCGCTGAGGCCGCACTGCACACCGCACCCTGAGCCTCCTCCCTGCACTCGGCTGAGGCTCACGGAGGCCGTTGCGCCCAGCTGCCCCGTGCTTTAAAACAGTCGCCTGATACTGTCTTGCTGTATAGTGGTGTATTTGGTCAGGCTCGCTGGGCACACTGGAGCTGTCTCAGCTTTTTCCTTGGCAGGTAAGGCTGTGATCAATAACCTTGCACAAATGTCATGTAGTGCACATACTTGCACGGGAAATTCCTGGAGATGAGCTGCCGACTGTGCCTCATGGCTTCTGATGCCCATTCCCAAAGGGCCCGACACCCATAACCGGAGAATGCCTTTCCCCACAACCTGGCCAACAGCGTGTTTTCTCTGCATCTCTCTTTGCCAGTCTGACAGGTTAACAATGGTCTTACCTTCTAATGAGGCTTGCCCTCTCACTCTTTCCGTTAGTGTGTCTGAGTTTCTTCTCGTGTGTCAGAGTTTTTGTGTTTCTTTTCTTGTGAGCTGTTTTCGTGTTTGCCAATTCCCTGTTACTTGGTTGGTCTTCAGTGTGTCGATTTGCAGGACCTCACTGTGTGTTGACAGATCAGAGCTTTCCCTGGGGTTTGGGTTGAAGACACTGCATTTCGTTCCTCACTCCTGCCTTTATTTATGGTATTTTCGTTTTTCACCAAGCAAAACTTGTATTTTATCATCCTTGATTTCACAGCTCCTGCGTTTGTGTTATGTTTTGGAAGATCTTCTTCCTTCCAAACCTAGTCTAGGTGATGACTGTTTTCTTCTAGTATGTCTAGGGTTTTGAACTTTACAGATAACTCTTTGCAGCTGGAATGCGTGGATTGTTTTAGAGGGTGAACTCAGGATGCAGTCTCACTGCTTTGGCGAACCATCCAGTTCTCTCAGCAGAATCTGTGAAGGATCAGAGACCATCACGTGGATGCCGAGTGGCCTCTCCCTGTTGCTGAACCCCGTGTGTTTGGAGTCGTCTCTGGCTCCCCTGCTTATTCCCGGCCCTGCCTGCCTGTCTATGTTTCAGCTACTGCGACTGCCCTGTCTTAAGAGATTTCCTGATCGTCTTCACCCAGGGCTCACAGGGTTAACAACTTAATTCACATGTTCATGTTGGCATTCCTCTGTGAGATCGATCTACGTTTCCTTTCTGAGCTCAGGGGTTTCAACATCACTCTTCTGTGAGCTTCGTGAAGAGAAGTGGGGAATTCCTCTTTCTCACCGCTCGTGCAGCTGTGGAGGTGTCCTAAAGGGTGTGCCGGGCTCACCTGTGAAGCCATCTGGGCCTGAAGCCTTCATAGCTCTGTTGTTTCTAGGGCCAATGTCCCAGCCCTAGATACTCCAGCCAAGATCAGCAGATGGCAGCCCCACCCACATGCAGGCACTCAGGGGCTGTGTTGTCTATAAAGAATTAAAAATGATAGTACAACCAGCCACTAATGACATGTGCTATCAACTCTGAAGAGTCAGTGAAAGAATACACCACCCTGTTGAGAGGATCCCCCTATATCACTGCTGGGGCATCAGAGGGGCCCACCTTCCCCAGCACAGCCAAGCCAGCGCACAGCTTGGGGGCATGCATCACATACTCAGGTCACACTAGTTGAACCCCCCAGAACGACAATACAGAGAACAAAGGCTTTCTTCAAGTCAGTTCTGCAGCATTATGAAAACATTAGGGAAAACTGCAAAGAAACCCCAGACTTAAAGAAATCAAGCATGGCAGTTCCTTAAAAATTTAAATATGTAGAAGTACCACGCGGTCCAGCAGTTCCCCCTCGGTACCCAGAAGAACTGAAAGTGAAGAGAGGCTCGCGCACCCTGCTCACAGCAGCACACAGGAGGTGGCTCAGGCACCATCCACGGATGAGTGGAGAAGTAGGTGGGGGGTTAACACTGTGGGCGTGGTCAGCCTCGGGGAGGAAGGAAGTCCCACACCCGCAGCTCCACAGATGCACCTGAAGGTGCTGAGCCAAGTGAAAGAAGCTGGGCCCAAAAGGACACATGCATGCGTGTCCCAGAGAGAGGGAAGGAAACGCGGGTGCCTGGGGCCAGGGCTGGGGGCTGGGGTCAGCGTTCAGCGGGGACCGAGCTTCAGGGCAGAGATGGCTGCGCAGCACTGAGAACGCACTCCAGACCACTGAACTGGGCACTTACAAGGGATCAAAATGGCAATTCTGTTGTTTTTCACCACAACATAATAAATAAACAATACAAATATAATAAATAAATAAAACAAAATAATAAACAGAAAATTTATTTTTGAAAAATTTTTTTTCAAGAAAAAATAGCCAAAATCAAAGCCCTGGCTATTTGGAGCTTCTGCTGCAGCCTCACGTCCACACTGGAGGCAGCCCCCGTGGCCTCCGTTGGAGGCTGGCCAGAGGAGACCGGGGAGACTTCCAGCTTGGCCATTTGTCTCTGGGACCTGTAATTTGTCTCAGCAGCATGTCACCAAGCTGACCCCTCTGTGGACATTTTCCACCAACATGATCTTATCAGAAGCTTAACCCAGGTCTTCATAAACTTGTGAGGTGAACCCCTGGGGTGCTGGCCCTCCTCTGCCGTGAGGCGGGGGAGCCCTGGGAAGGGTGGTGCTTTCTGGGAGGTGCCAGAGGAGGCCGGACTGCCCAGGGATGCCTCTCCAGCCTGCGCTGTCCATGCAGGAGCCCAGCAGGCTGCCCTGATTGGGCCCGCTCCTGCCTCAGGAAAAGCCATTCCCACCATGGCCTGCATCCCGGGGGTGGGGGGGAAGGGGGCGTCACAGAGCCTCTGCAGCCCACCCCCCAAAGTTTCAGAACCCTGGGGAGCAGGCCAGGCTACATCCAGGGCAGCTCCCCAGCTGCCTGCAGGGACCAGCTCCCTGAAAGCAGCAGGGCCTCAGCCCAGACAGACTCGGTGCCTTCTCGGGTCATGACCTTCTCAGCCCCTGGGGCAGCCATTCTCAGCCCTGGGGCAATCTGAGGCTGGTACTTCCTGCATCAGGGACCCTCAAATCAGGAGGAGGAGGCTGGGCTGTGCAGACGTGCACACCTCCTGTCTCAGCAGGCTTGATTTTGAAGCACATCTTTACAGTCTCATTTAAATATTGCAAACTGTGTGCTGGAGGCGGAAACATGGAAGGACACGTGGGTGGTTCAGAACCTGAAGCACTTCAGTATCACCTGATCCCAGGGCCTGCCAGCTGCGTCTGACTATCTGGGACGGGCAGGGACAAGAGGGTCAGGCAGAGGAGGGCGCGTCTCAGTTAGATTGGTTGCCAAGTGCTTTGGGCCAGCTCTGTCCTCCTTGGGCCAATAGACATTTACTGATGTTGGATGGGGATTGATTGCCTCTGGGGCCTGTGACAATGACTTCTGGAACCAGCTAGCATCTCAGCATTCATCTGTCAGCATTGACAGAGGTCAGTCAGGTCCACACCAGGACAGGGCCTGGAAGGTGTCGAGTCCTGGTGGCCGCAGGCGCACAGCAGTAGCTTTCCTCTCCACTCCTGCAGAGTTTCTGCCCACAGCTTCCTGAGCTGCCCGAGACTTTTACCTGGGCAGGGGCTCAGTGGGGAGCCACTGCTTCCTGCAGGAACCCGCCAGTTCCCTCCAAAGCGTCCTTCTCTGTCCCTGATCTGGGTTCTTGGAATGAAGGAGATACAGGGTTGGGGGCAAGGCTTCCTCTTAAGGACGCTTCCCTCTCTGAGGCAGACTGCCCCCTGGCCTCTGCTCCCTGCCTGGCCCTGGACTGGGCCTGGCCTTCCCGCAAATTCTATGGTGGCAGCTTTCCAGCCCTCCTGGTGGACGTGGCCACAACAGAGCACCAGGCATCAGCTCAGCACTCTGGCCGCAGCTGACCCAGGAGCTGGGCAAGACTACAGGCTCCATCGACTGGGGTCCCCGACTCCATGTCCCTGCCCTTCACCCAATGACTCAGCCTTGACTCTGGGGCAGGGGAGTTTCCGGCCCAGATGGCCTAAGTGGCAGCTGCCAGTTTCGGTGTGTGGTGGCGTCTTCCCTTTTCTGGAAACCAGGCTGGTTGTTTGCATTCCTGGGCACAGCCTGTTCTGTTTCTGGTCCCGCCCGGCCCTGGCAGCCCCACCAGCTCCTGCCCTGGACTTGGGAGAACCAGTTCTGGAAGGGTGCAGTTCTGGTCTGACAGGGAGTCCCAGGGAGCCTGGGGAAGCCACTAGCTTAGGAGAATGTTCAGGAGGCGCTGGCCCTGGACACCTGACAGTGCTGCCTCACCACAGCCCTGCAGCCCCTGTCCGTGAGAAGAGGTGGGGTTGGGCAACCTGGGTACCTCTGCCAAACAGGTGTTACCACTCAAGGTCACCCTGGCCATGGCATAGCCTTGCACCCTCAGTGCTGGTTGTTAGGCTCCTCTGGGGCCAGGTTCTATTTGAGCCTAGGCTGGCTGGGAAGCAGGCATCTGATGTCCACTCTAAAGACAAGGAAGGCGCCACTGGGTCCCCTCTGGAAGCATCTCAAGCATGGCTTTAATTCCAGCAGTGCACTGTCATGGAGACCTCCCCCTGGGTGCCGCTGACCTGGCCAGTAAGCCATTACCAGGGAAGGGCAAGCAGGTCACCCTAGGGCCTGGGACTCCGTTGGGGTTCCTCAGGGCATGGGGATTCTTCTGGAAGGCCAAACTGCCATTGCTGGAGATGCCATGACTGACCTCATCCTCAGGACACCTGTCTGAGTCTGCTTTTGGGGGCTTCACAGCTAGGCTTGAGGAAGGAGGGGTGCCCCATCAGGAGGCATACCTGAAGAGTGGGCTTGCTTCTCCCCCCATGTCCCTCTGTGAGGCCACCCTTGACTTCCAGAGGCAACAAGAAGTCTCTCAGGAGATGTGGTGAGCAACCTGAGGGACCTGACTCCTGACCCCTCTGCTGGGGGGCAGGATGGGGTACCCGTGTGAATTAGCCATGTGCTCGTGGGCAGAGCCCCCTGTGTGGAGGACATGCTGACTCTATCCACACGCACATACACCCCTCATCCATCAGCCTGCTGAGGACGAAGTTACGTGTGGAGCCCTGGGACCAGGCCCGCCCTGGGAATCCCTTTATGCCAAAGCCCCTCCAGCTCTCCTCTTTCTCTTCTCTTTTGAAACGAGTCTTATTTCCATTCCACAGACCCCAGGCCGCCAACCCGCATTACCAAGTGGTCCACCATGTTGCATGCAATACTCCGGTTTCCTGGGCCTCCTGCACAGCTGTCTCTAGGACTGGACAGGGCCCAGTCGGGCACCTGCACGGTGTGCACCCCACAAAGCTTTGGCCACCCTTCTCCTTTGAGGACCAGGATCCCCATGCTTCTCCTGTGTGGATAGATTCGATGTGACCACATCACAGAGCTCACCAAGGCTTGCCCTAGCCATTCCTCATTGACTCCAACCAAGTCTCCCCAGAAGCCAGGGACACGCCCCTCGCATCCCGTATCACCACAGATTCCTGGAAGCCTCTGGGGCTCACGGCCATGGCATGCCTCTGACAGTGGTCCTCAGAGCCTGAGCCGTGGTTCAGCCCAGTGCACAGGTGACCACATGGCTTCGCAGCTGGCTGGGGCTGGCCTTCCCCTTGCTGCTCCCTGGAGCAGCTCCCCATCTCGCGCACTCAGCATTCCCAGGAGAAAGCACGTGGCCACTCAGGGGTATGGGGCTCACTGACAGCCATCGACAGAGGCTGCAGCCACCAGGCCACACAGGCTGGGCGGGAGCAAACCCTCTGCCCTGTGCTGCTCGAGGCCCCAAAACATGCATCATCCATATTTTATACTTAATAACTAACCCCTAGACAAAGCCAAATAAAACCAATAACAAAGACACTGGGTTCACACTGCCCCCGAACAAGCCAAAAGACTGACATGCACAGGGACCACCGGGGACAGGTGACCTTCAGAAGATCCTTGGTCTCACTAGGGGTCTGCTGGCCACCCTCCAGCGGGACCCTGAGGCCAGCGCTCCCAGTAGCAGAACCACATACAGATGTTCAGCACAAACTCCTCCACTGTGCTATCAACTGTAGAAAAATGTGCTTATATTTATCTTTTTAAAACACACTTTCAAATGTACATAGAGAAATCCAAATGCGTAGAAATAAGCCTCAGGTGTCCTGACGTGGTGGAGTGTGGCACTTCAAACTCCAGACACTCCCTGGAGAGGACGCTGGGAGACGTCCGCTGGGCTGCCGTCTGAAGCATGCACTGGGGCTTAGACCACAGGCGTTCGCCCTCTCGTCCCAGAGGCTGGAGTCCTCATCTGGGTGTCGCAGGGCCGGCTCGTCCTGAGCCCTCTCCTGGGCTGGCAGACCGCATCTTCCCCTGTGTCCTCACAAGGTGGTTCCTGTGTGTCTGTGTCCGACCTCCTCTTCCTAAAGGGCACAGTCATGCTGGATCTGGATCCATCCCAATGAGCTCATCTTCCCTTAATCATCTCTTGAGAGACTCCATCTCCAGATAAGGTCACATTCTTAGGGCTTCATTGTGTCATCTCTGGGGGACACAGCTGAGCCTGGAACCCCTGCTCTGTTGCACCTGGCCACAGTTCGCTCACACAACACCATTGCAAACCCACTGCCCGTCAGCATGCCCGGTGCTCAGACCCTCCCGTGGCCAGGTGCAGAGGAAGGACACCTGTGCAAAGCTGCACCCACTCCAGCAAGCAGGTCACGCGGGGCTCGGTGTCCTCAGACGGGGAACCTCGGGGAGACTCTGGCGTCTTCGCAGAGGGCCTCTCTTTCTTAGGGAGTGTGGCCATGTGGGGGTCAGTGACGGGGTCAGCGGGCAAAGCATCTGAATGGAAGCTCTCGGCTGTCACCACCAGCGCCTCCTAGGCTGACCAGCCTTGCAGCAGCACAGGGAGCGGATCAGGCCTGAAAGAGCATCCGCGAGACATCCCTGCAAGACACCCGCAGAGCTGGGTTGAATAGAGCGTATGCTGGACGAGAAGGCAGAGCTGGACACACACGCACATCACGCACGCCACAGGTGTCCTCAGACACACACCACACGGTCCACATGCACACCATACACACACCATATACACACCTGCTCATACATGCCACATGTTACACACTCCATGCACATATACACCACACACCCACAAACACACCATGCACACACGATCCATACACACACCCTGTACACTCACACACCACTCATACCACACCCTCACACACACACACATAAACACACCCCAGTCCTCAGGGTCCTTCACAGGCTGGTCGTGTGCAGCCTCCATCACTGCCAGGTAGGTGGTGGGTTCTCGGGGACCCCTGCTGGCAGCCTGGCCTGCTGATGGACAGGGTAGGCTGGCGGACCAGAGTGGGAACAGAGCCCTGGGGGGTGCCAGGCACGGCCACATTCCAGTCCCCAGGGGACGGGTCTTCTGACTGCAGGAGGAGCAGGCCCTGCCGGATGGCCTGCAAGAGTAGTGTGATGACATCAGCGGGCATCTGTGGCCACTGAACCACAGAGAGCAGCTACCGCAGAGTCCCTCCTGCTGGGGCTGCCTGGGTGGCGCTGGGCCCTCCAGGCGGGTGCAGAGCTCAGAGAGCACAGCCCAGGCCCTGGAGGCCTGCCCTATGGGCCTCAGGGGCATGGTGAATTTCACGGTCCTCCCTTCTAACCCCACGGCCAGCACCAAGAGCCTCACCAGGGGCAGCTCTGTCCCCTTGGCCTGGAGCTCCCCCTCCTGCCCTCTCAGCATGAGGAACAACAGGGGACATGACCCTGCTATGGCCTCAGGGAGGCCAAGGGCTGCTCTGGAGCTTGACTTGGGCTCTGCCATGCAGCGTGAGGGTGGATGGGGCCTCGGTGGCCAGGGCAGACACACGCTCCTGCTGGCCCTAGCACCCGCCTTGCTGTGCCAGAGCAGGTGCTGGCCAGTGCCCGGGCCTGGGAGATGGGCGACAGGGGACCGGAGCCACAGCTGCTCTGCACTACAGCTGAGCCCGAGTCCCCAACAGCCCACCGCGGGGGAGCGGGAGGAAAGGCGCTGGCCAGGCACTTGCTGGCCACATCCTGTGACAAGTGTGGACGGTCTGGCCTGCGTCCTCACGGCTGCCTGCTACCCCGCCGCCCCTCCCTGGTGGACCCACGTCCAGCACGTGCACTGGGAGTTTCCAGCAGGCCTGTTTATTCCAGACACCAGGGCTGGGGCGGAGAACACCAGCATCATGAGAAAAGCTGCTCCCAGGCCAAGCCCTGGCACATTCCACGGCTGCCCGGCCTGCTTTGGCTGCCCTTGGAGCTGAGGCCCAGCTCTCGTCGTGTCCGTGGGTCCTGTGACTGCCTTGACCTGCTGCAGCCACGCGCACACAGTCTGCCATCACCATTGGCACCCAAGCTTGGGATGGTCCCAACAGCTGGAAATCAGGGGTGAAGGCTCCCTGGGGCGGCTCCCTGGGGCGGCTCCCCTCTGCCCCTGGGTCCCTGCTCTGAGCCCCAGACTCCAGGGAAGGGAGGATCATGTATGTGGGAGCTGCGCGCGTCAGCGCTGCCAGCCGGCCGACCCCACTCACCCCTCCCAGCCTGCCTCTCTAGGGCTGTTACGCTAAAAAAAGCAGCACTCCTCAGCCTGCGGCGGCTTTGACGTGCCGCCTGCTAGCTTGTTCAGATGGCAGGTCCACGCAGGCGCTGCCTGCCCTCGGCCCCGCCTGCCCTCGGCCCCAGGCACACCGCACACGGTAGGGCCTGTGCACACGCGGGCAGTCACGTAGTGGGACAAGCCAGCCACTGAGCCCATGTGCCATGGAGCTGGCCTGGGAAGTCTGGGCTGCATCCCAGGGGCCCTCAGGAATGTGCTGTCACAGGGCAGTGCCGGGGATCGGCTTCTGGTAGGACTCACGCAGCTGGATCCCCTCTCTTGAGGACAGACAGGCCCTTGCTGGAATGTGGAGGAGGCGCTTTCCTATTTAGAAACAGCTGGAGGGGGGGGGGGCTGGATACGTGCAGAGGCTCAGGAGGCCGAGTCAGTAGGTTGCCCTAGAGGCCCCCTCCAAGGCCACTCACTCCTCACCGCTCACCCTCAGGGGAAGCTCACACTCTGGCCTCCAGTGTCCTCCTGAGAGGTTGGCTCTCCTGGCCGTTGACCTTTCTCTCCAGCCTCAGGGCCCACAGACCTCAGGGTCTGCTCCTGTGCAAGGGCTGACTCCACCTCTCAGAGACGTTAGCAGGAGGCAGGTCATGGCGCAGCACGGGCGAGTGGTAGGTCATCAGTAAATGCTCTCCCATCCCAGCAGGGCAGACAGTGGGCAGTGAAGGGCTGGGAAGGGTCTGTCACTCATGCCTGGTGCTGCCAAGAGTCCCAGCAGCTGGGATGGTCACAGAGAAGTGCGGAGGGCAGGGCCGAGTCCTCTGAGACCAACACGGGCTGGGCAGTTCCCACACAAGCAGATTGGGAGCCCAAACACGGGGAGCAGCAAAGAGCTGGGGAAAGCAAAGGAGATTGGCAGGAGAGGAGGGGCCGCACAGACACAGGGACGAGAGGCACGGGAGGTGCAGAGGACACAGGCACCCTGCTCTAGGGGGCCTCCCTGCAAAGGCGATCCCACAGGCAGAACACACCATGCATCAGCCAGTCTGAGATTGTGGAGGCTGGAGGGCTTCCCAAGGGCGGCCGTGTTGAAGGGTGGCTGAGTCCTCTGGGGCTTCTTGCTGTGGGCAGCGAGCACCTGGACGGCCCTTCCCTTCCCGGTGAACCACACAGCCCCTGAGGCCCTTCTCCAAAGCGCTGTCCCTCCTGGCTGAGGGCATCAGCTGTTGACACCTGTGCCCTGTGGGGGCCAGCACACGTCCTGAGGAGGAACCAGTGCAGGCCTTACTGGGGAACCTGGGGCGTCGGGGCTCATGTTTCTTTTTTTAAACTGATATTTACAAGAAAGGAGAGGGGGAGACAGGGAGTCCCAGGCAGTAAGTGTCCACACTCGTCAAGGCTGAGGCCCCGAAGCCACCGGCCCTTGAGAGGCACCTTGGTCATGCGCTGGGGAGGCGTGGCCTGCTTCGTGCTGCGCCAGGTGGGTGCCCGGGACCCCCCAGGCTTGTCGTCTGCCTTGTTGTGTTTCTGTGCAGCAGGTGATGGAACCCAGGCCTCGGGCACGCCGGGCGAGTGCTCTGCCCCGGGCCCCGCCCCAGCCCTTCCTATCTGGTTTTGAGGACATTGCTCTGGACCATCAGCGTCAGCTCCGTGGTGGTTTGGCCTGAACATTTCCTCCTCTGCCCCTGGGATCCTGCCACCATGGACACTGCCCTCTGCTATGAGCCTGGCTGCTGGCCAGTCCTGCTGACCACCTCTCTTGGGCCAGGAGCAGAGAGGCCCCTGCCCTGAGGTATGTGAGCAAGCTCTGCTAAGAGGCCTGGTGTCTCCAGATGCAGATTCTCTTTCTGGTCTCTTCACTCACCTAAGTGTGGGCCCACATTAAACACATCTCAAGAGTTTAATACAACTCTATCCAGGGAGCCGCACTTGGAAGGACAAACTTCTCAAAATAATAATAAACAGAGCTGTAGTGGTGCAGCTCAATGGTGCATGAGCCAGCGAGGGGAGGAAGGGCCAGGGATGCATGGACAGGAGCTCGGCCAGGGTGGCTCCCTCCTTCACCTCCCTGTGGTAGGCCGGACCTCTGGGGTGACCTCGGCCTGGGGCTCCATTCACGAGATCCCTGGCTGGGCCTGAGGCCTGTGTGGGGCTGTCCTTGGAAAAGAACAAGCTGGTTAGATCTGCTCAGCCTGTCCAGTGCCCTCAAGCCTGCCATCACCACGGTGGTGCTCGAGTGTCCCCCGAGAGGGGTAAGGCCCCAGCGGGAAGCGCGGCTCTGAGCCCCAGGCAGCCTGAGTTCTATGTTGCCCTGCGAGGGTTAAAGCTGAGGGGTGGGCGAGCGGCGTCTTAGTAACTACTCGGATCCGGATTGCCTTGAGTGCAAGCGTGTGTTCTGTCACACCAATCAGCAAACACAGTCACCTCAACTCCCAGTAGTCAGACACGGCAAGCACCTCACACAATCCAGGACAGCCACGTGTCCCAAAGCCCCTCGGAGGCCATGCGACTTTCCCTCGCCTGAGGGCGAATGCTGTCGTTGTCCAGGGTTCTCTCCAGCCAATGGATGGACGTCAGGGAATGGTGGGGTGGATTCCGGGATGGACAGCAAGGCGGTCAGTCTCACCGAAGTCCTCAGAGCGAAGCTCTCTGATGGGGCAGGGCGAGCGGTTTAAATATAGTGCCAAGTTGGTGTCATCGGTCACGTCCTTGGGTCCTGTTTTTCACGCTCAGGTGTTGTTCTGTCTGTCCCTAGGAGACGGTCCTTATCAACTGCGTCCAGACATTGCTAAGCATGCCTGTGGCTGCTGCTCCCTGCAAGGGGCCACACCCCAACCCATGTGGCACTCGCTCACTGCTCTGGTAGAAGCTGGTCACAAGATGCGAGGCCTCACCCATGTCCAGATGCCCTCCCAACTGGGAGGGCTGCCCCTAGCTCAGCCTGGACCTGAGGCTGGAGAGATGGACCCCGGGAGAGGCCCCTGCAGGCAACCTCATGGCAGCTTTGCTGGTGCAGCAGCTCGGGCTGTGGGGGCTGCGCGGGTCTGAGGGGCCTCTCACCTTGAGGCTGTGTGTGCATTTGTGTACCGTGGTTGTGTGAGGACGTGTCTGTGAGCATCTAAGGAGTGACAGGCCGGGTCCAGATGCACCCCCTTGCCACCTGCCCTTCTCCCAGAGGGTAAGGCGGAGCAGAGTCTCGAGTCTGAGCCCAGCTGAAGACCTCAGAGTGGGCTGGGCAGCCCTTGGACCTGCCTCAAGATGGACGGTGACCTCTGATCACAGGCAGGGTTTAGGGAGCAGCTTCTGGGCCTGTGGGGGCAGCAGGGAAGACAGGTGGGCCCAACAGCAGGGGCCCAGGAGTCCCACAGAGCTGGGTAGCGACCACATCTGGCCATTTATCCTAACAAGGTGACTCACATGGCCTTGAGGTCGCTCACACTGACAGGGTGACTCAGGATGGGGCGTCCCTCCCGGGACAAGCCGTGGTGGTCAAGTGGCCCTGGGAAGCTTTCCCAGGGGCTCTGTGTCCACCTGGAGGCTCTCCCAGCCCTAGAGGACATACCGGCTCTTACTATGGGGTGAGGGGTTGTGGTGCAGCAGGGTGGGCAGCTTGCCAGCCCAGGGGTGGGGGCACTGCCAGGCCCTGGCTGCCCAACTGCCCCTGCCGTGACCTCTGTGGACGTGGTCAAGGCCACCCAGATGGAGGGACCAGAGAGGTCAGCCTGGGCAGCCAGGCAGGCAGCAGCTGAGCAGGGTGGCCCTGTCCAGGGGCTCAGCAGAGCCACAGCCACCATGCAGCCACGTGCATGCACACATGCAGATTTTACAGCTTCGCTGCTCTGTCCCTCATTTACGCCGTGGAATGACAGGAGCATTTGCCAGGTGGTCACCCCTGGGGCTCAAGGGCCCTGTGCAGGGTCAACTGTGCATCTGGGTTCCTCTGTGCCCAAGCAACTGAAGCCCTTCCCACTCCCGTGGCAGAGAGCCAGGGGCAATGAGGACTCTGGCCAATGGGAAGGTCATGTCCAGCTCTGAGAGAAGGCTAAGCTAGAAAAATGGATCCCACATGGAAGCAGCTAAGCAGAAGCTGATGGACCTCTCACAAGCCCTACTGTGGAATTGGCCCCTCTGCCTGCAGCCCTTCTCTGCTTCCCTAGATTAGAAGAGTGGTCACCCAGTCCTGCTCCTGGGTGGAGTGGGGTGAATAGAAGCGTCTCGAGTGGACAGGTCGCCCACGACTGAATGCACCTTCTCTGGAAAGCAAGACCTCCCTGATGGTTTGAGACCCACAGGCACGAAATGCAAGCCTCTGTGTATACGAGGCTGACAGCCTGGGCAGCACCCCCCGCTCCCTTTAGGACCAGGAGGCCAGAAAATGTCTGGAAACTGCAAAGAGAGGAACCCCCTCCCCAAGTGCAGGGCCAGCAAGGAAGTCCCAGCTCCAGCCTCGGCTTCCAGGACCCTGTTTCACAAGGAAGGGAGGCCCCGCGCTGCAGGCTCAGACCCAGCACAGGAGCCCGACCTGCCTGAGCTTAGGGAAACCTTCACCAACAGCCATGGGGTATCGTCCTCTGGCCAGAGAAAGCTCACAGAGACCAGGCAGCCCACCAGAGAGTGGGCCCTGTGACCCACTGGGTCTTCTCAGCTATCCTGTGAAGATGGCTCAAACCCCACAGGAGACGAGACGAGCCCAGCTTAAAGGCGAGGAGGCTGGCCTGTCTGCACCCAAATCTTCAGCCTCTGGCGGAATCATGGCTGGAATCTGGGGACTTGATATCTGGGCTTCATTAATGAAACCTGAAACCCTATATTCAGTCACTTTTTAAAAACAGCCTTGCCATGTTAATGTGTCTCAGTTATTTATCACCTAAAAACTGAGGAGCCTGGAGCCCGTGACTTGGCATGCCATGCTTCACCAGGCTGTGGGTCAACCTGGGCTTTCTTCTGATGCCCATGGTGCCATGGGGTGTGGGGTGGCTGGAAGGTCCCACGGGGCCCCCACTCCCTTTAGGACCATACTTGTCCATCATAGTATGGCAGTCAGTTCCAAGAAGCAGGACTTGGAAACCCCCTATTCTCAGGCTGGGCTCTGGAGTCTCAGAACATCATTTCTGCATGCTTTTGGTCACAGGCTCCACTGACTTTCAAGGAGAGGGGCTTTGGTGCATCCCTCGGTGTGAGGAGCCGTGCGTGTGCAGGAGGGAGGGTTTGCTGGGCCTCTGACCACCACAGCCTTTCCAGGCCAGGTCTGTGCGGAAGGGCCTTTCCACACAGCCAGAACCAGTTCACGAGGTGAAGGGAAGTACGGGGGAGACCCTGTAGACACATCCTGAGTGCACACCTGCCTCTGGGACCTGGGCCTGGCAGGTGAGGGGCAGGCCTGGGATTCTCAGGAGAAAGAAAGGCCTGTTCCTCCCCTTCACAGCCTACTCTGTCAGCTTGCTGGTGTAGGATCTGTAAAGTCACATCTTCCATCACCAATTCCTGGGAGTGCTCCCTCCCCATACAGTCCTCCCCAGAAAGCTGGCAAAGCTAATTGTTAGTGGGAACCATGTGGGGGGCAGGGGAAGGCACCCACAGTCTAGCCTACTTATTTCTGCCTCTGTCTACAGGCACAGGAGCCCCTTCCCCTCACAATGGAAAACTCGTGGTCACCTTCCCCTACCCCAGCCTCCACACAATCCTGTGCTTGGCCAGGACCCAGGATGGGGAGGAGGGTTTGGTTTGGTAACAACCTGATCCTGTGAGGAGAGCCTACTCACAGGCACATGTGGTCACATATGCCACCTTGGGGGCTCCAGATCAGAAGGGAAGGGGTGGGCAGCTCCAGCACCAGGGGAGAGGCTGGTGGTCCTGTGAACTAGAGAGGGTCCTTACACAGGTCCAGAGTCACCAAGGTCTAGAACAGGGTCCAGACCTGGGGACACATGCAGCGTTTGGCAACAGCTGTTGCATTGCTGGGGTTTACTCTAAGCCAGAGTCAGAGGCGTGTGCAGACACCTCTAGTGTGCAAAGGTAGCCTCTGTGGTGTGTGCATTCCACAGTCTGTGTCCATCAGGGGCTCCCCATCCTGAGGTAAGCAGCTCCCGCCCTGCACACACAGACACCTCGACTTGCCATGGTGCTGGCAGGCACCGTCCTGAGCGTGCCTGTGTCACTCATGCTCACCGCTGTCGGGAAGCTCTGCAGAGCGGGCCCTTGGTCTGCGGGTTCCATCACAGGCTGAAGGTTCATGTCTCCCACACCCACATGTTGAAATCTAACCCCAGGGAGACAGTGTCAGGGGCTGCAGCTTTGGCAGGCAGCCAGGTCATGAGAGTGGAGCCCTCAGAAGCAAGTCGTGTCCTTATGGAGGAAACTGGGACAGCTGTCTCCCCGCCACCATGCAAGGACACAGGAGTGGACGCAATCCATGAGCCAGGAAGCAGCGCTCACCAGGCACCAAGTCTATGGCACCTTGATCTTGGACCTGCAGCCTCCAGAACTGGGAAAAGTACACTTATGCTGTTCCCAGACCCCCAGTCTGTGGCACCTTGTGGCAGCAGCCCTGCAGACTGAGCAGCTGCTGCCAAGCTGGGTTCCACGCTTCCTGCCTTCATCCCAAATGTGCTGTGCTTCTGGCAGCTGGGCACCTGGAGCCTGCTCTGTGTACTGAAACTGAAACTCCATGGGCAGAGCCCCGCAGGGAGCCACAGGGAGAGGTGGTGCAGCGTGCGACTGCTTTTCAGTCGCACAGCTTACGGTATCACAACCTGGGTCCCAGGGCTCCGGGGTCCACACCGTGGCGCCCACCCCCAGAGTCTGCAGGCTCCCCCACAAGGACAAGGCCAGGCTGCCCAGGTCAAATCCCAACTCGTTGGTAACAGGCCAGTCAGCTCTGTGCTTGTGTTCCCTTCTGTGAAAATGTGATGTCAATGGCACCTGCCTTGTGGGGCCGGTAGAGATTCAGGGGTCACAGTGGAAGTGGGGAAAGTGTCTGGGTCTGCAGGCAGCATCTGAAAACTAAGCAGGAGCTGGTGTGAGACACTGAGGGGGGTGATAGGAATCTCCAGTGCTACCCTAGAGGGGGCCACAGGGGAGGCTGGGGGCCTTACAAGCCCATCCCACCAGCCTCCCCTTTGGACCTAGACTAGAGTGTGGCACTCCACCCACTCCTTCTTCACACCAGGAGGTTTGTCCCCTGCCTTCTTGTCCTGCACCACCCCACAAAGGAGCATGCAAGTCTACAGGTAGGCAGACAGATATCTAGGTGGACGGACAGACAAAACAAAACCCCAGATCAACATATGACAATCAACAGCTTTCCTATACACCAATAATAAACCTGCTGAAAAAGAAATCAGGAAAACTATCCCATTCACAATGGCCCCTCAAAAAATATCTAGGAGTAATTTAGGAATAAATCTAAGTAAGGAGGTGAAAGACCTCTGCAATGAAAACTACAGAACACTGAAGAAAGAAACTGAAGAAGACACAAGGAGATGGAAAGACCTCCCATGTTCATGGATAGGCAGAATTAATGTTGTTAAAATGGCCATACTGCCAAAAGTGATCTACAGATTCAATACAATCTCCATCAAAATACCAACAATATTCTTCACAGAACTAGAAAAAACAGTCCTAACATTAATTTGAAGAAGAAAAGACCCAGAATAGTCAAAGCAATCCTAAGCCAAAAAAGCAATGCAGGAGGCATCACAATACCTGATTCAAATCACACTATAGAGCTACAGTAACACAAACTGCATGGTACTGGCATCAAAATAGACACAGATCAATGGCACAGAGTAGAAGACACAGAGACAAACCCACACCACACAGGTGACAAACCCACCTTTGTCATCTGATCCTTGACAAAGGTGCCAAAAACATACATTGGAGGAAAGACAGCCTTTAAACAAACGGGGCTGGGACAGCTGGTTATCCTTATGGAGAAGAGTAAAACCAGACCCTTATCTCTCACCCTGCACAGAAATCAACTCAGAATGGATCAAAGACCTAGAAATGAGACCAGAAACTATGAAATTTCTAGGAGAAAACGGAGGGTCCACACTTCAGCATACAGGCACAGGCAATGACCTTCTCAGAAGGACCCCCTAAAGCTGAGGAAATAATGTCAAGAGTTAATAAATGGGATGGTACCAAATTAAAAAGCTTCAGCACAGAAAAGGAGACAAAAATGTGAAGAGAGAATCTACAGGATGGGAGAAAATCATCGCTAGCCACTCTTCTGACAGAGGATTAATATTTATAACTCAAAACCCAAATAACCCTATTAATAAATTGTCAAAGGAACCAAACAGACACTTCTCAAAAGAAGAAATACAAATGGCCAACAAATACATGAAAAAATGTCCAACATGTTTAGCAATTATGGAAATGCAAATCAAAACTACATGAGATCTCATCTCTCCCCAGCTGGAATGGCCGCCATCCAGAACACGACCGGTAACAATGCTGGAGAGGACACGGAGGAAAGGAACACAGTCCACTGTCGGCGGGACTGTGAGGTAGACAGCCACGATGGAAACCAGGACGGAGGCTCCTCGAAAGACCAGGCCTGAACCACCACGCGACCCGGCCACGGCCACTCCTCAGTGATTTTGCTAAAGAATAAAAGTCAGCATTTCACAGTGAGACACGCACACCCATGTTTACAGCAGCACAATTTACAATAGCCAGACTGTGGAACCAGCTTAGGTGTCCCTCAATGGATGAATGGATTTTAAAAAGCATGGTTTATATACACAATGGAGTTTCATTCAGCCATAAAGAAAAATGAAATCATGTCATTTGCAGGAAAATGGGTGACATTTTCTCTCACTTGTGGAAACTAGAGAGGAAAAAGGAAAAGAAAGGTGGGGGGAAGGGGTCCCACGAAAAGCAAAGGGAGACCAGTAGAGTAGAGGAAAAGGACGGGGGGTGGGGAGGGGAGAATCTGGAGTGACGTCCTGTCGTGAGCATGTGTGCATACGCGGCAGGAATCCCACCATTAGGCATGATTATAATGTGCCAATTGAAAATGAGGGGAAAGCAGTAAGAAAAAATCCACAGCAACCATCCGCACATGGACGGTGAGGACTGGCCTCCTCCCTGGGAAAGGTCACCTGCAGCCTCCTCTCCACCGCATTCAATTAGCCCTGGCCTCTGTGATCAGCACATACTACAGGAGGTCCCCGGAACCAGAGGACAGAAGTCCTTCCCTTTCAGAAGGAGCTTAAGCGGGGACCTCTGCTTCAGTCCTGTCCTTTCTCCCTGGTGACCATTCCCCTGCAAATGGCATCGCACCAGGCATGGCACATACTCCTCTCCTTGCAGGAAGAGCACTCTGACTCCCTTGGCAGAGTCTGAAGTCCTCCCCTGAGGCATTGTGAAGTCCCTTCCCAGCCCCTCTCCTCCTCCTGTCTCTGAAGCCTGTGACCAGGACAGTGACTGTCCACAGGCCTCCATGCCCAAGCCTGTGGACTTCCTCTGTGGGTCACTTGCTTTGTGCCCGGCCATCAGCACCCCCAGTCCCAGCACGGCAGTCAGGAAGGCCCACCTGACCCCAGCTAGCCCCTGTGGCAAGTTTTCAACATCTGCATTCATTTGTATCATCCTGCGGGGTTGAGGCTTCTGGGTTGAGGAAGTGGACGTGGGCAGAGCTCTCTGATCTTACGCAGATGCCCCTGCCACCTCACATGCACGGGCATCTGCCTCTGTGACTTGGGCTCTCTGCGATCTCCTCACATTGCAGACCGCGTGACCCAGCCAGTCAGATACACCACGGCTCCAACACAAGGGCCTGTGCCGCCTGCCCCAGCCACAGAGCCTCCCCCGGATTCTGGCACCCGCTGATCTGTTCTCCATCTCTGTAATTTCGCCCTTTCAAAATGCTAAGTGGAATGATACAGCGTGGAAGCCTTGGAGACTGGGGTTTTTTTTTTTCTTCACTCTGCATAAATCGCAGAGATTCATCTGCGTCATTGAATTTTTCATAGTCTGTTCCTTTTTATGGTTGAGCAGCGTTCCAAGGTACGGACCTGCCATCTTGGTCAACAGCTGACCTGTTGAAGGACGCTGGGGTTGCTTCCCGTTTGGGGTGATTACGAATGCAGTCTCTCCAAGTGGTTGCACGCAGGTTTCGTTTGAGCACAAGTCTGAGTTTCTCTGGAACAGACGCCCAGCAGTGGCACCGGTAGATCACGTGGCCATTGCAGGTTTAGTTTCCTGAGAAGGTGCCAGACTCCGGGCCAGGGCAGCTGCACATCCCACTGGCAACGGGGATCGATCCCGTGTCTCCACGTGCAGTGGGCACCTGACACTGCCGCTGTTGTGTCAGGCTGTCTGGGAGCTGTTAAGCAGCGTCTCCCTGGGGTACTGGGCATCTTTCTG
>CM053409.1:117372381-117437457 GCA_028644305.1 Xerus rutilus | reverse complement strand
CCCCCTCCACACGGTGCCAGGTCCTCTGACCTGGCTGTGGCCGGGAGCTTTGCCCTGTGGAGAGTCCTGGCAAGCCAAGCAGTGTGCCAATCAGCATGCTCACCAAAGGGGTGGGGGCGCCCCAGCTAACACTGCTGCCCTGGAAGGCGGGAAGGGTGGCGGGGCAAGCAAGAGGAGCTCTCTGGGCTGAGAACTTCAGCACCACACATACAGGTGCCAGACACTTAGTAGACCTTGGTGTCCAAGGAATCTCTCACCACAGGTCATGGTCGTGGAGTCAGGAAAGCACAGAGCCAGGCTGCCTATCAGATTCCTCCCAAGAAGGCAGCCTGTTGGCCACAGACACCGCCCTTGTCCTCAGAGCTGAGCAGCAGGCTGGAGAAGCCGCCCAGGCCGGGGGCAGGAAACCAAATGAGTAGGCGAGTCCCTTCCACCTCCTTGCTCGTCCCTCTGTCCTCCCACTCTGCTAGCTACTGCTCCTGCCACTCCACGCGTTGCTGTTGCAAGGTGCTGGCGGAGCCTGTCGATTTCACATGCTGCTGAGAGAATGCGCCCACAGCTTGAGAGGACCACGAACACAAAGGGTTGGACTGCTTTGACCCTGGCCTGCGTGGACGAGCTCCGGGAGCCCCGTGCGTGTGCAGCTGTGCAGCTTGTGCGCATGCACTTATTGCCTTGTGTTCACAAATACGTGTGCGACTGCCTGCGCCTACTTTCCTGGAAATGAGTCCATGTCTTCTGATCACTTTCAGAGGTATCCTTGACCCCCGGACCCCGGCCAGGCCTTTACATCTCAGATAAGGAAGCCGAGGTCTGAACTGAGGCAGAGGTCCCACCTCCCAAGTCCTGCCGGGTCGAGGGTGCGGCCCTGTGGCTCAGGAAGCCAGCCATCCCTGCCAATCTGTGCAGGAACTGCAGTGGCTGCCTCGTGACCCAGCACGGAAGTGGCCTGTTTGGTCTCCCCTAGAAACCTGGCCTTTGTGTACACGCCGCCTGGCAGGACAGGTCCCCCGGCTCTGACCTCTTGAGCACTGCTATGGGCCCCAGTCTGCAGCCCTCATGGACCCCAGGGCCATGCACGGCCTCACATGCCAAGTCCTGGCCATCGTGAAAGCCCAGAGAAGCTGAGCCCAGGCCCAACCAGCCTTCTGTTCATTGCTCAGCCAGCAACTGTGTCACCGTGAAAGACCCAACGGCAAGATGCAGAGCCACCCCCAGAGTAGGGAAAGGAGCTGAGGGACTGTGACCCTCAGGACAAGCCAGTAAGTCCCAGGGCTTGCCCAGAGCCAGGACTGCCACACTGGGGGTCCACAGATACAAGGATCCCCGGCTGGGCACAATTCACAAAGCATGTCCACGTGTTTTGACAGGTCTTCACAGAGAACCTGGCCCCTGGCCCCTGAGTGTCCGGTTGCTGGGGAGGCTGAGCACAGAGCCAGGCCAGTCCTAGCCACCCTCTGTTTCCAGCTCTCCAAACAGAAGCCCATTTGCTGTGGGTGGAATGGTGCAACCACCCCTGGCCATGCTCAGGATCCCAGAATGCTAGCAGAGGGCTCCAGGGCCAGAGCAGTCCCTCTGCCACATGGCTGGCCCGACCCGTTCGTATCGACCTTACTGGGCTGCACGGTGGGAGATGCTACGCACCCTAAGGTGCAGGCGTCAGAAGCAAAGAGCGGCACCCACCACAGCTGGTGCAGCTGAGCACTGAGTCTGACATGTGATATGAGCTGCCTCGGTGCCTCCCGGGAGCTGTGGCATCTCCCCACCCCCAGAGGTCACCTCGCAGAAGCTGGCAAGTGTGCCCCTCACTGTAAGCAACGCTTGCCACTCAGACCCTCACTCTCTGCCTAGAGTCTGCTTCTCCTGAGGACAACTAGTTGGGCAAACGCTGGTGGACATTTGAGAAACGTCCCACTCACTGCCAGGTGGCTCTCCCTTACGACTCCCATAAGAATGCAAAAAGAAGTTCCACCTTGGAGCCTCTCCCAGGCCCAGGTGGCTTGTCATCTTTTTCCGTGTCATTTTCTTTGCATTGGAAAGCTTTTTACAAATCTCCTTTATTACATCTATTTTGGATGTTGTGTATGTTTTTTTATTTTAGCATACAACCCTAATTTAAAGTCTGAATATTTTTCTCCTAATCCAGAATAACACAACCTTGTCCACTTTAAATCCTACCTGGTCCATATTTTAAAGCCACATTTTTTAAAACCATCTAAAGAAGTCCTCGGGAGTCGGGTGCAGTGGCGCACGCCTATAATCCCAGCAGCTTGGGAGGCTGAGGCAGGAGTGTCAAGAGATCAAAGCCAGCCTCAGTAGGACTTGGGGTCCAGTCTCCCCAGGATCCCATGCTCCCAAGTTGTCTCTTGGCTGCACAGAGTGTGAACTCTCCATCCGTGCAGGGCCTTGGAAGACAACTAAAAATGTCCGGCTCCTGAAGACAGGACGCACAACTTAGCAGGAAGGTGTCATCTGTGGCTGGTGTTATGATGGCCTCAACCTCTACTCAGGTGCTGTAGGACAAGACACAGAAGATAATGAGATTGTCCACGTGCACATGTTAACCAGCTACACTGATTTTTATGTAAGTTTCCACCTTTAAGTTCCATCCCAGGAAAAATAGGTTTTTTGAATTCAGTCCAACTCTCCGCCAGCAAAATGGTTAACCTTTCCTATCCCCATGGCCCAGCCTGCGGCAGGCACACAGGTGCAGGCCCAGGCCCACAGGGATTACCATCAGATGGCCGTGCCTTCCCAGAGGGACCTGTTCTGGAGGCCCATTCAACCACAGGTGTGCACACTCATGAAATTCAGGGGCAAGCTGTGCGCCAGCTTCTCTGAAAACAAGTGTGAGTCACAGAACCTAGCTCAGTTCTGAAATCAGAGGCACTCAGATACTGACGCCACCGCATGCAGACTGGCCACTGTCCAGCAAGGCCTCCAGATACCAGGACACCTCCCTGCTGCTCAGTCATTCAGAAAGCACAGCTGAAGCCTCCTCCAGGAACCCAGATACCACAGCTTGCAAATAGCAACCTTGAGAGAAACCAGGAGAAGGAACGGTTGAAACCCAGCAAGGCCTGGAACAAAATCCTTCATCTGGCAGAGGTGTCAAAAGAGACTCATCAGGAGCCGCAGGGAAAGTGCCACGCACTCGATGTGAAGGGAGCACCCTGGGCACTGAGGGGGCAAGATTCCAGGGGGCAGGCAGCACAGGGCAGCTCCTCACCTGACCCCCAACAGCCTGTGTCTGCTCTTCCCACCAGGACTGCCTTTGACCTTGACTGCACTATAGGTCATAACCCCTGGGCGAGGAGATGGAGGCCTGCTGTCCGCAGCTCCATCCACATGCCTGGCCTGATGTCTTCAGTGCTGCTTTCCCAGTTCACCCCACCCGTGTGACCTGTCACAGACCCAGGTGCAATTCATAGCTGTAAGACATCACCAACTGGTGCCACACAAACAGAACCTGAGGATGGCTCCCTCAAGACAGTGACAGTGATGCAGATTCAGGGCCTTTGTGGCTCTGTGGCAAGTTCAGCCAAATGGACCCACCCCTGCCCACTTAAGACATCAGGGTTCTATACCCATTCTAGGTCAGTTGAGGCTGCCCAGGGACACCCCCAGCCTTAGATGAACAAGCCGTCCAACTCTGTACCCACCCAGTGGTGGGGAAACCAGCAGGGAAGCCTCTGTCTTTTCCTGGCTTGTTTAGGCGGGCTCAGAAAACTAGAAAATGTAGCTGAAATAATTCCCCCTTTAGAAACTGCACTTGTGGCGAGCCCACCGGCAAGACTTGACTGCCTGGCTAATGAGTCAGGCGAGCGCTCCCTCCCGAGGAGCCTCACCTCCACCCGCGTGCGTGCTAATTTGCAGAAAGCTCCAACTGTATTTGCATGTTTTCCATGTAATTTAGCCTGATCACAATTGAGAGCAGGTGCAGCTCCAGCAGGCGACTTGAGCAATCAGCCAAGCCCAGCGGGCTGCGCAGAAGCCCACTTAAAGAGCCTCTGCCTGCCTGGGGTTGGCACAAAAGCATTGCAAACCCGACTCACACATGAGGAGCCAGAACACGCACTGCATGGCTGTCCCCAGTGCCACCTCCACTCAGTTGCCTGGGACCCCGAAGATCTACAAAGGTGCCAAGGGATGCCCTGTGCCCTCTGTGTGTTCATGTCCAGGCACCCGGTGGCTGCTGCTGGCCACTAAGCTATGGACTCTATGTACTGGCTGCCCAGGGCCCTGGAGCCCCACACAACCCTGATCGGGCCTTAGAGCAGCCACTAGGAGCAGGCACCAGCCCACTACAGCCCTTGGAGCCTGGCCTCCTAGCATCAGCACTGAAAGAGTGAGCTCGAAGTTCAGTGAGCCCCACCTCCCAGGGATGTGGGGAACATCAATAAGACAACACAGCCCAGGACCTGTACCATGCCAGACAGGAGCAGGGCTCGCAGCTGCCACGTCCTCCTTCCTTCACTCACAGAAATGCAGGAGTGGCTGCAGGGGCCCAGAGCTCTGATGCTCACCTGCAGGCCACGCTAAGCCACTCTCGGCACGGAGTTCCCATGTTCTGCGTTGCTGCCCACGGGCTGTGCGCCCACGTGCGCTCCCAGGTGTGGAGCTGCGCACAGTGCATGACACTCGTGCATAAGCACACATGTTGGGAGGGACACACATGTGCCACGAGTGCACACGCAGGGTCCCCATCCCCAGGGACTGCACTGCAATAGCCAGCAGGTGCATGTGTCCATGGCCTTTGGGTCCCTTCCATCCCTGCTTCCTTGAGCCAAAGGCAGACCTGCGAGAACTCTGCAGAGCTACACTCAGCAGGGACCTTGGCAGCCTGGGGCTCAGGCGAATGGGGTGATCTCCCTTTCTCTGCAGAGCTCTCCTTTTCACCCGCGACACGCAGTGTGCGTGGGCACGTGTGCAGGGAATGCTCCTTGACTGGCTGTGCTGGCAGGGGGTGCAGGACAGGGCACGGGGGAGAGATGGAGTTGCAGGACCTGCAGGAATGGGTCCTGACTGCGGCACTCTCTCCTGGACCTTGGGTTTTGTGCATCTACACTTTGGGGGTGGGGGCAGAGGGCAAGTGTCCTAGGACAAGTGCAGGACAGAGCAGGAAAGGCCACACAAGTTATGCCAGGTCCACCCCTCTGACAGGTGAGGACATGGTGAGTCCCAGGAGATCTAAGCCTGGTCCCCAGAAAGTCCCCTCGTCTGTCTGCACTCCTCCCCTTTCCTCTCCTGGGAGGGCATGGGAACACACCCCCATCTTAATTGATCACTAGCAGCCTGCTGAGTCCCAGCTGGTCCCCAACAGCCCTACAACTGGGTACTGTAACTCCTGCTAGACAGTGAAGAAACCAGAGCATCTAGGCAACGTGGCCTTGTCCCAAAGAGGGGAGGGGGAGGGGAAATGAAGTCACCTATCCTTGAACCAGAGTTATTCATGTTGGTGTCGCCTGACATTCAACGCACAGGTTTGAGTCACAGCGTGGGCACTGAAGAGCTGGGGTGCGGTGGGGAGGGTACCTTCTCCAGGGTGGGGTCACAACCTTACCCAGAAGAGGGACCAGGCCAAACCAGGGAAGGACTGTTTCCTGCTTGGTGGTGGCAGAGATCCCCAAACAGGGGAAGACGCTGGGGAGCTGTCTGCCTGCCTGCCCGCACCGGCGGGACGACGGAGTGGGGAACCCGCCGGCTCCAGAGGGCAGGAGGGCAGACGGTGGCCCCTCTCGGCAGCCCGAAATAGGGCGGCGGTGCAACATCCTAGCCGCGCCCTGGGCGTTGCAGGGAGCTGGTCCACAGCGGGGCCTGCCAAACCCGCGCAGCACCCACCCCGCCTCCGCCTGGGGGCTCGGGAGGCGGTCCGAGGCCTGTGAGAGATGAAGGTGGCCCCGCCCTGCGCGCCCCTTGGCCCCTGAGCCTTTTTCCCTGGGCTGTGAAATGGTCAGATGTGACTTCACCTCTGCTTCTCAGGGCTGTGTGAGGCTGGTCAGGCCCGCAGTGCCGTGCACACCCAGTGACTGCAGAGGCCCAGGCAGGCCCGTCTCAAGGTCCAGGCCAGTCTTGGCAACTTGAGGAGGCCCCGTCTCAAAACTTTAAGAAGCCCTGGGGATGGGGTCGGTGGTGGAGCACCCCTGGGTTGAAGCTGGGTCTCACAAGGACAAGCACCTTCCCTCCCCCACTCCTCACATTGCTCCCGCCTGGTCGCCCCCTGTCCTGGACCAGGGGGCCTAGCTCAGCATCCGCGTGCCTGGGACCCACCACCTATCACAGTAGCCCTGTGTCTGCACCCCTGCAGACTCCGTTCCAGCCCTGCCTTTTGCTGTGCTGGCCTGTGATCCCAGGTCCTCAGCTTGATCCAGGACCCCGAAGCTCCCTGCAGAGGACAGGGAGGAGGTGATGGAGAGGTCACTGGCTAGAAGGCCCAGGCATGGGCCTGCTTCCCCTCAGAAGGGCGACCCCACTCAGGCCTGGCAGGACTCGGTGATTCCTTTAACAGACTTGCCCAGCATTTGCAGGTTCCAGGAGCTCTCCTGCACCCTGGTCTGGGTTGGGGTCTTCTGGCATGATGGGTTCTGGGGGCCTCACCCCTAGTTTCCAGAGTGGAACCTTGCTAGTTCCTGAGGACCCTCCACCACTGACTGAAGGATGCTCTTCAAGGTCAGTGGTCAGCCCCCATTTTACAGATGTGGAAACAGGTCACACAACCAAAGCTCCAACCTAAACTGTGCCCAGGCTCCTGGAGGCCACCGCACTTCCCAGGAGGGACCCCGGCTCTCTGGCTCCTCTGTGTCCTCACTGTGGAACCCCATTCCTGCCTCCAGACCCCCCCTCTCCTTCTGACGAGCTCACAGCACAGACTGACCCAGCCACCAACCACCCCTGCTCCACTCTGGGGCAGATCAGGAACCCAGGGCAGTCTCCACACGGAGCTGCTGGCTAAGAATCCCCATTGCCACCCACAGGGTACAAAGTTCAGTTGCATGGACATGAGGTCAGAGGCTGAGGAGGAAGGGGAGTCTGGAGTGTGCCGCTGCCTGCCACAGGAAGGTGCTGGCTGCCGGTGGTTGTCCTTCCTCAGGTCAGGAAGGTCATGGAAACCACACTTTCTGGTAGCTTCCCTCTTGAGAGGAAGATGCTGGAGGAAGGACAAAACAAAGGCCCCAGCCCTGCACCCGTCCCTGCAGCTCCCGGGTGTCCTTGGACTTTTCCTAACTGGCAGCTCTCGGGGGACTCGGGGCCATTCCCTCACCGTGGGCAAGGAGTCCCGTATGCAGGGGCAAACCTGGCCTGCCACCACGCTGGAAGGGCCCTTTCTCTCCAAGGCTAGGCTGAGGCTATCCAGCAGCACCCAAGTTCGCAGAGGGTAAGACCCACGTGGGAGAGCAGGCCCAGGGGCAGGGAGGTGGCAGGAACGTCATGGTCTTCAGTCCAGGTGCAGAAATGGACACAGGGCAACTAAGACTGGAGACAGGCAGGGGAGACCAAGTCTGCCTTTCCCTCCACCAGGCCTGAGGGCTGCTAGTCAGCCTAGCAGAACACTGTCCTAGCTGCCTCTGTGTCACCCATGGCGGTGCGTCCCCAGGAGCTGGCTGGAAACAGAGCCACTGGCCACTCCTCATGCCAACTGGGTGCAAACCTACAGTGGAGGAAGATGCGTACAGGCCCTTGGCCAAGTCCTGCATTTGGTGGCGATGTCCAGGCCTCTCTGGCCACTCAGAGAGGCAGGTCCCTCCCCAGGCTCCAATCCAGTCTGGCACAGTGGGGACAGCCAGAGGGGAGGTGTGGATGTGGTACCATGGCACAGCCACCACTCATGCCCAGGCCTTCTCCTGGCTGTCAGTCCTGCAGGAAAGAGGTGCTGCGGGCGGTGCTGCTGGGCCTGGCCTGGTGTCTCTCTCAATGTCGCCTTCCTGCCAGCTCTGTTCATCTCCCCACAGGACACCACAGGGCTAAGGCTGTACTTTCTCCATCCTGGTCACCTGCAAAACTCAAGGACACCTGTCCCCATCCTAGAGGTAGGAGCCTGAGTCCCTTCACCTGTGGGGTACAGGCTGGCGGAGCCTCAGCTGGAAGGCTCAGGAGCCCTTCACTCATGCGCCGAGTGGGCCCCTGCTCAGCTGCCCCCGCCACAGCTGCAAGGAACCTGTGCTCCATCCACTCGTATTCCCCACTGGCTACCTGCCTGCCCGCCAACAGCTCCACGCGGAGGAGGCGTGGCTTTGGGTGATGGCATGCGCTCTTGTGGAATCAGCTGGAAATCCTCCCACACGAGCCTCCAACTCCAGGAACAAGTTAGTTGGCCCTAAATTGCCTTCTTGAGCTTGAGAGGTGTTCTAGTGGGTGTCATTTGGATGGTGGGGTGGCTGGGCTTGGAGCTTAGCAAGTAGGGCCCTAGGCAATCTTGAGGAGAGAGACCCCTCTGCCCAGGAGGTGTGCGCCCTAGGGTGTGAACAGGCTGAGACCTGGCACCCCATGCCCCAGCAAGAGAACCCCCTGGGGCCCTTCACAGACCCCCACTCCCCATCCCACACAGCTACCCCCAGTCCTGGTCTTGGGGTGGAACCCAGGCCCCACCATGCAGTGGCTCAGGGCACAGGGAGGGGCAGGCAGACAAGAAGGGAAAGGAGCCCCAGGGGAAGGAGGGGAGGGTGATCCTAATCTTCCTCCAAGAGGAGGCCGTGGGCCCCACGCTCTGGGTCTCCCCTGCTGCTGGCAGCTCCAGGCCTCCTGACTCACAGGTGGCTGTTGTAGCAATGGGCTGCCATGGCCCTGACCCCAGTTCTGTCTGCCGCAGCATCTTCCAGGGACTGTTTCCAGAGGTGTTTGTCATCCCAACAGTGGATCGCCCCACGCCCCAGCTTCAGTGCCTGGGGCCTCACAATGAGGGTAGAGCCCATTTGAGGGGCACTTGTGCCTTCAGGCAGCTCCTCCCAATTCCCCCTAACTGTGGACTCCACGAATGTCCCTGTATATGCGGACTCACCCAGGAGCCACACCCTCAGGGCTCTCTGGCACACCTTCCTCTCCCTCCTCCCCTCCAGCCCCAAGCCCTTCTCTCAAACTCACCCTCCCCCTGTGTCCAGGGCCCGCCCAAAGCTCCTCAGCCCATGGCCTTGGGGCTGAGGCTCTGTGCAAGGTCCGTGGTCCTGATGTCCTTCTGGCAGGGCTGGGGCCTGACCCATGACACAGCACTCTGTCCCCCAGGAGGCTCCCACATCATTTCCGGTCCCAGGCACAAGGGTTTGGGGCCCTGAGGGTGGTAGCACCCTGGCTTAGGGTTAGCAGCTGCCCCCAGAGTCTGTTAATGGGTGACTCATCGATGGACACCAGCAGGGGTCATCTGTGGGCAGGCACTGTGGATTGCCATAGAAACATCTAGAACAAAAACACAGACTTTTGAACATTAGAATGCAGGCTCAGCTCTGGGGAGTCAGAGGTGGGCGGCCCATCCGTGACAGCCTCAAATGGCCGTGTCCACACCCAGCTCTTAAAGAGCAGAGAGAGCAGGCTGTGGTGATTTCTGTGGTTTTTTTTCATCAAATGCTCTACAAGCTACTCACTTTAATTTACTGAGAATCAGTTCATCATAGACTTTCTCATGAAGGACCTTAGGAAACTTGCCCTTTACTTTAAGGGTCTTGGTGCCTGTCCCAGTTTGTTCAGCTGGCATCCGAGCCAGGGCTTTCCCCAGGCCTCCTGCCTCTGGCTCTACACATTTCTGGGCCTCAGTTTCTCCATCTGTCCTACCTCGGCGGCTTCTTGAGCTGAACGTGCATAGTGTGTACATGAACTGTCCCCAAGACCCGGTCAGGGTAATGGGACGTTCTCAGTACTAGCTGTGGACAGTCCAGTGTCCCCAACACACATCTAGTTCTAAACCTCAGAACCTGGAAGGTAACTGCATGTGGAAAAGGAATCATTGCTGACATAATTAAGGACCAGGTGAGATTACCTTGGATTAGGACAAGCCCCTTGCCCAGTGATTGAGTCCTAATAAGGAGAGAGGACTCTGCAGCAGGGATAAAGGCTTGTGAGCACGGAGGCCCAGGGGAAGGCAAGCAGATGGAGCCGAACTTAGAGACCTGCTTCCACAAACCCAGGAGACCGGGCCACGGGGACCTAGGAGAAGCTCACTAGAAGAGGGACTCACCCCTGGTCCCTCTGGAGGGAACAGAGCCCTGCAGACACCTTGATTTTGGGCTTCTGCCTCCTAATAAATTTCTGTTGCTTCAAGCCACCCAGCTTGTGTGGGCTTGTCGTGGCAGCCCCAGGACACTCGTGGCACTGCAGGACCCAGGCCGGCCCATTTTAGAAACATGTCTCACAGCAGTGAGGGCAGGCGCAGGTCAAGAGGGTGAGCAGGCGCTCAGAGGAGACGGCTGGAATTCTTCCCTGGCACCCATGAAGGCACGTGTCCTCAGGCCTCATACCTCACTGGGGAACAGGAGAGAGCAGCAGTGCCTGGGAAGGTCCCCTCAGTGCCCCCGTGTGGAGTGCAGGCACAGCCCTGAACACTAACACCCGCAGCATTTGGCCACTCTTGCTGGTGACAGACATAAGCCAGCCTGGAGCTCCTCCAAGAAGGGCCGCTCCCCTCGCCACCATCTGGAAGAGGCTGACGGGGCCACCACGGTGCCTCCATCTCCTTACAGACTGCAGATGGAGTTTGGGGCATCCTGTCTCCCCATCTGGTCCTGCGGGCCTGGCCTCCCCTCCCTCCATGGTGTTCCCCACCTCTTCAGCGTAAACTGCCATGGGAGCCGCAGGCAGAGGCCACGGGCTTTGCAAAGCTGCGCTGCACTTGGAAACTGCCCGCCCTGGGGGGCAAGGCAAGGTGCTCACAGGGAGCCGCCCTGCTCCTCACCGCCCTTCTTCCTGGTGACCTTGGGGTGCCCTTGAGTGTGAGGCAGAGATTTTTCCTCAAGGTGGAGAAACAGGAGGGCAGCGTGTGCGGCTCTCTCAAGTGAGAATCAGACAGGGCAGCCAGCGCAGTGACCGCCCGAGCTGAGCGGGGCCCACCGTGGGGGTGCGTGTGTCTGCACGTGCACAGGTGCTGTCTGTGCACGGGCTCCCGTGTGTTGCGTGTGCTGTTCACATGTGTGTGCGTGTGAGCACGTGTTCACGTTGTGTGTGCGCTGGTGTGCGTGGGTGCACACATCTTTTGTTCTGCTCTGTTCCAATGACGGCGGCCGCACACGCGGGCGTGGCGCCTGACTGCCTCTGTGCAAGCTCAGTCCTCGGCCAGGGGTCTTGGAGGAAATCCCAGTCAAGCCACCCCTTCCCGGAGCCCCCAGCCTGAGTGGATCTCCCCTTTCCAAGTGCCCACCTCCCACCCTGAAGGCAAGGAGCAATCTGGGGACAGGCCCTGCCCTGCAGATAGAAGGCTGTCTGCCCTTGGAGCATGTCCTTGTCCTCAACCTCCACGGCTCCCTGGCTGCCTTTTCTTTTCAAACTGGGGCCCTCTGACGACGGTACACAAGTCCCCGTGCCACCTGCCTGCCAGGGTTCCCCCCACCCCCGACAGGCCTCCGAGACTGGCAGCAGCAAGACGCTGCACTGAAGTGGCTGCCAGCCTTCCTAGGAAGAGCCTGACCCGCGGGACCGGCCTGACTGACGTCACTGTGTCTGGAAGGAGCCCCCGCTGGGGCCTGGCCCAGCTCAGCACTGACCTGCCTGCAGCCTTTTCCAAATGATTGGACAAGCAAATGGAACCAAAAAATGCTTATTGTACGGGAACACCACTGGCTCCTCACAGCTTTCCTGTCTCTGGTTTGGGTTCCCTTTCAGGACACAAGCACCCGGGGTCAGGGCGGGTCTCCCGCAGCTCGGCGTCACACAGCCCAGAGGCTCCAGCGCCAGCCCTGCAGATGTTTGTTGCGGCTGCCTCCTTGTTGTCTGGACCCATGAAGGTGACCTCTAAGGCTGAGGCTCCGCCAGTCTCTTGCCCACCAAGGTCTTGGTGCCCAAGCAAAGCTCTGCTGCCACCTGGTGACAAGTCTGAGATACGCTTCTGGTCAACAGAAATGTCTGATGTGGGATGCTCCTTGACACTGAGTTCACCACCTTCCCTCAATGGGTAGGATGTGAACTGACGCCCAGAAGGGCTGATAAATGTGCCCGTGGTCACACAGCAGATACAAGGAGAACAGGCCCAGCACCGGCCTTTCTCAGCCTCCCAGCTTCCAGGGTACATGTGACACTGTAATAATCTTCCACCTTGGGTTGAGTCCTGGCTTTGAGGTCAAACAGATGGCTGTGGACTCCAGCCAGAGCCCTCGCCAGCTGGGGTCCCCAGCAAGTGACTCCAAGCCAGATTCCTCCACCTGAGGGAACTTGGGTTACAGGCTGCTGTGCTGGTGACATAAAGACTCCCAGACTCCAATGTGGGTGGTACCATGCCTGGCACAGTAGGCACTTTAAGGCTTTTGCCACTGTTGCTGCTGTTGATGATGATGGTGGTGATGGTGGTCATGCTGGTCATGGTGATGGCGGTCATAGTGCTGCTGCTGCTGATGGTGCTGATGTGATGGTAAATGATTGGTGATGGTGGTGATGGTGATGATGGTGATAATGGTGATGATGATGGTGCTGATGGTGATGGTGATGGTGATAATGGTGGTGATGGTGATGGAGATGGTGCTGATGGTGATGATGATGGTGATAATGGTGGTGATGGTGATGGTGGTCATGGTGATGGTGGCCATGTGATGGTGATGCTGCTTATGGTGCTGCTGATGGTGATAATGAGGTGATGGTGGTCATGTTGGTCGTGGTGATGGTAGTCATGGTGATGCTGTTGCTGGTGATGATGGTAATGATGGTGATGGTAGTCATGGTGACAGTGATGATGCTGCTGATGGTAGTTATGGTGCTGATGATGACAGTGATAATGATAATGGTGGTCATGTGACAGTGGTGATGGGGAGCTCTGAGCCTGGGCCCACTGAGATGATGTGCGGTGCCAGAGGTTTCAAGACTTTGTCATTTGCTGCCCCAGGGCCTTGACACATTCCTGACTGAACCTGTGTCTTGTGTGGACAGAGGGTAACAGTGCTGCCCTCCACGGCTTCTGTAAGACAGTGTCAGCCTGTTGTCTGTGGGAGTCTTGTGACCTTGGCCCCCACAATAGCTGTGGTGACAATGAAGCCACCAGGAGCCAGTACAGGAAGACTATTGAGACCCAATCCCTTGGTGAATAGGAGCACAGACTGCAACCAGCCTAGACAGGAAGAGGCAGCCAGGGCCACAGGGCTGGTGCTCACTGGCCCAGGAGAGGTCCTCCAAGGCCTCTCTGAAGGGTCCCAGTCAGCCTCCATTGCTCCAGAACCCTGGGCATCTTGGAAGGTGCAAAGCACATTTTGCGTCCCCAAATTTAAGAAACAAGGAACATCGGAGGCCCAGTAGGAAGATCCAGTCACACAGCCACATCTCAGGAGGCCAGAGAGAGGGACTCCCTGCCCTGCCTGAGCCCCTGGGGCTGAAAGAACACTTGTAGGAGCAGAGGGCTCGGTGCGTGGCTGGAGGTCTGCCAGCTCTCCGGGCCTCACTCTCTCTGCCTGAAGACCCAGCCCAAGGTCTCAGGACCAGTCCCTCCTGGGGCCTCTCTTTGGCTTGCAGATGCTGTCTTCTCCCCACGTCCTTACAGGTCATCCTCTGGATGTCTGTGTCCTGATCTTCTGGTGAGGACACAGCCATGCTGGATCAGGGCCACCCTGGTGACCTCATGCTGCAGAGCCTGTCTCTGCATGCAGTGACATTCTGAGGGGCTGGGGGTTAGGACTTCAGCACCAAGTTTGAAGAGTCACTGTGTCACCCATAGCAAGGTCCAAGCAAGAACTAACTACAGGGATGCAGGACAGCTCGGTCTCCTGGCTGCAGCCAGACCCAGCAGGCTGTCACCTGCCAGAGGTCAGGAGGAACCTGTGTCTGTGCAGGTGTGCACTTGAGGGTACAAGGTCAAAGACTGACCCAGGGCAGCAGGGGTTCCAGAGCCTAGATTTTCCCAAAATATGGTATCCATTTTGCACCTACCATAGGCACCCCCCTCTGTGCAGAGATGGGCTGCGAGCAGGCCAGGGAAGGGGGGTCTTGGGCATTCGTCTCTTCCAGGGAAGCCATTCTGTACATGAGGCCAAGCTAGAGTACCGGACGCACATGTTCCAGGAGGGGAGGCATGGCACATGTGTGTGGCAGGTGGTGTGCATGTGTGTATGTGCCTGTGGGGGGGAGCCTATGTGTGAGATGTGTGATGTATGTGTGTATGTGACTGTGTCTGACGTGTGTGTGGTGTGCGTTAGGTACATATGTGTGGGGCGCCTGTGAGTGTGGTGCTGGGTGTGTGGTGTGTGTGTGAGAAGTACGTTGTGTGTGCATGCGTGTGGATGTGTACAGTGTGTGGAACACGCTGTGTGTGGTGCCTGCTGCATGCCCGTGGTGTGTGTGGTGCTTTCTGGGGTGGGGGTGACTTCGTCCCAGCTTCACGATGACAGCGAGATTTCCTGCCTGTTGAGCGGTAGCCACTCAGGAATTCCCCACACCCATTCCCCCACCCCAAGGGTGCTGGCCCCTTCATGTGGCCATCCTGCTGGACCCCATCATGGTCCCAGAGCCCTGTGGCCTCCACCTCCCGGACAGGGGCCCTCTGCATGCCTGAAGTGCTCAGGCCCTGGTGGCCCTGACGCAGCTCTTGAGGACCCCACCTGGCCTCTGGCCTCACTGTTGGCAGCCCATTAGAAGCCCCTGGCCCTCTCCTCCATGGAGGCTGAGGCTCTCCAAGTGAGTCCCCTCCCTATCTCAGGGGTCTGTGCAGAGAGCAGGGGCCAAGCTGCTTTGGGTGGAGGTTGGAGGTGCTGCTGGGACACTGCTGGTCCCCAGGAACCCTGAGGGCTGGTGTCTGCCCTGGAGATGGAGAAGCTGAGCAAGCCACGCTTCTAACGCAGGACCAGGGCCGACTACCCACCACAAGTGGGCTGTGCACCCCACGAGGTCACGAGGTGACAAGAGGAGACTGGGGAGGTGGGGCAGGGCCCAGGCAGGCTGGAGAGGGGGCTGCCTCCCACTCCTCCCTCCGGTGCTGACCCCTGGCCCTTGGGGTCACCCAGCGCAGATAGCATGACCACCAGACGGTAAGGTGCTGTGCCACCTGCTCTTTATTGGCTGCCACGGGCTGCATTCTCAGGGGTGACTGGAGTCCCCAGGAGTGGAGCTACACAGAGGAAGGTTGTGGGAAGACGGTCTGAGAGGAGCAGGCTGCCAGAGCCGGCGGGCCCCCAGCACCCACAGCGCCATAGGAAAGTGGGGCTGGGCCGCCGAGGAAGTGTCCGGATCCTTCCAGAGGGCTGGGCAAGGGCACTCTCGGGGCTGGTCACCCCCTCCAACTGCCCTCTAAGCAGAGCTGGTTTGCCCGTGTCCCTCGGGAGGACGAGGTCCTTCTAGAGAAGAGTGTGACGCAGCCACTCCCCCGCGGGCAGGTGTTGGGCCTGGGACACCCTGAGGTCACAGCACTGCAGGCCATGGGCCGAGCTCCCGGCCACTCTCTCAAACCCTCATTCCCTCTGAGAAGACGGAGGAGAATGAAGAAAAGGAAAGGAGGGGAAGGCAGATGCCTTTCTGTGGTCCCCCCAGCTGGAGGGGTCAGGGGCCAGGGGAGGCAGCCGAGGCCGAGGCCTGCTTAGGACGAGGGCGCCGAGCTGGGCTTCTCCTCCCGTGACACGGGAATGGCTCGCTCACTGTGGCCAGCATCCAGGCCAGACTGGACCTTGGGGCCCGAGAATGTCAGCATGCCGTCTGCGGACAGGGAGCAGGACAGGGCCGACTGGTCCACATTGGAGGGCAGGCGGTAGCGGCGGTGGAACTCACGGGAAATGTAGCCATGGTCATCCTGGGGACAGGTCAGAGAAGGGCAGTCAGAAGCAGCAGGGCAGCTGCCATCCCCCACGTGGAGAAGGGCCCTCCCAGACTCCATGGGACAGCCGGGCTGTGGTGTCCTCACGGGCTGAGCTGGAGAGCTGGAGTGCCAGTACTCGGACCCTCCAGAGGTGTACGCTCACGCCCGGGCTCTCTCCAGCCCTGGAATTTCAGCCCAGCCTCTTTGCCCCCTGACCTCCCAGAGAGACCTTTGACAAGAGCCAAGCACAGCAGCGAGGACGGCCCAGGGCTTTTTCCGCCCTGGCGTTGGCCCCCATTGGGATGCCTCATGCCACTGGCCCGGCCTCTCTATCAGGCTTCCCCTTGACTGTGACCCAGGATGGGGCTCTGCACTCCTGCCTGATGGTGTAGGAGAGCCACGTGGTCGAAAGGCCTTCCCTTCTGGACGCCCTCATCCCCAGATTCAGTTCCTGGGCCCGACTGCTTCCTCCTCCAGGTACAAAGACCCGAGAGCTGAGAGCTGGAGGAAGAGTGACTGGACAGTGAAGGGGCTCTTCCCTAGCCGGGGTGGAGAGGGGCAGTAGACAGGGAACACCCAGGGTCTCCATAGGAGCAGGAGTGTGCAGCCGGGCGGGTGACTGCAGGGGAGGAGCCCCCCTGCCCTCCTGATCCTGGCCGTGGATTGGCAGGCAGGGGACCTCCCTAGCCCCAGCTCCGCCATGCTTAACCTGAGAAGCTAAAGACCTTGTTGAAAAGGGTGGGACTGGGAGGTGACTCGATGAACATCCCTAAAAGATAGCTGTACTGTCCCCACAGGCTCACCCGCCAAAGTGAGGACATATGTAAAAACACACGTTGGCTCATAGGCGCCCACCATGGCACTGCCCTTTCCTGGGTCCCTGCTAATCCCACCCTGTCATTTGGAAGGTCCAGAGCAGCCCTGACCACTGGGAGCAGCACCTAAGGCGAGGACTCCAGAGGGACTCTGAGGCCATATTCGCAGTGCTGCCCTGCCTGCTGGGCTCAGGATGAGAGGCCTCCAGGGGTTCCTGGGAGAGGCCGCTGTGCGCGGGGTGAGGAGGCCCACCTGCCGCTCGTTGTGCTTGCCATGGATCTCCACGAAGTCCTCCTGCACCTTCACCGTGAGGTCCTCGGGGGAGAAGTGCTTCACATCCAGGAAGATGACAAACTTGTCCCTGTCGGATCGGACCTGAAACCCAAACCCTCATGTGGAGCTCCCCATGGGCCAATGGCTCTAGGATGGAGCGGGGACAGCACCCAGGAGCGCTTGCCAGCCACCAGAGCAGACAATGCACTAGCCTCATCCTCACAGGCCAGCAGAACAGAGTGTGCGGGGGCCAGATTGCAGCCCCTGTGCCAAGGGCAGCTGCGCCACTGACCTCAGACCCTGGGGCTGCATGTGCTCTCTGGCTGCCCGGCCATACTACGTAGGCTGGCCAGTCCCTGAGGGGCTCACCGGCTGGTATGTGTTCTGGTGGGCTAATTGGCTGTGGCTAACTGGCATGGGTTGGCTGGCTGGTTGGTACAGGAGTCGGCTGGCTGGTGATGGTTATGGGCTGACTGGTTGGTGATGGTCAGGGGGCTCTTCAGGCTCAGAACACTGGTTGGTCATGGGTTGGCATTTGGAATAAGGTTGCTGCCCCAGCCTCACCTGGGCTCTGTAAGCAGCCCCAGGAGCCCGTCTTCCAGGCCCACATACTGCTGCAGCCTGTGAAGCGCCCGGCTCACAAAGCCCACAGTCCCTTGCTCTCCCTTCCCTGCCTTGGCTCCTTGGCTCTCTTTGGCCATTCTGCTCCGTCCTCAGTTGGTAGTGCCTTGGCTCTGGGAGCCTCCTGCCTTCAGGCAGTGACTGGGAGCTCTCCTGTTGGCCTGGACCGGCCACTGCTCAGGGCAGGGAGGGAAGTGGCCTCAGGGCTTTTCCTGGGGCCTGTGGAGCACTGGATCAGCTGGGTGAGAGCCCAGGTCTCTGCAGCTTTGCCGGCAGCAAAGGGCTCCTGCTTTGTGAAAGGAAGCCCTTCTCTCTGGGCCTCAGGGCAGAACCCTCCGGCACCCAGCAGGGCCAGTGTGAGAACAACCAGACCCGGAAGGCTCACGCCGCCCTCCAACTTGCCTTGGCAGGGTTGTTCTTGGGGTTTCCAGCATGTGGTTGGTGCATTACAAACCACATATGGGTCATGAACTGATGGGAGGAAAAGACAGCGGTTGGGCTTGGGTGGCTTCCTACTCCGACCCCTCCCCAGTGGTGCAGGGAGGCTCTGGCCGGGGGTATGCAGGCTCCCACTCAGCCTCTGAAAGTGACGAGGCAGAGGGAGGCAGGACGGTGGCCTACAGCCGCCACCACCTGCTCTGTGGAGCAAGATAAGCGCACCGGGGGCAGCAGGTGGCCCCTGGGGAATCCCTAGCTGTGCTCTGCCCAGGCTGGGCCCACCTCTGACCAGCAAGAAGAAGCCAGAACCCCCAGGGCCTTACCTCGGAGATGCCGGAGTCCAGAACCGTGCGGAAGAGGGACTGGCGGTAGTAGGGGCTGATAGTGGAGGACAGGAAGGGCAGCAGGTCATACTCGAAGAGGCCCTCACCAAAGAACTGGTCAAACAGCCGGCTAGGGTAGAAGGGTCCCAGCGCACGCTTGAACCAGGGATGCTGGATGGTGACGTCCATGCTCTGCTTCGGCACTGCAGGGACCGGAGGCTGGCAACAGGGCAGGGCAGGGGCCTCTGGGCAGTGCAGTGGGGAGCCAGGCGGCCAGCCCTCCCTATATATGCCTGGACAGAATGGAGGCATTAAGGGATTTCTCTGGAAACGCCTGAGCTCAGGAGAGAGGATGCAGAGTCAGCAGAGCCCGACTGGGCTCCGTGCCTGGCGCCCCAGCCCCAGAGGCACATGCAGGGGCCTGTGCTATCTGGATGCACTGGGGCCACCAGGAGGACAGGTGTCTCCAAGGAATCATCTGTCCTCAATGATGACCAAGGGGAGACCATGGGAAGGTCATCTGTATGGGTCAGGGGCAGCACTGACTCTTGGCACCTCTTTGTCCTGACTGGTCCTTGTGGTTACCCTTGGAGGGGAAGCTCCTAGCTCTGCTTCACAGACGAGGAAACAGGCACAGAGGTCAGACAAGCAGTCCCAAATCTCAGCTCCCAGGTGACAGCACGTATCTCCAAAGCAGAATTACCTCTATTGCTTCTTACTGGTCACAAAGATGCCGCCTCCTCACAAAAACCTCAGGGAAGACAGAAAATAGAAAAAGCTAACAGGCTTTGGGGTTCCAGCAGAAGCCCCGTTTAGCTCCAGGCTCATCCTGGGGAGGCTGTGGGCTTTCTGCAGGTGGCCTGCTTGGGTTTGTGAAAAGGGGAATCCTGCGCCCGGGCTCCCTCCATGTGGGTCACCCTCACTCCAGTGGAGTTGGCCCCCTGCAAAGCCTGGAGCCTCAGCATGACCACGCCATGGTTGTTAGACAGATGGTCCATCATCATGGCCACTGGACATGGGGTCCTGCTGTTGGCAAGGCCTGATGAATACTCTGCTCCCGCCCATGCCCCTGTTCAGTGCCTCCCACTTTTAATGCTTCTAGAAGTTTCCAATAACCTGACCTTGGGCAGCATTGCACCCCTGCAGCACAGGACAAGGCCTGTCCCCACATCCCCGGGTCAGCTTTTGGCATGCACGATCCAGACCGTGAGAAGCTGCGGCTTCTTCTTTGTGCCTCCTGGTTCCTAGCCCAGCTTCTAATCGGCATCCAATCCATGTTTGTGGAAAAAATGCAAGCCCCAGAGCACTCATCTCTGGCCCACAGACTCAGAAGGTCATCAGAGAATAGACACTCGGCCGTCGGGATGGTACATCCAGGACACAATCGGTGTTGCAAATGGGGACCTGGGCCTTCACCAGGCAGAGCGCCCATCACCCATGGCACTCAGTGTCAAATCCTTCTCTCCCGCGGTTCTGAGCATCAGCCATGCGCAGGGCACGGCCGAGTGATAAAGGGCCCTGAGAAGTCACCCATAAAGTGACTGCCTGTGCCCTCCAAGTTTACAACTCCAGAGGAGCGGCTTCCCATGGCTCAGGCAAGAGTGCCCACGAGGTGGCAGGCAACGTGTGCTGCTGGGAGTGAAGGGTGTGTGACCACCTAGCCTGCCCCTGATGCTCGCTGACCCCACGAGGCAGGCCCCAGCCTCACCCCACTTTATAGACCCAGAAAGTGGGGTTGAGAAAGGTCAGGCTGCATTCCTAGGTCACTCGGCTGGGAAGAACGGGTGGGGGCTTCAGTGAAGGGTTGCCTGTCGAGCTGGGGTCCGTACCTGAGCAGTGGCAAGGGTGTGGACAGGGTGGGGTGCCAGCTGCCTGTTCCTGGTGCAGAGGGTGGGGCACACGGCAGGAGGGGCAGATGGAAGCTGCGTCCTCCAGGGAGCGGCCAGTGGGGCCAGGCCCCGGGTCAGCACCGGGCAGAGCCGTCCTGCAGCCCCAGGCCAGGACAGAAGTGTTCATCCTGTCTCCGTTTAAACCCTGCTCATCACAGATGTTTTGTGCTCATTTTTATTTTTAAATGTTGCCCTAAGACAGGACTCATCTCAACAGCTACGGTGCTTGGCACCTCCCCAACACTGGGCCTAGAGGAGAGTGTGTTGCTCTACCTGCCTGCATGGCCCTGCCTGTGGACGGTCAACAGCTGGGGCCATAGGCAGGGATGGAGACAGGTGCCCCCGGACGCTGGGCCTGAGTTTCCCCCAAGAGCTGCGTGGCTCAGCTGCTGAGGGTAAGGCCAGGTCCTCTGGTCTCACACTCCTCTACCCCCACCCTGGGGCATGGAGGGCTGGCCACAGAGTTGGCCTACAGGGTGAGCCAGGCCTGGGCCGGCACCACTGAATGATGAAGACCAGGCTAAGGGGAGCCCGTGGCACCAGGGCCCTCAGGGCCACGTCCCGCCTGCGCTTAGGGCCCTATGTGAGTGAGCTGCAGCTGCTCTAGGAAGCACCACAGACTTGGTGGCTTCACTCACACAAATGTCTCATCTCAAGGTTCTGGAGGCCAGGAGTCTGGAACGTGTCTCCATGAGCTAAAGTCAAGCGGCTGGCCTAGTGGTGCCCGCAGGGGCTCTGGGGAGAACGTGGTTCCTGCCCTCCAGCTTCTTTTTTTTTTTTTTTTTTAATTTTTAGTTGTAGATGAACGCAATATCTTTATTTGATTTGTTTATTTTTATGTGGTGCTGAGAATTGAACTCAGTGCCTCACATGTGCGAGGCAAGCGCTCTACCACTGAGCCACAAACCCAACCCCAACCCCAGCCCCAGCCCTCCAGCTTCTGACTGGTGGCTCCTCTTGCACCTTCAAGGGAAGTGTGGGTGGTCCTGTCTCACAAAACCCCTCTGGCTATCACTCTCCTGTCCCCCACCCTGAAGAAGGACCTATAATTATGTTGTACTCCCTGGATAAGCCAGGGTCATCCCCCGAGGCCAGCAACTCGGGGAAACCTAATTCCCCCTGACACATAAGGTAATAGACTCCAGCTCTGGGAACTGGGATGGGGAGGCATTGTTTCTCCTGCTACCAAGGGAATAGTGTGAGATGTGGCCCAGGGCCGGCCCTGGCCCTGGTGTCCCCAGAGCACAGACTGGTGGGCTACCACTAACCAGGAGGACCCAGGCACACAGAAAGGCCAGCAATAAGGGTCAACACCAACTCACATTGCCCAAGCCTCTGACGGCTCTCAGTCTGAATCTCAGTCAGCCATCAAGGGCTCCCTGTTTCAGCTCCAGCCCGCTGGCCTGGGTCCCGCTGGCCTGGGTCCCACTGGCCAGAGTCTGCTGCTTGAGAGTACCTTCATTCCTGGACAGATACTGGCTGAGTCCTGTCCACGCTACACATTGTCTAGCAAAGCACCTGCTCTGTGGAACTGATAGTCTAGTGGGTAGACAAACAAGCAGATGGCTTCCAGGGCCCAGCAGAGACAGAGCAGGGGCAGGGGGAGCCCCTGCCCCCCCATAGACATGCTTGCAGTCTCTCCACCCACCCTGAGTCTGGGCCAGGCCCCTTTCTGTGGGCCTGGGTTCCTTCTAGAAATCATGGTGAAGATATCCACTACAGTTGGGGTGTCAAATGGCCCCCAAGGCCCATGTGTTAAATCTTTGGTCTCTAGGGAGGCCCTACTGGGAGATGGTGTAGCCTTGTAGGGGGTCTTTAGGTCACTGAGGGTGCCCCTGAAGGGGATTGTGGAGTTGTGTCCCTTCCTCTCTCTCCTGCTTCCTGGGCTCTGAGAGGAGCTCCACCGTGCACTCGCCATGGTGTGCTGCCCCCGCCAGAGGCCCACAGCTAGGAGGCCACTTGTCCTGGACTGGACCCTTCAGAACCAAGAGCCCAAATAAACCTTTTCCAAGTCACTTGCCTCACAGATGTTGCTACAGTGACAGAAAGCCACCTAACAAAACACTCCTTCAAAGCCATCATGTACAGCAGCGGGTGGACGTCGCCGATGGCCATGAGCGCAGCCACAAAGGCGCCATGTCTGGAGGAAGTAAAAACAATAAGGGAACTGAAAATCAGGCTCCTGTCATTGTGCCACGTACCGTCAGTCTAAACAGCAGAGACCAGCTCTCCCCGTAGCGCCTCCACATACACAGCAGGCGACCCTCACGGTTAGAGGCACATCCTCTGGGGTACGGTGAATGCTGACCTAGCAAACACCGCAAAGACTAAACCACTGCTGCAGGGGAAAGCTGACGTGGGGCTCCTACGAGGCCCTGACCCTTCAAGACAGAGCCTGGCTCCGTGTGTCTCTAATGACACCTGATTTCTTATGTATCGTTGATTCATGAGTATCGAATTTGCCTCCAACAGCCCCGTGATGCAGCCTGAATCAGACCTCGTTAACGTACGTGTTTTCTCCATAAGAAACTTCACAGCCTCCTGGTGTGCAGAACGTTGGACGGTACTTCAGCACTGCACTTGGGGCATCGAAATAGCAAAATCACCACAAACGAACAACACAAAAATACAAAACACACAGCACTAAAGACACCTCAAAAGGACGATAGCTGACTTGTCAGCCTCAGCCAGGAACACATGTCCTAGGAGGAAACTGCCACTCTGCACACGACTGCGGAAGGCATTGACCTTGGAATGGCAGGTACACTTGAACACACAGGTGCCATGGACTGAACTGGATCCCCAAATTCTCATGCTGACATCCTTGCCCCAGGCCCTCAGAAGGTGACTTATTTGGAGACAGGGCCTTTGAAGGGGTAATTGAGGTAAGACGAGGTCATGTGGTGGAGCTTAATCCAATCTGGTTCTCACAGAGGAAGTCTGAACATACGGAGAGACACCATGGATGCACGAACGCAGGGAAAGACCACGTGGGCACTCAGCAAGAAAATGCACCTGCAAGCCACACAGAGAGGCCTCAGGAGGCACCTGCCCTGCTAACATCTCACCTTGGATTTTTTGTCTCCAGAACTATAAAAAAAATTCTGCTTGAGAGCCGGGCGCGGTGGCTCAAGCCTGTAATCCCAGCACTTAGGGAGGCTGAGACAGGAGAATCATGAGTTCAAAGCCAGCCTCAGCAATGGCGAGGAGCTAGGCAACTCAGTGAGACCCTGTCTCTACATAAAACACAAAATAGGGCTGGGGATGTGGCTCAGTGGTTGAGTACCCCTAAGTTCAATCCCCAGAACCAAAAAAAAAAATTCTGCTTGAGCTATCCAGTCTGTGGTACACGGGCCCCCCTCAGCTGAGGTTTTGCTTTCTGTCATTTCAATTACTTGCAGCCAGCCATGGTCCAAAAATATTAAATGAAAAATCCAGAAATAAATAATTCATGAGTTTTAAAATGCACACCGTTCTGGGTAGCATGAGGAAAATACTCATCCTGCTCCATCTGCCTGGGACATGAGCCATCCCTTTGTCCAATGTATCCACACTGTATATGACACCTGCCCATTAGTTACTTAGCCATCCACTATTAGATTGACTGTACTCAGGGGTTGTGTTCAAGTGACCCTTATTTTACTTAGTAATGGTCCTAAAGTGAGAGAGTAGTGATGCTGGCGATTCAGATATCACCAAGAGAAGCCATGAGGTTCTTCCTTTAGGTGAAAATTATCAACTAATAAGGAAAGAAAAAAAACTAGTATACAGTGAGAATGAATCTGAAATCGTGATAAAGGAAAAGGAAATTTGTGCTGTCACCCCTCACACTTGGAAACCCATGGCCATGGTGCACCTTAGGCGCAGTTAGGATGGAGAAGGCCCTGATTGCAGGGCAGAACACGTGCCCCCCCCCCAAGTGCCGGGCCTCCACTGGGGTCTGGGAACATCTCCTGAGGGTAAGGGGAGCAATGGCACCTTGCCCAGCAGCCCTGGAGACTGGCAGTGGGCTGAGCACACGTAGCAGGATGCACCCATGCACAGTGATGAGGAGCGACCCTGCCTGCTGGGCCCCACCAGCGCCTGGCGGTGGCTGTGCACTCACTTTGGGGTGGGTGTGGGAGGTGGGAGGTGAGAGGTGGGTGGCGGGGGTGGTGGAGGTGGCAGGGGTTCCGGCCACAGTGAGGCACCAGAGGGATTTCAAATAAACAGTGGTGGCCACAGTGGGGGCAGCTGGACAATGTCAGCTCTGTGTTCTGAGGGCCCCTGGGTGTTTTATTCCATTTATTCAAAGCACTAGCAGGCGCCATGTTCTGGTGTGGGTGTGAGTGATGGCTGGCTCACACCACTGGACGGCACGCGGTCCTCTTGTGAACAGTGGTGGATTGCTGAAGGAGCAAGACAGGGCAGTCACACTTGTGCAGGCTCGTCACACAGCGGACCTGAGGATGGCGTCCTGAGGAGGACAGTGTTCAGAATGTGTCCTGCGGCTGCCGCCGACCTCCCAGAAAGGGCACCAGGAGAGGGCTCACCCCTGACCTAGGTGGAGGAGGGGTCCAGGGCCCAGGAACCAGGCAGGAGGTGTGGGTGTCGGGCCGGGTGGTGTGTGTCCCTGTGTGGCATGTGTGGGGTGTGTGTGGTATGTGTGTCTGTGAAGTCTGTGTGGTGTGTGTGTGGTGTGTGTGCATGTGGTGTGCGTGTATAGTATGTGTGTCTTTGAAGTGTGTGATGCGTGTGTGCACATGCTGTGTGTGGTTGTGTGTGCACATGCTGTGTGGTTGTGCGTCACTGTGCGTCTGGTGGAGCGCAGCCACGACCTCGGGGCCCTTTCTCTGCTCTCAGGGACCGTGGCCCTGTCCGGCAGGCGGGCGCTGAGCCGGCCGTCCTCCCTGCATTGTCCCTGTGGTTTTCTCCTGCCCTCAGCATTCGGGCTCCCCACGCCCGCTTGGCGCCAGCCCCACCCAGACAAAGGCCACCCTGACTTAGGCAGAGGATTCCCAGAGCCAGCAGTCTGCTGCACGGCCACAAAGCCCCGGCACTCCGATTTTCCACTCCAGGGCCCCGGCTCACGCACAAATCCCCCTGCGCAGGGCGAGGGGCATTGTTGTGGCCAGCAGGAATGTGCCCTGCTAAGCCCTGGCCCAGCTTCTCGCGGTCAGCGGGTCACACAGGACCAGGGACGTTGGCTGCAGACCCCACCACGCCCTGGAAAGGAGCGAGGGGCCCATTTGCTCGCCAGCCCCTCAGCCATGCCGCCACTGGGTTGGGCCCAGGGGAGACCCCGCCCCGCAGAGCATCTGAAGGTGGCACCAAGTGATGTGGCCCTCTTCAGGGGTTCAGAGACAAAGCCCCCACCCCCTGCCAGCACAGAGGTCACGGAGGGAGACATGCCAGCTCCTGCCCCTCCCTCCCGCTTGCTCACACTTAGTGTCCCACAGTTCTGCCATGAACTAAAGTGCTGTCTTGTCAGGCTTATTTTTATTACAAAAACGTTCACACATTCTCAAAAGTAGAAAAAGCAGCAGCACAAGGAGGCGCCCCAGAGGCCTCGGCAGACGCAGCCCTCAGCAGGACTCGCCCATTGCGCGGCTGAGGAGCCCTCGCCCCCAACTCCAGGCTCTGGTCTGAAAATAGGAACACGTCCTCACGGAACCACAGATCCCACCTCCCAGGTGGCAAGATCCACAGGAGCTGGGCATCACCGAACCCTGGTCACTAAGGCCCCCCTCATTTCAAATGCATCCTTTTTCAGTCGATTTTTAGAATCATGACCCCCCAAAACTCCGCTCACTGCTGCCATTGCTCCGCAGACCCCCTTCCCACGCTTCTCTGCACTGTTGAAAAGGCCACTCGTGGTTTTTCCCTTGGCTGACGTAGCACAGGGCGTGAATTAATTTCCTCGTGTGAGGCTGGCCTTGCATCAAAGCAACCAGCCTGGCTGAACTGTTGTCTTAGTCCAGGCTGCCCCCCAAAATGGAGCCTGGGACAAGGCTCAGGTGTTGGCCCTTCACGGGGAGGTTGGGCGCCGACCTGGGGTGAAGGAGAAATGAGGAAGTGGAGGATGCGGAGCCGGGGCTGGTGCACCTGGGAGCTGCCCGCCACCCCGAGAGCACGCCTGGCGGCAGCCAGGGCCCCCCCAACTGACTGCCGCTTCCCCACAGCCAGATCTGGGTCACAGCCACAGGGCAATAACCTCCCCGCCTTTCTGATTCTCCCCTGGGGCCCAGAGCCCTGAGGATCCAGGCAGGTCAGCCTCAAGTTGCCCCAGCAGTGGGTGTTCGGTGGACAGTGGGCGCAGTGGGTCCCGGGATGCTCGGGAGTTTGCTGCTGAGCTCCAGCACGCCACCAGAGCTGTGCTGCAGCTGCCCCACACAGGAGCGGCGACCCCGCCTGGCCAACACTCAGCTAACAGCAGGGAGTGAGGCTGACTGTCATCACGTTTGTCCCCACCCAAATGGTAACAGGTCAGGTCCTGGGCTTCTGCTACTTTCCAAGGCACCAACAATTCCTGGCGGAAACAATCAAAGTGTGAAAACCGCACACCAAGTTAACCAGGCACCCTCCAGCTCAGGGGTCCCGTCTGAAGCGCACACGTCCATGAGGTTGCCAGGTCCAGGAAGGTTGCTTAACACCATGGACCCACTTCTCCCCACACAGCCACCCAGCCAGGTCAGCTATGGTCCAGAGTGCAGGGGCAGCAGCTGAGGCTCCAAAGGAGCGATAGCAGGACATTCCTGGAACCACAGGTGGAGAACTGGGGCCCACCTCAGCACCTGGATGTCCTGCCCATGGTCTCAGCGTAAAACACCTTCCTTTGTCTTCCTGCAAAAATCGCCCTGCTGCCAGTCCTGCAAGTGGGGCCTGCAGACCCCTGGCCTGCCCCACCTCTCACCTCTCCTCTGTAGTCGCAGTGAGGACCCTTGTTGCAGCAGCCTGGAAGCACGAGCCACGAGCCCCCAGGCTGAGGGCAGGCCTGGCAGTGGGACGCCCACACCAGACATTGGTGACAGAGGACACACACCCAGGGACAGGTGTGCAGAGTTCCCAGGACTCAACAGTTGGCTCGCTGACAAGGCTGGACAGAGCTCCATGGGGTGAGGACAGGCCGGCTGGTTTGCCTTTGCTGCTCAAGCAGTGTGGCCCAGCTTTTGCCACCAGCAGCTGCCGGGAAGCCTGCCTGAAGGAAGCCCAGACTGAGGTCTGGCCTCAAGGAGCTGTCAGAGAGGGGAAAGTACCAGGAGCCACAGCTTTGAGGTCACGCACCTTCTTGCTATGCCCACGCTGGCCTGTGGCTCCAGCTCTGGCCAGCCACGTCCTTGCCCCAGGGGCTCCTGATAGGCTGCAACAGGAGGGCCACAAGAATCCATGATGGATTCTTGACAAAAGGCTGAACCCAAAAGTATACCAAACTCCAGCCAGACTCCGCAGGAAATGCTGCGGGTGAAGGGAGGATCAAAGGGCCCCCAGGGAGCCAGCAGAGACACCCAGAATGGCAGCCAGCCTCTGTCAGTGCCACAGACCTCCCTGTGCACAAGAACTCCATGGGATCTCCTTAAAATGCAGCTCTTGAGTCATGGAGTCTGGGTTAGGTGATCCCAATGCTGGGGGCAGTTAAGTACCATGTGCCGGTAGGGCCAGGGGGACAACTGGCCCAAATCCTCCAATGAGGTCCAGGCATGGGGAGAGAAAGGAAAAGCCACCTGCACAGGCATGCAAGACCTACCTACAAATGCCAGCTGTGGTCCTGCTCTACGCAAACTCACTGGCAAAGGGATTTCCAAAACAACTGGGAAAATCTGGATGCAGACTATTGCGTATGTCCTTTGTAAGTCAGGGCTGTGGTGATGGCATGGTTGTATAGAGGATCCTGGAAGAAAATTTACTTTCTAGACGAGTGTCTGAAGCAGGTAGGGGGTGAAAGGGCACAAAGTCTAGGGCTTAGATTGAAGTGCTTGAGGGTGGGTGGTAAGATAACAGGGTGGCTGCACCACTGCATGTGTATGGCGCTGGACAGGGCACCACTGTGCTATCTGCTCACAGAACTGAGTTTTGGTCTCAGAAGATGAGACTGCATCACAGGAGACATTCACAACTGGCCTCTTATGTCCCCATTTCCTCACTGCCAGTGCATCAGCCTGTACCAGGTTCCCTCCAGGCCCACTGGACCAGACAACAAAATGCACATGCCACTGTTTCATGCATGCTTCAAAGAAACTGTAAGTAGCAGCCTTTGGTCCTGTTTCTGTGGCACCTACAATGTCGTGCTTGAGGTGAGAGTGTTAGCCTGAGGCTGGGACATCAGGACTTGGAATCTACAGATCCACTAAGTCTGTCCCTACTTTTTCTCCTCATGGAGGACCTCTTAGGAAGGCCGGGCTCACCCGAGAGCAGTCCTGGATACCTCACAGCAGCATGAGAGAAGAACTGGCCAGTCTTCCTGCCACCTCGGAGCAGGAGCTTCACGCCCTCTAGTGTCCATCACCGCACAAGTGGAGGCTTCTGGTTCCAGGATGAAAGAGGGTTCTTTGAAAGATGTGACCCCAAAGACTGTAGAAGCCTGACATTTGCAAATTCCACCCACAACTATCGCCTTGTAAATACGCCCACAGCCCTCCCCTTGCTAATAAGATTTGGCAAACGATGTCGAGACACACGGGGCCACCAAACTTGTACAAAAGCACATTCCACTTGAGGTGGTAACTCCACTTCCAGGAATGCAGCCTGCAAGTACATGGTGCAGGCCATGGGCAGGAGGGGCTTACTGCAGCTGGGTTTGGGTTTGCAGAAAGCAGACGCTATCTGGATACGTGCATGGTTTGGATATGAGGTGTCCCCAAAGTCCCCGTGTAAATGCCAGAATGGTCAGAGGTGACATGCTTAGATCATGAGAGCTGTGAACTGAGGAGTTCGTCCGAGTTTGAACAGACTGGCTGCATGGTAATCCTAGGGGCATGGTTGGAGGAGTGGGGTCACTGGGGACGTGCTGCAGAGGGTGCATCTTCCACACAACCCCTTCCCCCTCTCTGCTTCCCAACTGCCATATCCTGAGCAGCACTCTTCTGCCTTGTCTTTACACCATGATGCTCAGCCTCATCTGGAGCCCAGAGCAAAGGGGTCACCAGCCACAAACTGAACCTCTGAAACCACGAACCCCCAATAAACTCCCCCCTCTAAGTTGTGCAGGGCAGGTATTTTGGTCTTAGTGACAAAAAGCTGACTAACATAATGTTGGGGGACTTTGGGGGACTGTTCATATCCAAAGCATGACATTCCATCCGTGGCCCTAAGAACGTATGTCCATCTCACAACACCAGATGCACTAGTCCATTGCCAGGAGTCCCCAGAGTCTTAATAGTTCCAGCTTTTCCCGGAAGTCTAAGTCCAAAGGCAAAGACTTAAGGCAAACTCTTACTTGTGAGACTTTGTAAAAATTTAAAAATTACATAGATCCAAAATGCAATGACAGAGAGTACACAGTCCCATTCCAAAGAGGAGGAATAGGGACCTAGGAAGAAGGGGTGGGACCAAAGCAAGAATGAAACCCAGACAGGCACACAAGTCCTGCACCCCACGCTTGGCACCTGGGGTACATGGCACCAAGGTGTGATCTCCAAGGGCCTGGGCAGTCCTGACCCTTTGTCCTTGCTAACTGTAGCCCACATGGTCTCCCTGCCCTGGCAGCTTTCCTGGGCAGACAGTCTCGATAATGGCATCTCTTTATCCTGGAGGTCTCCACTATAGCTTGGCTTCCTTCCCACAGCTTCATGCAGCGCCCTCTCAAGGGCAGCCATGGGGATTACAACCCATTATACTTTATCTGGACTCCCAGGCCTTCCTTTGAAACATTGGTGGAAGCCTCCACGGCCCCCTAACCCCAGCATCCTGCATGTCTGCAGAACTGGCATTACATGGATGATGCTGAGGTCTGCTACCAGCTTGGCGTAGCCAGACCCCCTTGGACCATGGCTGCAGCAGCCTGAATGCCTGAGCAGCTGAGCACGGTGCAACAAATCCTGAGGAAGCAGCTTCCTAGCACCCCTGTGCAAGCAGGGTGCCAACCATGCTGTTAGAGGGCTTTTCATTTTTACCCCCTAGAGCCTGCATTGGGTACCATCTTGCAGATTCCTGAGAGGCCCTCAAGGCGTCTTGCCTGTGGTCTCTGTGAAAACTTGGCTTCTCTTCAGTGGTAGTAATCTTCAACGACCATAACTTCCTTGGCCTCAATTTTACATGCTTCCCTGGCCAAACTGCAAAATTTAAAAATCTTCCCTCTCTGCTTTCTGCTCCCGATTCTCACAGTAAACCTGGCTACAAGCTGCCAGTAATACCCATGCCACTACCTGAATGCTATGCGACCTTGGGGTTTCCTCTTCAGATTACTAAGTCCATCACCTATAAATCTGGCCTCACACAAACCCTCAGGGCCTGGGGGAGAGGGTAGACAAGTGCTTTGCCACAATGTAATACTCAGAGCCTCTAGTCCGATTCCCAATGGTTCCCCCTGAAACCTCACGAGGACAGTCTACACTGTCCACATTTTCATCAGTGTTCTGCTCTTTCAAGCTTCTGCCAGAATTTCCCATTCAGCCTGCTTACAACCTCTCAGTCTACACCCCCAAACTTTCCAGTTTCCTCCCACAAACCAGTTCCAAAGGCTTCTGAATCACAGGGTTGGGTTTGTCACAGCAATGGTCCCACTCCCTGTGCCAATTTCTGTTAGTCAATTTTTCGTTTCTGTGACTAAAATACCCAACAAGAACAACTTTGAGGAGAAAAAGTGTATTTTGATCCATGGTTTCAGAAGTCTCAGTTCATGGTCGGTCAGCTCCACTGCTCTGGCCTGAGCTGAGGCCCACAGTCATGGCGGAGGGGGCGGCAGAGGAAAGTTGCTCAGCTCACGGAGGCAGGAGGCAGACAGAATGGGAGGAGCCAGGCAGAAAACATAACCCCCAAGGCATGCACCCAGTGACCCACTTCCTCTGGCCACATCCCACCCGCCTAGATAGTTACCCCCAGTAATCCACTCAGGTGATTAACCCATCAAGTGAATCAATCCATAGATTAGGTTACAGCTCTCATCATCTAATCATTTCACCTCTTGCATTAACAGAGAAATCTGAAGAGGACACCTCATATCCTAACCATAACACTAGATGTGCATCACCAGCAAAAATAAGGGCACTAGATTCTGCTGCATGGAATATTCTGCAATCATTTAAAGACAAAGTCCACAAATTCATGTTCACAACAGCATTATTCACAGGAACTAAAAGATTGAAATTACCCAAAGGTCAATCAATGGATGACTACATAAACCAAATGTGGTATATACAAACAATAGAATATTATTCAACCTTAAAAACAAGGAAATTATGCCACAGGCTTCCACATGGATGAAGCTTAAGGACATTTTGCTCAGTGAAATAAGCCAGACCTAACTAGACACACACTATAAAATTCCTCTTGTGAAGAATTTTTAAAAATTCAAATCATAGAGATAAAAATTCAAATGATGGTTGTCAGGGGCTAGGGGAAACTGTGAATTAGTGTTTATTGGGGACAGAGTTTCAGTTTTGCAAAATGAAGTAAGTCCTGGAGGTGAATGGCGGTGATGGCCACACAGGTGTGGATGTGCTTACTGCCTCTGAACTGCACATCTAAAAAGCCTGGCGGCACATGTATATAATCCCAATGCCTCGGCAAGCTAGGACAGGAGGATCACAAGTTTGAAGCCAGCCCCAGCAACTTAGTGAGCCTCTGTCTCAAAATAAAAATAAAAGGGACTGGGAGCTGGGCGCGGTGGCTCAAACCTGTAATCCCAGCACTTTGGGAGGCTGAGACAGGAGAATCACGAGTTCAAAGCAATGGCGAGGCACTAAGCAACTCAGTGAGAGCTTGTCTCTACATAAAACACAAAACAGGGCTGGGGATGTGGCTCAGTGGTCAAGTAACCCCGAGTTCAATCTCTAGTGCCAAAAAAAAAAAAGGGGAGGGACTGGGGATGTAGCTCAGTGCCTGCACCCCTGGGTTCAACTCCCAGTAACTCCCCAAAGTTGTAAGTTTTGCAAATTTTAGGTTATGTATATTTTTCCACAATAAAAAAGTGAAGATGGAGCCGGGCGTGGTGGCTCAAGCCTGTAATCCCAGCACTTAGGGAGGCTGAGACAGGAGAATTGCGAGTTCAAAGCCAGCCTCAGCAATGGCGAGGCGCTAAGCAACTCAGTGAGACCCTGTCTCTACATAAAACACAAAATAGGGCTGGGGAGGTGGCTCAGTGCTCAGGTGCCCCTGAGTTCAGTCCCCAGTACCAAAAAAAAAAAAGAGGGGAGATGAACACCTCCCAGCCCAGCCCAAAGAGGGGAGATGAACACTCCCAGTCCAGCCCAAAGAGGGGAAGTGAACACCCTCAGCCCAGCCCAAAGGGGGGAGATGAACACCCCCCAGGCCAGCCCAAAGAGGGGAGGTAAACACCCCCCCATCAGGAAAGATGCAAAGTCCCATTTCCAAGGAGCAAGGAAATAGCAAGAGGGCAATTAAAGCTACTCTTCAAACAAAATATCCACATACTCCGTCCAGAGCTAAATGAACACATAGGAGCAAACACTGCTGGCTGTAGCTCAATGGCAGGGCCTTCACCTATCACGTGCAAGGCCCTGGGTTCAATCTTCAGTACTGGGAAAAAAATAAAAGGAGACATACATATTGCATGACCCTTATCTGGGGCCTAGGTCATGACCCTCAAATTAAATACATTAACATTTCTGCAACCAAATTCATCACAGCTAAGTGGGATAAATGTCCCATAAACAGTGCTTCAGCTTGTTTCTAACTGATGTATATAGGTAAAGAAGTGATTCATGAATACCAGGTAACTGCGTACTGTAAATACTCCAGTTTTTCTTATTCCCAAGGAAAAGACTCAGGAAATCTTCAAATACACACAGGTTCAAGTGACGCTAAACGCCTGTGTGTGTGTGAGTGCGCCATGTCTGGTCTGGCTGCTCTGGGGCCTTGGGAAGGGCTGGCAGTGTTGTATGCTGTGGTCCGGTTTGGAGGTGGCACTGGCTGAGCTGCAGTGGAGCCCCAGTCCTGACGTGGCACTATGTAGATGGTATTCTCAGTACAAAGATGCCAGTCACCAGGCCCATGACTGAGCCTCCTCTTTTCCCCAGCGATCTCCAGATCATGGAGAAGTGTCCTTGAAACCAGCAATAAGCAGGTCACACATCACGACCATAGGGTTCGCGGGGATCCCCGGCATCTGCAATGTCTCTGCCACCTCCACCCCCATTCCAGAAACTTCTGCATTGAGAGAAGAAGGCAGCAGAGGGCTTCACTGCCACGGGGGGCGTTTCCTCCGGATTTACACCTCGGGTGGACGACCTTCAGGGGTCAACAATGAGGCTTGCTGCTGCCGCCTTCTGCACACTGTCCAGGCATCTGTGAAATGGCAGTACGGGAGCACCGTCACCCCTACCCTCACCCCGGGTGCTGGGGCTGCCAAGCAGGTTCTCTTCCCTTGAGCTACACCCCAGCCCCAAAGTGACGACCTTGCCACGGAACATGTGTGGGAAGTCCTGGTCTCTGTTAATGGCAGGATCCCTACCCCCTAAAAAAGCATTTATGTTTGATCTTCATGGAGTGTAAAACTCCTTTCACAAATGAAGAGAAGTAAATGCCAGAAAGAGGACCATTTGAAAGACACCAGGAAGGGAAGTGCGGAGTGGCCTTGCAGAGAGACAGCAGACTGCTGCTTTTCTCCCAGGCTGGCTTATCTGCACTGAATCCAGGGCACTCACGCAAGGGATTGAGAAGCAGGCAGAGAGCCGCTCCCAGGTTCCCAGCAGGTGCTCACCTGCACAGCAAGGAAAGGGTGCCCACCCAGGCACACCTGGGCTGCTCCCCTCACGGCATCGTCCTGCCTTCCTGGAAACCGGCACAGCCAAGCTGCCTCCTCAGCTCCGGGCACTTGTTCAGACTACAGCTTTCATGGGACAGGATTTCAGAAAATCCATCCATGCAATTTTCAGCTGTTCCCCATGAGAAGCTTCTGGGAGACTCAGCTACGCAGATTGTTTCACACCTTGGCACTTCTTGAATATTCATGCTCACCTTTAAAGCTCATCTCCTCCTGCTGCGTCCAGCTTGTTCTGGCTTGCTCCACCACCGACCCCTCCCTAGCGTATGGTATATCTCCATCGCCAGCTCCGCTCAATCCACTCCTGGCAAAGTCCCCTGGTACAGGGTTTTCTGTTGCCATGGTGCTCTGTTGTTGTCGTTGCTTAACCCTCAGCTGCTTGTCTTCTGCTTTCCTAAGACATGAGGGGTTCCCAACTTCACTGCCACTTTCTGCCCCATTATAAGGACAGTGCTTCTACGTGTCCTCACAGCGAGCAAGGGGGTGCATTTAACTCTTCTATGTATTCAAAATGCAATTAAAATCACGAAAAGGACACGTTTTTTAAACTAAAACATGTATATTTAAAAGTGTCATACTAAAACACAGCAAAGGCACCTCTACCAGACAGAGCACTGGGCTGCTACCAACACCTTAGGGCAGGTCAGTTTTTGCAGCAATTGAATTTTGGAATCAAATTTATTGAGGGGGGGGGACAAAATCTTTCTGCTTTCAGAGCTTTCTACATTGAAATTGCAGAGAAAGGTCCATGCACCTGTTCTACCAGGAATCAGAATAAAAAGAACCAGGGTCCTCAAATACCTACAGTCCAAGAGGAGAGAGATGTCAATGTGCAGGACAGCACTGTTGACCCACCACGGAGGGCTGGAATTTCAGGAGCACCTGTTGGGTGTCCTGCTCAGTACACTCTTCAAGGAAAGTGCAGGTGACCATGTTCCCCCACACTCCAACAGGGAAGATCACAGCCAAAGTTACAGGGCTGGATGGTGCAAAATAAGCTTAAGCCCTGCAAATAAGCAAAGAAGGCTATGAGAACCCAAAATAAGCCACTCATCTGAGAGGTTCCCAGGGAGACCAATGGCTAAAGTGCCTTGTTGAAAGGAGGGAGGCAGTGTGGTCAGCATAAACAAGACTGTGCAGGTGAGCAGCACAGACAGATGGGTGGACAGGGACCTGCCTGCTCAGGGATTCGGGAGCCACCAGGGTCCCCAGCAGGAAGTATGGTGTCAGATCTGTATTCTCCCCAATCTTCCATCAGCTAGATAAACTGTCACCTGGAAAGGGGCAAAACGGTGTAGACACTGCTGTTGTGTCCCAGGTGTACTGAGGAAGAGCCAAGAGGACAGAGTGGACAGAGATGGCTGAAGGGTCAGATAACCAAGGGTGATCCAGGTGAGCTGAAGGGTTAGATGCTAGAGCAGAAGGTCTGGCAGTGGGAGAAGAAAATGAAATCAGGTAGAAACAAGCTGAGTTCGAGATGTCCAAAAGGCTCCAAGTGTAGACCTGTTTTCCCAGGGTGTCTGTACACCTGACACTGGATCTGTCATAAGAAACCTCAAATGTCATATGGACAGATTCAAGGCCAGACAGATGGATGGAAAGACAGACAAATGGATGGGTGGACAGACAGGTGGATGGGAAGGACAATTAGATGAATGGACAGAGGAAGGAAGGGAAGCACAAACAAATGGGTAGATGGTGCTGGTGGCCCTGGTCTAGTCATCTACCCTGGTTCTAGTAACCAGATTACCTCCTTGTGGGAGCTTTCTATTTCAGTTCAGCTCCCATGCACAGACCTGACCCTACCTTCTTCAAGGGACTCCACCAGAGACCCCACCCCCAGCTGCCAGCTCCCCAGGAGTCCCCCTTCCTACATGGTGTCCAGCTACTGCTCCCTACTGGACACAGCACCGCCTCTTGGACTGACATCTGCCTCACCTCTGAGCCCCTGCTCTTCTGAGAAGTATCCACCTTGCTGATATAGTCCTTCCTGGGTTGCAGGCAGCTCTGTTAAGCAGCCATAAACCCAGATGACCCATACCCTGCCACACAGCCAGGCTCTCTTGCTACTCAGTGACAGAAGGCAATAGGCCTGGAAATTAGGTGACTTGTGAGATGTGACTGGAAATCAGAAGGCATCAAAATACAGAAAGGAAGCCGGGCACGGTGGCTCAAGCCTGTAATCCCAGCACTTTGGGAGTCTGAGGCAGGAGGATCACAAGTTCAAAGCCAGCCTCAGCAAGGGTGAGGCACTAAGCAACTCAGTGAGACCCTGTCCCTACATAAAACAAAAAATAGGGCTGGGGATGTGGCTCAGTGGTGGAGTGTCCCTGAGTTCAATCTCCAGTACCCCTCTCCGCCAAAAAAAAATACAGAAAGGAGGAAGAGGATCCCTCCAACTGAAGGGGTTCCAACCTCGGCCCTGGAGGTCCTAAAGAGTCAGGTCACTGATCTTCCAGCCACACCTCTCGGTGGCCTTGGGCAGGCCACAGCATGAGTGGAGGAGAGGGGGTCCCACCTGGCAAGGGTGGAGGGCAGGGCAGAGGGCTGGGGTCCCGCCCCAGGAGTGAGGGGGGCGGGGCGAGGGCTGGGGTCCCGCCGGCAGGAGTGTAGGGTGTGGGACGAGGACGGGGCAGTCCCGGAAGGCGAGAGTTGCCCGCAAGTGCTGGCGACCCGAGGCGGAAGGCAAGCCGAGCGCGGCGCGCCCAGCCCTAGGCGACTTGGGCGGAAGCCGCTCAGCGCGGGTAATGCTACGGGGTGGCGCGCAGGCCTGGCCAAGGCAGAGCGCGGGCGCGAGGGGCGCAATGCGCCGGCAGGGGGCAAGGTTTGCGCATGCGCCGGGCCCCGCCCACGCGCGGGCAGCACCTCCTCCGATTGGGCAGCGCCGCCACGTCGAGCGGAAGCGTCGTCGCGTCCGGTGACGTCTCCCGCGGGCGTCGGCAGGGTCGGCGGCGTCGGCAGCCGTGTCGGCGGCGGCGGGTGGGAAATGGCGGAGTACCTGGCCTCCATCTTCGGCACCGAGAAAGACAAGTGAGTGAGGGCCGCCCTCCGGCGCTCGGGCTGGGCGCGGGCAGAGCGCGGGACCGGGCGGCGGGCAGGGCGCGGCGGGAGGGAGCGCGGCCTTCCGGCCTCGCGCGCCTGGGCCGCAGCCTCGTGGGCCACGCAGCGGGCGGGTGGGGCGCGCCGCGGCCGGGCCTCCCGGATCTCGCCCGCCCTGGCCGCCGACGGGCCCGGCCGGCGCTCGCTCGTTCCTCCACTTCAGCCCCGGCGCGCCGGCCTCGCCAGCCTCGCCAGCCTCGTCAGCGCCCAGTCGCCGCGTGGCCCGGGGCCTGGTGGTCGGGCAGCCCCGCGGAGCCCGCCTCCTGCCCGCCCCGGCCGTGCGGGCCGGCGGCGCGGACCCCGAGGTGGGCAGGCGTCGCCAGACTGCCGGATCGGCCCAGCCGCCGCGGCAGCAGACCGCGCTAGAAACCCTGGGAGTTGCGCTTCCGATGCGACGGGGGGAGGTTGGGGTTCCCTTTTTTTTTTCTCCCTGTAAAGGTTGCATGTTTCCCCTAATCAGTTGTTAGGTTAATTCCGCTTGTGTTTGATTGCCGCGTTGGCTGGCACGTATTGATTTCCAGTGTGTTGGCTGAAGTTTAGGGTAAAGAGAATGTCTTCAGACGCTTTGAGGGATAATTCCTACTTTGAAAACCTAAAGCCTAAGCGTCTGGCGTAATCTACTCCCAGTAAGTGGTAACCGTCTTGGCATTCTTGAGCACCATTCAAAGCTTATGCAAACATCTGTTTTTAATGGTAAGCCCGTAAATTTTCATAGATAATATTTTTTTATGTCACTTTTTCAAATACTGTTGAAATGTTTCTGTTTTCCAGGCTGGAGGCTGCCCTGTCAAATGTCTTCTTTACACAGGATATAATCTCCTGTGTTGTTTGGGAGAGGGGGTGTATTTCTTTCTAGAGATCTCATGCCAAAGTCAGCATAGTCACCTGAGAAACATACATTGGATGTCAGCTATGGGACGTAGCTGGGAACTCAGATGCATAAAATTTGGGTCTTGTCCTTAGGGATCATGGTGGGAGGGAGTGTGTGTCTGTTAAGATTAATTAAAGTAAAATACATTAATATATCTGAAACACTGTAGAAGAATGTGTACCCTAAATGTTGTGAGGTCACAGGAGGCTTGGGAAGCAGGCCTAATATGTCCTTAGACATGGGTAGGCATCTCTGTAGGCTGCAGGCCCAGGGCATGCAGAATTAGGGACATCAGTTAATCCTTCCCTGTGTATTTCTGTGTGCTGTCACTGGGTCTTGTTAAAGGTGGCTTCTTCACTGACCACAACACTCATTCTAGAGGCATGTTACTCCAGTAACATTCTTACATTTCTCCTTTGGGCATATTTTGGACTATGAAGGCAGAACCACACGTGTCATGTTTTTAATTCAGAAAGGTGATTATCTAGGTCACTTATGTTCTCATTTCAGTCAGTTGCGTGGGGTTTAGCTTCCAAGAAACAAGATCGACTCCTAAAACATAAAGGCCATAATTCCTATTAACTTTTTTTTTCTTTTTTAGTTTAAGCTAGAAGTAAGATTGAGATTCTACCAATTTAAAAAATATCTATGTAGCCTGGTGCAGTGGCGCACGCCTGTAATCCCAGTGAGGCTGAGACAGGAGAATCGCGAGTTCAAAGCCAGCCTCAGCAATGGCAACGCGCTAAGCAACTCAGTGAGACCTTGTGTCTACATAAAACACAAAATAGGGCTAGGGATGTGGCTCAGTGGTTGAGTGCCCCTGAGTTCAATCCACAGTACCAAAATATATATATATATATATATATATAAATAATATAGTATGTATATTATATATACATATGTAACTACACATGTTAAGTTAATGGCCATTTTTTAGCATCAAATGTAAATCAGCCTTTCTAGTGGTTTGTTTGTGATAGTAAATCAACCTTTTATGCCTTTTCATTTCATTTCAGTGTTTTAATAAGCAAATCACTAAAGGAACCCCCAGCAAAACAAGTTTTGATTAAGTTACTAAGCTCTAAATAATGAATTGGCTGAAATGAAAGCCAATCATCACAAGTACAGGAGTAAGGATTCTTTTACATATATGGGATAGTCGAATATTAATTGTTCAAGCAGTGATTTTTGCTCATTCTGAGATATTTGTTAATTAAGCTCTTCATTTTCACTTCCTTAATATGTTATTGTCTAATCAAGTTACGTTATCTAAAGTCAGAGTTACTTATAAGTTTGAGAATTATAGGTAGTAATTATTTTCCTTTCCTGATAAATTCACAAACTTTACTGTCTTTATTGCTGTCTGATTATAGCTAGTCAATCTTCGTGGTCCATCAAGTTTCATTGAAGTTGAGGCCATTAGTCATGATTTTGGATTGACTTCCTAAATGAGTCCTTGCTAAAAAATTGAATCCGTGGGTAGCACTTTCACTGCAAGGTGAAACTTGAAAGGTCCCATCTAGTGCAGTTTCATGATTCCTCGGAGATCTGCCACACTTCGGCATTGCTGTGACACAGGCGCTGATGGCAGTTTGATCTGCATGATCAGTGTATTTGCAATAGAGACAGAAGTGATCCTAGGTAGTTTCTGACTCATTCTGAATCCCCCAATACTCTGTTTACTTCAGACTTACTTGTAAAGTTCCTCTTGGTCTGATCTAATGGGTTTTAAGACAGCCTGAACTTACTTTTCTTTCTTAGTGATAGCATTCAATGAGTCCTGTGTGTGAAGCACATATGTGTTGTATCTGATTCTCAGAACTGTCAGGTTGGCTCATTCTCATTTTACAGACGGCATCAGAGACCTGCAGAAGTGGGGAACTTGACCAAGCCAGGCCGCTGGTAGAGTTTGGGGTTTCTCTCCTCCCTACACTCAGTTGGTATCCTCCAGAATTTCATCATGGAAAAATAGAGAACAGATAGGGCTTAGGTTTAGTTTAGGCTAAATACTTGATTTAATTAAGAAAAGCCAGAAGAATAAAAGTGGAAAGGAGTGATCCTAAAATATTACAAGGAAGAGGAAGGTACTACCCAGAAAAATTGCCTGTGTTTTTGTGAAGTAAAAGGAAAGTAGTTGGATGGTGTGTGTCGTGTTAATGGTGTATTCCTATTCGATATTGTCACAGTAAAATAATCTGTTCTTATTTTCCCTTGCAGAGTCAACTGCTCATTTTATTTCAAAATTGGAGCATGTCGTCATGGAGACAGATGCTCTCGGTTGCACAATAAACCGACCTTTAGCCAGGTTTGTTTGTTTTTTCTTTTCTGTTTTCATGTAAATTTACCAAAACTTGTATTTTTCAAAAGTACTTAATGATTTCCACATATTAAGCAAGCCTTTTTTCCTCTGGTTTTATTTTAAATTTTTGTTAATGTGTTCTGTTAAATGAGAATGAAGCAGGTGAACCACCCATATTGGAAGGTCCCTTATTCTTATTATTAGAGAAACTTTTTAAAAATATGTTAAATGTTTCTGTATTGGCTGTGGCTGATGTTCACTGCCCTGCCGTCCTCTGCCCCTTAGACAGGGTATTGGTGAGGAAAATGCCAGCCTTGACTGCACCTCTTTTTCGGGCTGTGGTGGATGCAGAGTGGGCTTTTTGTTCTTTGCTCTGTCCAAACAGTGGAGTGGTGGGGCCATTGGACAAGCCAGTGGCCTCTGGCATGACTGTCAGCAGGCCCGTCACACTGTGCTGCTGCATTCCTCTAGTACCCTAGAGATGTTCCCACTTATATACCCCAAGTTGAGCAAGTTGCACTATGTCATGGAAACATTAAGATGAAACTTAACAGTAGAAGATAAGCAGACCTTGTCCATAGCAGGCCTGTTCAGTTAATTGAGAGATGCCTATTATCTTGAGCTGAGTTCAGTTCAATCCTAGATTTTCTGTTTTGTTTTTGGTAGTTTTGTTTTTGGCAGATTTGAAGAAAAGGCAAGGGTCTGTGCCCTACAAGGGCTTACTGTTGGACTGAAAGGAGAAAGCACTTCTAATAACAGAAAGTGTCGTTGAGTCTGTCTGGACTGAGGCTGAAGAGCCCCTTTTCACCCTTTATGCAAGGTGCACCTCTAACTCTTGGTGGCTGTAGTGCATAGCTCTCAAAAGCTCCTCTACTCAACCTTGAGTACATAGCTTTCTGTCCACATTTTATCCTTCTCACAGACTGGATGTGTTCTATAAGGGTTTAACAGCCACAGTCTACCAAGAAGTGAGGTGGAAGAGAGAAGTTGGTATTTTAAATCCCTGGAAAAACCCTACTACATAATATTTTTTAAAAGAGAAGAGCATAATGCCTTTTTCCTTGCAATATTCCTGATTAATAATGGAACATATCCCTGTTTCTTTTTGTGAATTTCAGAATACCAGAGAACTTGCTTTAAGTTTTATAATTTGAATTATTAGCTAAATCTCCCCAACTAAACCAGTGGCTCTTGATGGTGCAGTAACTAAGCATCCTTGACATCTACCCTGGTTTTTCATTTTGGAGAAAGTGCACATCAGATATCTGGCTGTTTTCTCCTGGAAGAGTGCCCTTTAACTGAGCCAGAGCACTTGATTTTTTTCTTTCTGAATCATGGAGCTCCTCAGGAGGTTAAATGTGAAGTTGATTTGAATACTGTGGGTGAGAACATGGTGGTGCTTCCATTAAAATTTGATGGGGTCAGCAGTATGAGGTTAGTATCTTGTGTTGGTTTGGTTTGTTACTTGGAAGTAATCCTAGTTGCCCCCGATTTTAATGGAACCACTTCACCTCTTTATGTGAAGTTTCTTATAGCAAACAGCCACTGCCAGGTTGCCTGAGGGAGCCCTGCAGTGAGTTTTGTCATCGAGTAGCTGGGCTCTGTTTAGCTTGTCATCAGTCCTCATACCCAGGGATCCCCCAGAAACTGAGGTGGAGTTCTGGAAACCTCCAAAGCCCAAGATGAGTTGGCTAGGGTAGCCCCTGAAGGGTAGGGAGGGTGCTGGGCCCTGAGTGAAGGTGGCTGTTTTATTCATGGTTCAGGGTGTGTATTCTGGAGCTGAGCTGTTCCTCCAGGTGGGATCCAGCAGCAAGCTTGCCAGGAACTTTCCTCAGTACCATGCCTCTTTAAAGGTAGCTCAGAGTAGAACTGACTGGGTCTGTAAAATACGTGAAAACTGCTTTCTTCACACCCCTGTTATTAAAACTGAATATTTATTTTTCTAAATCATGCGGTGTGTTGGTTCAGCTTGTAAATCTCTAGCATAATTCAGGGTGGGTTTCTTTGTAAGCTTCTTACAGTGATGTGGACAAGATTCATGTAATATATTAGCTTACTAACTCAAACATGGTTTGTTTTTTCAGACAACTTGATTTTAAGAAGAACGGTACAGTGTAAGGTTTCAAGTCTGCCTGATCCAGTTTTAAAGCACAAGGGCTAAAAGGATTTTTTTTCTTAAAAGAAGGATCGGAAAAGAGCAAATGTTTTAACTATTGTATTATGTAAACAGAGATCCCACCAAGAAAGTGTAAATAAGAGTCAGGTATCCATGACAACTTGGTGTGCCTGTTCTGCTAAGACCAGAGAACTTGATGTACTGCATACAGTTGAGTTATGCATTTGGTTGAGAAAAATAATTTTGTGTGGGGAATATGATTATAATGTGAGTTTTTTGACATCTTTGTGTCTGCTGGCTTGAAGTACAAGAAAATGTTAGTGTTCTATTATTTATCTTGTATTAAAGCACTTTACTATTGATAACGGGGACCACAAAAGAACAGTTACAGTTTCTTCTTGGTTGCTGGCTGACTTGACCTAAGTCACTGCTCAAACTCTGTTTTCATAATATGATGGTTTTGGTGTACTCTGCACAAGACAAAGTGTCTGACTTGCGGGAAAAAAGCAACAACAAACGTTTAGCCATTTGCAAACAAATTGTCTCTTTGCAATTGTCTAATATATGCACAGCAGCCAGTAGAATTCCCCTTTTTATTTTTTTTTCCCCGCAGACCATCTTGATTCAAAACATCTATCGTAATCCCCAAAACAGTGCACAGACGGCTGACGGCTCACACTGTAAGTCCCACAGTTGGAGAAATTTTTTTAAAACGATGGTGTTCAAGAGCCCACTCTTAATTGAGACATAATGTTGGCTCTGAGCTGCTGACATAGAGCTGTTGCAAACAGGACAAGGTGCTGGAACAGCGTGGCGCACACAGCCAGAACTTGATACGGGCCACGTTCAGGAGGCTCTCCTAGGAAGGGTCACTGGCGGCCTCTTCCATTGACTGACATCTGTCTGGAGAGCGTCCGTCCATGTGAAATGGGTTTTAACGTTAATAGCCGGTCATTGGTCTTCACAGTGACTGAACCCCTGGCCTTTATTAAGTTCTTCCTGTAAAATTTAAAATGCTAGGAATATTGAGGAATCGATAAGGTAAGTTGCCCAATAAGTGTGGGTTCTATTTCACCATTATAATTTTTCCTCTAGGAAGTGGAGATTTCATGACATGTAATTATTGTATTTCTCTAATTATCGGCCATTTTTTCACCCGCTTATCGAGGCGCTTTTCTTTCTCAGTTTGTTAAGCTTTCTGTCACACCTAAGGACACTGGTAGTCACCTGGCAAGCCACTTACATTCTTACCTGGATTGGAATTTTAAAGTGGAGAGTTTTTACATTCTGTAAGCAGAAGTACAGTATTGGCATCTCATGAGATCTCTGTTGCACTGCAGTGTTAGGGTAGATCAAGACAGCCACCAACTAAGGGAACATCTCTACTTCTGAAGAAAATAACCTCCTCTTTTTTCAGCACTGACTCTCAACTGAAGCGATCGCCAAAGGCAACCGGTTAAGTGTTTACATTTAATTTTCCGTAATATAAAGTTGTTGCGTTTTGTATTTCAGACCATTGCCCTCTTGAACATTTACCGTAACCCTCAAAACTCTTCCCAGTCTGCTGACGGTTTGCGCTGTAAGTTCATACAAGTTCCTTCCCTGGTTCCCTGGGCTTGCGTGTCAGAGCTCAGTGCCCACTCCATCTGGTCTGCTGTGCTAGTGTCAAGGACCACGTTCACTAGAGGTGGCAGGAGCGTGTCCCACTGACCCCGTGGAAGCCTCAGTTGGAGACCTGAACTCCTGCCCTTTGTGCCAGAGCAGCAGTGGCTGGAAAGGGCACCCTTTGAAATAGTTCGGACCTGCTGCTCTTTCTTTCTCACTTGGACTGTCATCCTGCGTGATATGCTGGGATTGAGTTCAAGTTCTGTTCTTCCCTCTTAAGAGCAGCAGTATCTGAACGTTTCTCACTTTCTGAACTCTCAAAAACAAATTGATTTGAATTTTTTAGATTTTGTTTCTCATTAGCCTTATCACGCAAACTCCATTTTGGAGGTCTTGCTTTTAATTGCAAGAGCTTCTTCTGTACTACCCAGTGAAGGTCTGCAGCTTCTGTGGACCTCTGAGTTTTCCTGCCATACCCGTGTGGTGTACTCCACTCAGATAGGCACAAGACACTGTTGGGCCTCCTGCTTTGCCTAGATAAAATCTCCAACTTCAGGAGTTGGTGCTGCTTTGGGGAAATAAAGGGCACTTGGTGGGGAAGCAGATCTAAACCAGCATTCAGTATACAAGCATTACCACTTTCTTCCTGTGTTGGGAAATATCTTTAGGTTGTGAATATTTACAGATTGGAAGTTTTTGGTGAAAAGGATATAGATTAGTGTCAGTGGAAAGTTTTATAAATAAAAATTAATTTTTTTTGTAAGCATCCAACAGTAGAATCATTGGAATTTAGTCATTTGTGGGTAAATTGAAATGAACCCCTGGACTCACATTAGAATAAGGAGTCCAAACCAAGAGACACACCTCTCATTGGCTCATTTTAAAGTGGTAAAAATTAATAGAGCTACCCTTGGATAGTCAGAGACCTAAATCAAGTATACGCTTAAACCTGAACCCCTTGTTTCTAGGGTAACCTACCATGGGCAAATGGTCCCGGGGGCAGGGGCTCCATTGCCCACTGGAGCTGGCCCCCAGGTAGGGGTGGCTTGGTGCACCTTTCCATGTGGGATGGGATTTTCTTGTAAACTTCCTGCTGAGATGCTAAATGTTTTTGTATGCTAATACTCACCTGATAAGAGATTTCTCTCCCTGAATCTGGTAGTAGCAGGATTTACTTGGTAATCCTTGGTTTAAAATACCTGGTGTTTTGTTTTTTTGGTTGTTTGCTTTTTTAAAGAAATAAGGTGCCAGTAGGTGGAGGGAAATATTTAAGTATGGATTTAATAAATAATTTTTGTTAACCCTGGGGTGAAGATAAATGAGAAGTAGATGACTGAGTAACAGTTATTGATTAATCTCTGCCCTGGTTGTTCACTTGGGGACTGTGTGTGCTTCATTGACCATAGTGTTGCCTTAGTTTTCTTTGTGTCTTTATTTGCAATTCATATAGTACTCTTATTTTGCATATGCTACAAACTTAAAGTTTAGCTGTTACTAAATGTTCCAATTCTGGGGTCCATCCAGGTTGTACAAATTAAATGGAATTTCTAATTCTGTGTTTTAGAAAGAAAATCAGTTCCTAAATGAAATCACTGGCTCTGCCCTTTCATATGTAGGAAAATCAGCTTCATGTGCAGGGATTCAAGTTAAACATGAGCCCCAGTTTTTGAGTGATACTCTTCTAAGAAAAACTGGTTATTTTCCAAATATGTATTATTTAAAATATATTGGGGTAGTTTCATCAAGTAGTTTCCATTTGGCTGGTATGTATGATGTCTGCCTCTCAAATTATTCTGACTAAAAAATCCTAAGCAAAACGAGTGTAGCCGGTAGTTTAACAGAACCACCACAAAACCGTATCAAAGCTGCCAACACTCGGAGTAGGTAAATATTTTTCCTTTTTAACATTCTTCCTGATGTGGAAAAGGAAATGGATTATAAATAATGTTAAAACCCACCCCTGGAATGGGTTCTGGCTTCCTGCTGTGCTGAGTTCCACTCGGGACCAGGTGCTCCTGACAGCCAAGTTGGGCCTTTTGTGGTTACAGTGGCAGGCTGGCTGTCAGAAATAATAGTCATTGCCTAACACATTTATTCAGTTTTGGATTGTAAAGGCAAAGTGAATTCCTGGAAATTTAAAAATAACTAAAACACAGCCCCCAGTAGTTCAGAAAGAGCACTTAAATCATTCTCAGAATAAAAGATAAGTTAGCTCTTATCTTTGAGAATAAAAAGGGTTTTGAGTGAGCTCAGAGTCAGCCCAGTCTGCATAGTGGCAGACCTCAATCATGGATGTCCTTGGTAGGCTGTGCCAAGTGAGCTAGCTAGCTTTGTCAGCTCACCTAATCCAGGAGTGTGGCCTGTGGAAGGTAAGACAATTGGAGACCCAGCCAGCCCAGCCTTGAAGCCACCTGGGCCTTCAGCCCAGACCTACCTGTTTGGAACATGACTTCACTGATATGCCAGCTTTGTGATTTCTCAAATTTAGATTGCAAGAACTCTAAAATTCTAGAATAGTAAAATTTGGTAGTGAAAATGATGATGGGAATAGAATGTAAATTTGCAAAATTATCCATGCCATGGATGTGATTTCACCTAGTGCATGTGAATTGTGAAGGGTGAACTTGATAAAAATAGTTTTGGGGTATAAAAGGAAAATGCTTTCTTCAGTAAAGCATCATGACTTTACCCTTACTCGGGGCATCCAAAATACTGAAGTTGTACCTGGTAATTGGTCCTGCTGAGTCTCTGATCGCTTGGGTTTTAATCGCATCAGAAAGAACTTTCTAGCCTTCTGTGGTGGGCAGTGTACAGAAGAAACTAGTTAGGCATATAAGCTCTTAATCATCTGCCCTGATTTCAGCTTTCATTTTAATAAAGGGGAAAAGTAGTGTGCTTACTTGGCCTCTATTCTAAATCTTAAAAGGAAGAAAATTTTTATTTTGAAGTCTTAATTTGAGAGTCAATCTTTCCCTCATACTTTCTGAAAATGTAGCCCTTTTGATGCTGATTAAAACTGGCTGTGATCTTGGTAGCCAAAGTCGAGACTGTCGGGCGTCCACGATCTCAGCACGCTCTCAGTCACTGGCAAGCCGGTGCTCCTGTAGCGTGCGGCGCTGGCCTGCTGCTCTAGCCAGTCGTGTGTGTCACTGTACAGTTGACTTTAAGGAGGAGCGCTGTGGGCGGCCGCCTTCTAACCAGCGAGCCCTCTCGTCTGCAGGTGCCGTGAGCGACGTGGAGATGCAGGAGCACTACGATGAGTTCTTCGAGGTGAGGCCACTGCCCCTTCACCTGGAGGGACTGCCACTGCCCTCACACGCAGGAGAGCACTTAGTGACACTCCGCTTGGCTGTGCCGCAGTCCTTAGACCACTGTGTTCTCCCTTCAGGAGGTCTTTACAGAGATGGAGGAGAAGTACGGGGAAGTTGAGGAGATGAACGTGTGTGACAACCTGGGAGACCACCTAGTGGGGAACGTGTATGTCAAGGTAGGACACTGGTCCTCTGCTGGTGCCCTTTGAGCTGCTGGCCTTGAGATCACAACACAGGACTTAGGAATTTCAATGTGGTGACTCATCACTCCCACTTGTGGCTCTTACATTGGTGACTGCCAGCCTGCACCTGTCAGCAGGGTTGGCAGGAAGGACAGTGCGCCGGGGTTATCATCAGTGACAAGGGACACAGCCGTGGGTCAGAGCTGTTCTGACTAGGGCCAGGTTGTGCTGTGTTCCTCTTTCCTCTCTCTCTAATGAAGTGCATTGCCTACGTGATCACGTTTGCCCTTGGCCAGTTGGATTTGAAAGTGAACGCAACATCCGGCATGGTCTTGGGCCGTGATGAAATCAGTTGTAAAAGGGGCGGTTTGCCTGCCTCTCAGTTGTTTGCACCGCCATTCCACCTGAGAAGTTTCATTTCAGTGTATAATGTGGTGGGATCGATGACTGAAGATGTGTTGCCAAGAGGGGAGTGGCAAGCATTTTTGTGTTTGCAGTTTCGCCGTGAAGAAGATGCGGAGAAGGCTGTGATTGACCTGAATAACCGCTGGTTTAACGGGCAGCCAATCCATGCGGAGCTCTCTCCCGTGACCGACTTCAGGGAAGCCTGCTGCCGCCAGTACGAGATGGGGTGAGTACAGGGCGGACCGCAGGCTGGGGGGCTGCACGTGGGCTGAGCGCGCTCCAGCCTGCGCAGTACGTGACGCACTTCTGTTTCGACCCACAGAGAGTGCACACGAGGAGGCTTCTGCAACTTCATGCATCTCAAGCCGATTTCCAGAGAGCTGCGGCGGGAACTGTACGGGCGCCGTCGCAAGAAGTAAGTACTCCACAGCTTATGCGCTGTAGAGCTTAATGCCCCCCAAACTAAATAGGTTTCATTCTGTCATTTAAAAGGCACCTAGAGAGAGAGAGAGAGAGAGTGCGTATGTGTGTTTTAATGTAAAATGTACTTTTGGGAGAATATTCATGATCTTAATTTCTGAAGTGGAAATCAAACCTTAGTAACCAAGAATGATAAGCGGGAAACCATTGAAATTCAACATGTGCAACGGTTTGTTGTCCAGTTAGGTATTGTAGCTTCCTTTAAATACCAGTGCCTGTTGAGGTTCCTTTTTGTTTGTGGGGGTTGCTTCATTTTGTCTTGGTGGAGGTGTCAGTGATCTCCTATGTTTGGACTGCTGACAAAACCAGGTGCAGTAGTTATGTCACCGCAGAGAAAGTCATGTCGTTAAGGGTGAAGGGAATGAGTCACACTTTGGGTTAGGTAACATTCTGCTCTTGGAAGGGTTCGCATCCCTCTGTTGTAAGGCATGTGCCAGGAAATAGGGTGGACGGGACCCTCTGTCATTGCCAGCAACAGGAAGCATAGGAACAAAGGAACCCTGTTCTCCTGCCTCAGAATAGGCCCCCTGGGCTCAGTAGTGGATGTGTCCTGAGAGGAGGGACTGGTCAGAGTCAGGGACAGGGTGTGTGTCACAATCGTTATGCTTTCCCATGGTCATCTGAGTTGTTTCTAGAGAAAGACACAGAAGGTGGAGGGTGTAGTACTTGATTGATTCTAAGATGCGCGTCTTTGTCCCGAGACTCATCTGAAGCCTCTCTCCCTTCACAAAGGCTGTGGGCTCTCATGTTCTCAGGATTGTTGGTGCTGACATCGTGTTCCTTGCCCTTGACTGCAGGCACAGGTCCAGGTCCCGATCCCGGGAGCGGCGCTCTCGGTCTAGAGACCGCGGTCGTGGTGGTGGAGGCGGCGGAGGCGGCGGGGGCCGGGAGCGCGACAGGAGGCGGTCGAGAGATCGTGAAAGATCTGGGCGATTCTGAGCCATGCCATTTTTACCGTATGTCTGCTAGAAAGTGTTGTAGTTGATTGATCAAACCAGTTCATAATGGGAATTTTTTTTAAAAAACAACAAAAAAAAACACAAAGATGGGTTTCTGAATAAAATTTGTAGTGATACAGTATTCCTGGTGTAACTTTTTTCTTTTGAAGTCTTTAAAAAACCTGCCAGTGATCCACCTCGAGATAAAGATTAATGTCCACTTTGCTTTGGGTATAAATAAAAGTATGTTTTATATTTTGCTTATAAAATAAAACATACCAGGTAAGAAGTTCATGCAGGAAAAAGTCACCTCCAGTTATGTTCCTGGTAAGTGACCCAGAATTTCTCCTGCAGCCTGCCTCTGTCCTTAGCAGTCAGGAGCCAACTCCTTTCAGCACACATTTTGGGGGCACAGGAAGAGCCTGCCCTGTGGTAAGGGGGTCCCGGGCAGTGTCGCTTTCTCTTATCCAGGAGTGTTCCGGTTTTGCTTGAAGAGCAACAGTGCATCTTTCGAAACAGTGACGATTAAAACACAAACATGCTGTTCTGTGGAAATGGAACAAGACAAGAATCTTGTGTGTTTGTTCATATCTGATGTGTGCTGAAGTTGAGTTTTGTCTTCGTGGTATGTGTGGCAGTGGGTGTGGTCGGTGACAGCTCCTGGTGAACTAGGGGGTCACATTCTCATCCCTGTACTCCCCATGCCCCGTGATGTCAGAATGGGAATTTCAGGTGGTCTAACATTGGGTCAGAGTTGTGCAGATTGTTTCCTCAACTGATCTGGAAGAGGCACGGTGGCAGCATTGTGTCTAATAACTACCTGAAATCAGCTTTTCCTCTTTTAAACATCTATGTAAAGTAGAAATGGAAAAATGTGTGGAACTACAAAAAACGGGCTGTGTGGCCTCAGTGGCACCCACTGTGGAGGTAGGTGGACCACGCACCAGAAACAGGCCCGGTCACCTGACGGCTGCCAGGTCTCCCTCCCTGGGGGACAGCTAGACGTAGTCTGCTGGACTCACCTCATGGCCTGCGCTTTCTCGCCCCCTTGTCCCTGTGAGGCCCACTGCCCTCTGCTCTGGGGTCTGTCACTGCACTGTCTCACTGCCTCCTCTGCGTTTCCCCCACACACCTGAATGGCTCTCCCAGAGTGCCCGTCTCAGCAGGAGGAATCTGGACACAGCTCAGACAAGAACCACAGAGCTTCTGTGGGCATAAATAAGCTTCCTGTGCGGGGGACACCGGGTCATGGGGGGACACATGGGCATCAGGCCATCTGCCAGGATTAAGAATCCTATGAAGGCAGGAAAAGTCCACAACCAGGCCCTCAGAGCAGGGCCAATGGCCTGAGCAACTCTGCAGGGAGACCCCAGGAAAAGGCAGCAGGAGGGGAGGGCAGACACGTGGATCAAGGGGGTAAACAGTCCAGGTGCGAACCCACACATCCGTGGCCAGTCGGTGTTGGACAAGAGTAACGAGACCTTTTAGGGGAAAGACACTATTCAACAAATGGTGCTGGGGCAACTGGACAGTCACATGCAAGAGAACAACAATGGAGCCAGGTGGGGTGGCGCACACCTGTAAGCCCAGTGGCTCAGGAAGCTGAGGCAGGAGGATCGCTAGTTCAAAGCCAGCCTCAGCAACTAGCAAGACCCTACCAAAAAAAAGTAAAGAAAAAGGGCTGGGGATGTGGCTCAGTGGTCAAGTACCCCTGGGTTCAATTCCTGATACCAAAATTTAAAAAGAACAATGTTAGACCCTTATCTCACTATACAAAACCTCAGTGGATCAAAGACCTAAATAAGACTTAAAACTTCAAAACTCTTTGAAGAAAATAGGGAGCTAAATCTTCATGGCCTGGGGCTTGGCAGTGGTCTTTTAGACATGGCACCGAAAGCACCAGGAAGCAAAAACTAGGTAAGTTGGAGTTCATCAAACGAAAACTCCAAAAGAATATCAAGAAAGTGGAGAAACCCCACACAGTGGAAGAAGATACTCGCCGATCCTGGGCCTGGTAAGGATCTGGCATCTAGCACGCGTAGTAATTTCTTGCATCTCTACAACCAAAGGACAAATGACCCAGTCTCAGAGTCGCTCTGAGGAAGTGTTTCCTCGACAGCAGAAGGCCAAGGAGTACCTGGACCCCTCCGCCCCTGCGGTCACTAGGGCAGCTCAGGTTAAAACCCCAGGGGGAGGGCAGCCATGCCACCAGGGAGGGCAGGCCAGTGCAGTGCCAGCCAGCAGGAGACGGACTCACCCTGGCAGCAGTGCAGGGCTAGCGTGGCTCTGCACCGCCTGAGGCGCAAGCCCACGAGAGCACAAGCACGTGTCCACACGTGCACACAGGAATGATGACATCAGCGCTGAGAGCCAGCACCAGAGACAAGGGGTCGCTCATCAGTGGCCCAGGAGAGCCAGCAGGTGGGCTGTCCACGCAGTGGGGTTACCCAGCCATGACAGGTATGGCTGGTGCTCATCGTAGCGTGGATGAGCCCCGAGAACCTCACACCAGGTGCGATCAGAGTGAAGCAAACTGAATGCAAAAGACCACAGATCCTGCCAGGTGCAGTGACCAGGAGGGTCCCAAGGTCAAGGCCAGCCTTGGCAACTTAGCAAGACCTGTATCAAAAAGTAAAAAGGGGAGCCAGGTGCGGTGATGCACACCTATAATCCCAGCACTGTGGGAGGCTGAGACAGGAGAATCGTGATTTCAAAGCCAGCCTCAGCAACGGCAAGGCGCTAAGCAACTCAGTGAGACCCTGTCTCTACATAAAACACAAAATAGGGCTGGGGACGTGGCTCAGTGGTTGAGTGCCCCTGAGTTTAATCTCTGGTGCCCCCAAAAAGTAAAAAAATAAAAAATAAAAAAGGATGGGGATGTAGCTTAATGGAAAAGCACCGCCGGGTTCAATACCCAGTACCAAAAAAAAAAAAAAAGCCCAGGTCCTGTGATTCCTTATTTATGGACTGTCTACCATAGGCAAGGCCCCAGAGACAAGCAGTCAGGGGTTTCCTAGGCTGGCATGTGGAAGGACTGTCGGCAAAGGGGTGCGGCGTGCTCCCTAGGGTGACATGAAAGTCCTAAGATTGATGCAGCGGCTCAGGTTGCACATCCTGGGAACATATCAAAACCCTTTAGGACGGGGCCTCTCTATTGCCCAGGCCACCCTGCACTGCTACACCCCGCTCACTAAAAGCCATGAGTTGTACACTTCACATGAGTGAATTCTGTCTCAGCAAAACCATATCAATAAGACATTATCAGAACTAGAAACAGCATTTATGTTAATTATGGGAAATACATATTGTTGAAAGCTCATAAATCCACAAAAAGAAATTCAGGCTATTGCCTGTGTTATAAAGATGGGCACTAACAGTGAAGAGAGGTGACCAGAGGTTGCTCTGAGCAAGGAGCCTGGAGGTGGGGCAGTGGGGGCGTGGGGTAGCGGCCCCTGTCCTCACCCTCCTCCATCTTGGCTTGCCACCCTGGGATGTGGGACGTTTCCTCCCCACCCTCCTGAAATTAGCAGGAGGCTCACCTGGAAGCACAGCCTGACCTGGCAGTTACCTTATCACCTGTCTGAGCTTGTCACTGTCTCCTCCTGAGTCTGCAAACCCTTTGCAGGTTCTTGGGGACCTCAGGTGCAGTGCCAGGAAACCGTGAGACCCAGGTGTCCTTTCTGAACTTCCCCTGCATCAGCTGCTCCACCCCGTAGGCCAGCACCTGGCTCCTGTCCACCACGATGGCACCCTTGCTCCCCACCCTTGGGTCCATCAGGCTGGCCATGCAGCCCATCAGGGCATCCACAGACCCTTCTCCTTTGCACGCTCCTGGGGGCTGCCCTCCCCCAGGTGCCTCCCAAGTACAACCAGGGGGCCAGTTTTGGTCCAGGCATGTGGGTAGACGTGAGGTGTAACCTTTAGGAGAGCCCAGCAGGATGGGACAAGTTCCCTCCACGCAAGAGTGGAGGTGGAGCCCGTGTCGTGCTGAGCCTGGGAGCCCCTGCAGTGCAGGGGGGAGAGAGTAAGCCTCCAGCCAGGGCTTCCCAACTCCACCTCCCTTGCCCAGTCCTCCCTCCTTGGCTGAGGAGCTCAGCACCTCATCTGCCCTCCCTCTCCAGTCCCCTCATGCCATCCTGGCCCATGGCTGTGCCTCTCAGCACTCCATCCATTCAGAGGACGACCTGAGCCCCATCCGACCTGCGCCCCACACCTCTTCTCCCCAAGCCATGCCACTGTGGGCATAGCAGCCGTTTCAAGGTCTCCATTACTAGTACTCCTCTGAGCCACGCGGGTTCCAGCTGCTTCTAGAACTCCCACAGGACTCTTCACCACTGCCCGCTCTGCTGACCCAAGGGTCACCAGCTGTTTACTTCCCTTCAGCTCCTCTGCCCCACTTGGACAGACTCCAGGAGTCAAGGTGAGGATGGCTCCTGGCACAGACTTGCAGCTCGGTGCACGCCACACCCCTCTCCTCTCCACCCTGCTCCTGGGCAGAGCCTACCCACTACAGAACCAGCCTGTACTGGACTGAGATGGAACCCAGCCTGCGAGCACCGTCCTGCACCTGTCCAGCCTGCGCATGACTGTGGGAACCCAGGCTGCACCGGGCCTGCCCCATCAGCTTCTGCTGGGGCCACAGATAGCCCTTCCAAGGCTCACAACCACCTCCCAGTGTTGCCTGTGGGCAGAAACAGGGCGGCTTCACCTAGTCCTGCATCCCAGGCCTCACGGGTCACAGGCAACTCCCTCTGTCCCCACCCCACTGGGAAGCAGCCAGGCTGGCAGGAAGCCAAGGGCGGAAGTTTCCTCCCTACAGGGAATCAGCCAGGGGCAGGGAAAGCACTGCTGCAGCTGCAGCCCAGTGGGTGGCCCTCTAGCTGGCTGTTACTCCAAGGCCCAGAAGCTTGAAAGGGCCTCCTGTGGCCACCTCTCCTCCAGTCCCCAGTCTGCAGGCTGCCAGGCCCCACCCATCTGGTGACAACTCCCCAGCCAAGCTGCACACCCCAGTAGGTGCACTTTCTGAATATTTGTTAGATTTTAAACAAAAGTAACTACAAAACCTCACCAGCTTTTCCTCTGTCCACTTTCTGCTGACCGTCTATTCCAGCTTATTCCTTTGAGAAAACAGAAGTCCCTGGAAGAAAACTGCTTCATCGTGTCCACACCAAGTCTCCCAACCTGCAGCATCACTGGGGCTCTGCAGCTCCCTCCTTCTCTGGATAAAGCCAGTGGCTCCATGGGACACCACGGATGGGGTTCTCCCCTGGACCCCTACGCCTGTGCCTGCCTGAGGACTCTGCCCCATGATGTCCTCTCCCCTTGGCCTTCCCTGTCTCTCTGCTGGAGGGCTCCCCTGTAACAGCATGGCGCCCATCTCCTGCCATTAGCAACCACTCTCCCTGGAGCCCTTGCTATTCCCAGCCCTGGCCACATTTCTGCACCTCCCTTTGTGACAAAGGAAAGTTGCCAGGCATGGTGGCCACGTGTCCACATCCTCTGTCCTCCTCCCTTCTCAATCCTCTCTGATTGAAATTTCTACCCCACTGACCCACAGAAACCACCCTTGCCACGGCTGACCCCGCCATCAAATCCAGTGTCCCGCGGAGCGCTCCTCCCAGCTGGGCCCTGGCTGGGCCAGCTAGAGTGCCCTTCTCCCTAAGCGTGCCCTGCACTAGGCTCCAGAACATGGCACTTGGCATTTCCTACCTCAAGGATCAGTCCAGCCCGGCCCCACTGGTCCCTGATACTCCAGGAAGTAAATGTTTTCTGTCCTCTTAGTTTGCCCCCCGACACAGGTGGCATCTTCCTTCCGGTAGCTTCAGGTAGCACCTGTTTACTGACTCCTTCCAAATTTAGCCTCCTCTCTGAATGACCAACTAGTTTACCTGGTGGTTGCTGGGCATCTCTGCTTGGCACCTAAGAGGAACCTCCCTAATGCATCCAAGACAGCTCCAGCCCCTGGGCACCCAGCTGCAGGGACTCCCGTGTGTGGCACTGTGTACCCTGTTAGCGCAAAAGACCAGAACGGCAGGTGGCAAAACAAATGAGCTCCGCGCTTTATTCAGGACTGGAGCTTCACAGAGGAGCAGGGGAGGCGGTGGAACCCAGTCTCCTGGTGGAAAGCGGCCGAGAACACAGAAAAGGGACTGGGTTTTTATAGGCCTATTTCGGGAGGTGAACTTAGGAATTTGTGAACTTAGGAACTAGTTTTCTTGGGCACTTAGGAATTTGGGGCTTGTTCCATCAATCAAGGAAATGGTCAGTTTTAGTGCCCAGGAATTCGGGCCCATGGGTCAGGGGGTCCTGCGGGGTGGGGGCACTCCTCCCTTATCTGCAATTAGTCTCAGGGAGACATTTGTCAGGGAAGTGAGAGGTGTCAGCGTAGGGCTGTTTGTCTTTTCCCTCACACTGCATTATTTTCCATTCCCATTATCTACTACCCTCTCCTGGCCTTTCCTGGCCCCTTTTCCTACTGGGCACACCTAGCACAACAGGCCCCTCTGCCTTTACCTTCCAAATGCTCCTTGCCAGCCTGGGGCAAGGCCACCTGCTAAAGCAGTGGACATGGCCGACCTTGCGCTACCCTTTCCCCGCACACAGCCTGCACTTTCCCTTAACACAGCCTGCTTGTTAAGTCCCAGCAGGATGAGCCAGAGCCAATGACATCGGTCGGTCGGGAGGACGGCCTGCCAGTGGCACTTCCTGCGTGTGCCCTTTGGCACAGCCCTAGCTTCTGGAAGGATGGCAATATTCACATACTTGTAAAAAGAAAAGAAGCTAAGCCAGGCGCGGTGGCTCACGTCTGTAATCCCAGCACTTAGGGAGGCTGAGACAGGAGGATCGCGAGTTCAAAGCCAGCCTCAGCCTCAGCGAGGCACTAAGCAACTCAGTGAGACCCTGTCTCCACATAAAACACAAAATAGGGCTGGGGATGTGGCTCAGTGGTCGAGTGCCCCTGAGTTCAGTCCCTGGTGCCAAAAAAAAAAAAAAAGAAAAAGAAAAGAAGCTAAGGGCGGAGCCCCCAGAGCTGAGCACAAACCTGACCCAACGAACCTCACTGGGGAGACGGGCACCCTGCTCCTGGGCTTTGGTGGCAACACTTGGACCTTGAGCCTTCACCTAAAGACACGGATAATGACGCAAGCTGACTCTCGTTACTGGCAATGTTTTACCCAGAGGCGCGAGTTCCAGTCCAACCCCGACTGCACATTTTAAGATGGAGCAGGTGAGTGTTTGGGATGGACAGCGCGAGCTGGTGTTCTCACAGGTGGGGAAGCACAGTTACCAAACCCATGGTCCCTTCCTGACCGGAGGAGAAGTTGGCAAGGAGGAAGGTTTCTTTGCCAAGCCAGAATCCCAGGGGACGGGGCTCCCGCCAGCAAAGCCACCTTAGTGCACCGAGGCACACAAACGGGACAGGAGAGGAGCAGGGGCACCAGGCAGGAGAGAATTCTGGCTGAAGATTCCCAGCTGTTGCCCCAGTGGCCTGATGGGAAGCTGTCCTGGTGACTCTTAGTGGCACCTTTGGCCTTCAATGGGAGGAGAGAGATTGGGTCGAAACAACCAGTATTGTCATACGCTGTGTGCAGAGTCAGATACCTGACTAGAGACAAAGAGGCAGAGGAGACAGACGCAAAGTGAAGGGTCAGTGTTTTCAGGTCCCTGGAGAGTCACCAAGGTCACCATTATCATCCTAAGCCACACGTCAGAGGGGACATCTAGAGCAAAGCCCGTGGGGGACTGATAATGCCTTGCTCCGCTGCTAATGTCAACTGAAAGCAAGTGCAACTGGAGGTCTGGCCAGGTTCCCCTGTTGACACAGGAGGGAAAAAGGCCTGCTGTTTGGTTTGGACCTGGACTCCTGTGAGCTCCCAGCAAGGGTCTCCAGCTGGGTCTGTGCAGTAGGTGACACAGGTGTGTGCGCACGTGGGCCTCTGCATTTACACCCGCTCCACCTCTGTTCATTCACTACAAGGGTCTAGAAAGGACCACCCAGTAGCCGCAGCACATGTGGGGCCGCATCGGGGTTTAACTGCCACTGTCAACTGAGAGGAAGGACTGCTGTTCCCTGTGTCCAGGCAGCCAAGACAAGCACAGACCGGTGGCTGGGGATTGAACCCAGGGTCTCACGCGCGCGTACTAAGCAAGTGCTCTACCGCTGAGCTACGTCTCCTGCCTGTGTTTTATTTCGTTTTTAATTTTTTTTTTTTCTAACCAGGGATTGAACTCAGGGGCACTCGATCACTGAGCCACATCCCCAGCACTATTTTGGGTTTTATGTAGAGACAGGGTCTCACTGAGTTGCTTAGCACCTCCCTGTTGCTGAGGCTGGCTTTGAACTCACGATCCTCTTGCCTCAGCCTCCCACAGTGCTGGGATTACAGGCGTGGACACCACACTCGACTTCTTTTTTTCTTTTGTCAGTGCTGGGGATGAAACTCAGCTTTGTGCATGCTGGGCATATGCCACTGAGTTACATCCCTATGTCCTGATTGTCTCTCTCTCTCTCTTCTGGTCCTGGAGAACCTCAAGGGCACTCTACCACTGAGCTACAACCCTAACCCTTCTTATTTTGAGACAGGGCCTTGCTAAGTTGCTGAGGTTGGCCTCTAACTTGCCATCCTCCTGCCTTAGCCTCCTGAGTTGCTGGGATTATAGGTGTGCACCACTGCACCCACATCCAGCCCCCTTTGTAATTATGTTTTAAATTGTACACTTACATGCAGTTTTCTTTTTTTTAGCATAAGGTAGCAGCTCACCTATAGCTGGAGGTGTAGGTTGGAGTGGGAGCAGGGATGACTGCTAATGGGTACAAGGTTTCTTTTGGAGGGGGACAAAAACATTAAAATTGTGGCGATAGTTTCACAAGTCTGTGCCTACTAAACACTTGCATTTATTCTAAAATCCATTGTGCATTTTCAATGATAAAACATGCTTTTTTTCACTCTCTCATTTTTCTTTTTCTTTTTTTTTTTTTTTTTTGATACTGGGGATTGAACTCAGGGGCACTTGACCACTGAGCCACATCCCCAGCCCTATTCTGTGTTTTATGTAGAGACAGGGTCTCACTGAGTTGCTTAGCACCTCGCTGTGGCTGAGGCTGGCTTTGAACTTGCGATTCTCCTGTCTCAGCCTCCCTAAGTGCTGGGATTACAGGCTTGAGCCACCGCGCCCGGCTTTCTCATTTTTCTTTTGAGTTGGGTTCTTACTATGTTGCCCGGCTGGCCCTGAACTGCTGGCCTGAAGCCATTCCCCTGCCTCAGCTCCTGAGCAGCTGGACCACAGGTGTGCAGCTTCACACCCAGCTAAAGTTTGTGTGGAAAAAAAAAAAATCTATGCATCCACACTGATATAAAGGAGTTAATTAAGCAGGGAGGCAACTCTCTTAACACGTGTGATGCCCAATGACAATCAGGTCTGGAAAACTCAGGATCTGGCAAGCATTTTAATAAGAACTGCTTCAGATGAAATCCATCAATAAATGTTAAAACTAGGGAAGGACAGAATCACAGAATATTCACAGTTATAAAACATGCCTCAAGAGACACTTACTAATCACCAAGAGTAAAACAGAACCTTCACGGTGGAGGACCCTGGCGCCTTACCCCAGGTTCACGTCAGCACCACAGCAGGAGGCAGCAGGACCCGGGGGGACAAGGCTGGCCCAGGGTGCACATCCCTTCTGTGGCCTCCAGCCAGGTGCATTATCCCCTGGGTTTATAAGGAAACCGGAGGCACATCAAAGTCAAAGCCATCCTGCAAAATATCTGTCCTGTACACTCCAAACTGCCCCCTTCCCCAGGCGAGGCACAGGCCTGTAGTCCTAGCAACTCGGGAGGCTCAGGCAGGAAGACTGCAAGTTCCAGGCCTGCTTGGGCAACTCAGTGAGCCTCTGTCTCAAAAAAAAACCCAGAGCCTCTATCTCTGGGTTCCTGTAATCCCAGCACTTAGGGAGGCTGAGACAGGAGAATCGCGAGTTCAAAGCCAGCCTCAGCAATGGCGAGGTGCTAAGCAACTCAGTGAGACCCTGTCTCTACATAAAACACAAAATAGGGCTGGGGATGTGACTCAGTGGTCGAGTATATCCCTGAGTTCAATCTCCAGTACCAAAAAAAGAAAAAAAAAAAAAAAGGCTGGAGATGCCATTCAGTAGTAAAGCATCCCTGGGTTCAATTTCCAGTGCAAAAAAAAAAAAAAAAAAAGCCAAAGCCAACCTCATGAGATACAAGGAATGAGGAGAGGTGACAGACACCACCCTCAGGCACTTGCTGGAAGCCTGTGGGGCCACAAACAGAGCCAGGGGAGCAGGGACATTACAGTCTGCAACTCTCTCAACTACTGAGAGGCCAGATAGTGTGTGTGAAGAGGGCACTGGGCGCGGGGAGCAGACTAGTAGGAATATTAACATTTGGAAAATGGGGTGAAAGGTCTCTGGTGATTCTTTGTCTTGTTCTTGCTACTTCTCCAACAGTCTGAAATATAAAAAGAACTTTTTAAAAAAAATTTGGGCTGCCATAACAAATTACCAGAAACCTAGCTTAAAACAAACACCAGTTCCACGTGCAAATGAGGTCTGGTGGGGCCGCCAGAGGCTGGAGTGGAGGGGGGCCCAAGGGCGGCCAGGGGCAGCTCCTCCGTGCAGCCTTCTGGGGTTCCCTGAGGCGCCCAGCAGAGCTCTACGTTTTACATGGCCTTCTCCTGTGTGTGTGTCCAAGTCCTTCTCTTCCCAAAAGGACACCTGTCACAGGGGAGTTAGTCCCCACAAGGATTCCCCATGTCCCTCATTCAGCCTGCTGGGCTCCACTCCCACCACACCTCAGAGACCCGCCTCTCGCCATTTCTGTGCTGTTCTGGCCACTTTTCGGACAAAAGAAACGCTGGGATTCCAAAAAAAAGAAAAAAAAAAAAACCAGAATATATTCAAAACCTCTAGCTTGAAACCCTGTAAGGGTCTGGTCACTTTGCTAAAATCCAGACCCTGGCCGTGGCCCTCCAGGTCCCAGACTGCCCCTCACCCGCTTGCCTCCCTGCTTTCTTCCAGCCCCTTGAGCTTGCTCCCGCCCCAGGCATTCCGGGGCAGTTTTCAGCCTGGAACATTCTCCCCCAGAACAAGATGTGGCTCTGCAGGTCTCCACTCGGATGTCACCTGCCCTGTAAGACGTCTCCTGCCTGCTGACCCAGCGCTGGGGCCCACCTTCCTGTGCGTGGCTCTCACGCCAGGGGTCCTCGGGAGGCTCCGCTCTACGTCGCCCCCTCCCCAGGCTGCGCTACAGTGCCGGCGAATACCTGCCGAAGAAGGGGCCGAGCGCAAGTGTCCCTCAACACCTGCGGGAGCCTCCCTAGGTCTATCACTCATTTTTTTTTAAATATTTATTTTTTAGTTGTAGGTGGACAGAACATCTTTATTTTATTTTTTATGAGGTGCTGAGGATCGAACCCAGTGCCTCCCGCATGCTAGGCGAGCACGCTACCACTGCGCCACAACCCCAGCCCCATCACTCATTTTTGGTACCGGATGTAACTCAAGAGTCGGGGACCACCTGTTCAGCCAACGGCGAGCGGTCACCGAGATAGGCCCCTTCACATGCCAGGAGCGCAGCGTTCGGGCATCACCATCAGCGCCCCTTCTGGCCGTCCACCTCTGGAGCCCTGGTGCGGGGACAGTTGCGGGGACATTTCTGTTCCACACCGCTTCGGTGACTTTTGGCCAAGCGCCTTCCGAGCGTCAGGTTGCCCCTGTCCAGCGGGAGCAGTCACCGAGCCCCGCCATCGCGGAGCCAGGGCGGAGGCGCGTTCTGCTAAGTGGCCTCGGGCGGCACACAGGTCCGAGAAGCCCGCCCGCGGTGACACCGTCCTAGGCCCCAGGGCGCGGACGTGAACCCACGGGGTCCAGGGCGCAAGGACGCGCCCCTCCGGCGCCCGGCGGGCCCCTGTGCTGGGGTCCATCCTCAGGGGTAGCAGGACTTGCCCTTTGGAGACCGCTCGCCTCCTGAACTTGGCAGTAAATCGTTCTCAAACTCCCCAGGTGCCACGAGGTCACCAGGTGAGACCGACCCGGCACCCCACCCTGCTGTTCCGCAGCTGGAGAGGGTCCAGGGCGCCGGGCCAGGGGAGGGGTGGCCAGCCTCCGTCGCGGGTGGTTCACTCCGGAGTTGGGTCGGGCTGGCCACGAGCTGGGCGGGGGCGGCGCTGTGCGGACGCGGGGCCGGAGGTGGGAGGTGGGGAACGAGAGGGGGGAGGGCGGGAGGGGGCGGGCGCGGCGGGCAGGGGGCCAGGGACGCCCGCAGGCGGGGGCGGGGGCGGGGGCGGGGCGCGGGCGGGGCCCGGCGGCGCCCGAGGGCTGGACGCTCTGCGCCCGGGGATTGGCCGGCACCGGCCCTCCGCCTCCGCCGCTGGGCCAATCGCCTCCGCCCAGCGTCCGAGCCGGCCGGCCATTCCCGGGGTCTCGGTCTCCTCCCGCCGCGGTCGGGAACGCAGCTCCCCAGGCCGCACCGCACAGGACCGGCCCAGCCCGCCCGCGTGCCCGCGTGTGCTCCAGGTGAGCTCCGGCCCCCAGACGCTCGCCGCGCCTGCACCGAGGTCCTCGCTGGGTCGGCCCGCCCCCGCCCGCGCCCGCGTTGCATCATCTGCACCTGGACGCGGAGCTCGGACCACCCCACGTGCCCGGGTGCGGTGTGCCTCCGCGGGCGGGTCCCTTCCCCCCTCCAGCGCCCTTCCCCGCCCCGCCGTCGGTCTTCCCTTTCCGCGAGTCCCGAGGGCCCGAAAGCGCGGAACCAGGTGTCCACTTGGCCGGGCCCCCACCCTAATCCAGGCGTCTGCCGAGGGAACCGTGCTGGCCCCCGAGCGCCAGTGAGGAGCCCGGGCGGGGGAGGGGCGGACGACCGAGAGACCTCGGTATTGGCGTGATCACTGACTTCTGGGTGCACTTTGGGTGGGAAAATACTGTTTCACAAATTGCTCTTAACGCAGATAATGTGGGGTGGGCACGTGAGGTGGTGCTGGCCAGCTAGGGGGTGTTACCGAGGTGCTTGTCCCCAGTGCCAATCCATTAGGAGGACACGGTTTTGAGGAAAAGGAAAAAAAGTTTTATTGCTTTGCTAGCAAAGGAGAAACACGGTACTCCCGTGCCAGAGGCTGTGATCTGCCCCTCAGGGGAGCCAGCTTTTAAAGAGGTGACTCCCAGGCTACATCCCACCTGTTCTCTGTCCAGGGTTGTAATTCACTTGTTAATTTGAGGTAGTGTCATTTCTGAGATCTTCTATGCCACCCCCAAAGTCTGGATTACTTGTTCTGTGGTGTGCACAGGGACAAAAAACTGCTTAGGATGGAAAGGAAAGGTGATCCTGTTTCTCCTGAGGTTAGGGAGGGGGAGAGATTAGGGAGGAGCAGGGAGAGGGGGAGAGAAAGAAACAGGTCCATTTTAAAAATCAGTTGCAGTGAGCCGGGCGCGGTGGCGCAAGTCTGTAATCCCAGCACTTAGGGAGGCTGAGACAGGAGAATCGCGAGTTCAAAGCCAGCCTCAGCAATGGCGAGGCGCTAAGCACCTCAGTGAGACCCTGTCTCTACATAAAACACAAAATAGGGCTGGGGATGAGGCTCAGTGGTCGAGTGCCCCTGAGTTCAATCCCCGGTACCAAAAAAAAAAAAAAAAAAAGCCATTCAGTATCTGAGCAGTCCAGAGGTCCACGGTGGCAGGTGACAGGACAAGGCACACATAGGTCAGGGATCACACTAGGACAACAATAACCAAGACAGCAAAACTTTACTGTTTTGCGTAGGATTAGCACAAAAGCAGTTAGTATTTCAGCCAGTTTCTGAAATCCATGAACACAATAACTCATCAGTGAAAAACAGATCCAGTTTATAATGTAGGAGGTTAGGAAGATTTGTAGTCTATGAGGTCAGGCTCAAATTGACCTGGGACCAACTTCTGATGTTAGAGTCCCTTGTGATCATTACTTTTTGGCACTCCCACACAAGGACTCCAGCTTTACTTAACTTTTGTTAGAGCTGACACTATCTTAAGTTACATTAAAAAAAAACATTGTTTTCCCTTTTAAATGTCCATGTAGAACTGTGCTCAGGCTATACTCTCCTGCTAGGTGTTTAAGACCATGTTAGTAAAAACTGACCTTGTTCCCGTCTACTCCTAAGAGGCAGCTGAGGTTCCTCAGAGATCACTCTTGGGGATGCGTGAGAAACCTGGCTCCTTTAGCATTCCTCTTCCAGTGGTGCCACTTGCAGATGGGTCAGGGTCTGCTTGTTCACATGTGGCTTATGACCCTCCTCTTTGCAGAATGTGCACTGGCTGGCTTCCTATTCTCTGGGGTGCTCTTGATCTCCCTGATCAGCAAATCAGGTGACTCATCGGAGTTGCAGGGCCCAGAGAGGGGTCCCGTCGTTCTGTCTTGGCTGACCTTAGAGGCAAAGGTCCAAAATGTCGCTGCTTTTTCTTTTGCCCTTTTAGTTCCTTGACTTTGGTCTCCAAGTTTTGGGTTTCAAACACCCAGCAAGCCAGTTCCACCAGTCCTAAAGAGGTAGTAACAGATTATAACTTCAGTATCTATAATTTTACAGATACTCCTTTCATTTCATTGGGATTAGTGCTGGTACTGGAAGTCAGCATTATATACTGTCTATCCTGTAAGTGATGGCTTGTTATCTGATATTAGCTCAGCTTGTTTTATTAGAAGCCCAACCTCTACAAAACACTAACAGGCAACAGTTATGAAGTTTACAAGGAAAATACAAAATGAAAGCAACAGAGCAAAAACATTGTGTAATAGCTATGCACCAAGAAAATGTTTACACTCCAAAACCTTTACTTATGTATTATATCCCGTTTATATTGAGATCACAGTAATCCTTACAACAAAAATCAATCTTTTGAACACAATTTTAAATAAGCTGGAGTCTAGCCTATTTGGGAGCCATTCTAACATGGAGCAAGGTGAGAGGCAGAGCCTATCTCAGGTAAGGCGGTGCCCTTGACAAATGAAAGTTGTATCTGAAACATTAGTCAAACAAAGGCTTGGAGAGCTTTTTTTTTTTTTTAAACTATTTTTTTAGTTGTAGATGAACACAATACCTTTATTTTTATTTATTTTCATATGGTGCTGAGTATCGAACCCAGTGCCAGGCAAGCACTCCACCACTGAGCAACAAACCCAGCCCCTAAGAGAGCTTTTAACTGTCTTTTGGTGGAAAAAGTGCCAAAATGCTTCTGTGTTTTTTACAGTGTGACCTTTAAACATATCAGGCTTTCCTTATTACCTTCTAGAAATACATTTACATTCCCATTCCAAGCCGGGCGCGGTGGCTCACGCTTGTAATCCCAGCACTTAGGGAGGCTGAGGCAGGAGGATCGCGAGTTCAAAGCCAGCCTCAGCAACGGCGAGGCGCTAAGCAACTCAGTGAGACCCTGTCTCTACATAAAACACAAAATAGGGCTGGGGATGTGGCTCAGTGGTCGAGTGCCCCTGAGTTCAATCCCTGGTACCAAAAAATAAAAAATAAATTCCCATTCCAGTGTAAAGAGTAACATAGAATTGTATATATGACTTATTGATAACAGGTAACATTTATCCAGCT
>CM053409.1:117349598-117371881 GCA_028644305.1 Xerus rutilus | reverse complement strand
TCAATATTAGGTTCCTGTGAGCCAATGGCCAGATGGAGGAAATGGGACAGTAGCTGGACACAGAACCCCTGGTGACAGCTCTGGTCTGTGAGCACACTGCTGTCCTGTGAGCAGCCTAGCTATTAGAGTGCTGGTATCTTACATACTTAGCAGGGTGGTTTTGTGGTCCAGCCTCAGGGCACCATGCAGTTCACTGTGACAGTGGTGGTGGAGTCACCAAGGGGCCCAGAGGCCCTCCCCATGTCTCCCAAGCCTGGGTTCCACCCTGGGGTCTGGTTGAGAAGGCTAGGAGGACAAGCCTTCCTGGGGCCCTGGAGCATCATGGGGACTGGCTGCCCCTCTGCCTGTGCAGACTGCAGACCAGGCTGAAGACAGCCCAGGGAAACCAGCCCTTATTCATACAGCCACGCTCCTGAGGCCACCACCCTGTGGCAGCACACAGTGGGGCTCCTCCTCAACCCCCTTCAAGCCCCCTGGCTAGGCCAGCCATGGTGCAGGTCCTGGAGGTCACCAACTGCCTCTATGGTGTTCCTGGGATTCTCCACCTCCCATCTCAGCTGCTTCGTGAGAGCAAGATCTGGGAAGCACTGCCATCCCCTGATGATGTGGTTCCCATGCCCTGGCACCGGCTGCACCCCTGTGGCCCCTCAGCTCTGAGCTGGACCTCTCAACAGAGGACTGCAGGCAGGCAGGCCCCACTGGTCCTGGTGTCCACCTGCTGTGGGGGCTGCAGAAGTCCCTGCCCAGCTCCTGGCCTCCTGAAGGCTGGGGGCTCCTCAGATCCCAGAAAAAGGCTGGCCTCACCCCAAACCAGGGCCCATGGGGGAGGGGAAAGGGAGCAGAACCACTGAGGTGCCGGCTTGGGGGGAGTGCTCCTGCACAGTTGGCTGAGGGTGGGGAAGTCAGCAGAACAGTGGAGGGGTGCACAGTGGCCCTGAGGGCATCGGGTCCCATCCCTGTGGTTACCTTGGAAAGGGTCTCTGCCGCGTGATGGACAGGGCCCCGGGCTGGGGAGACATCAGGTTATTTGATGGCCCTCCATCTGCTCCCAGCAGGCTGCAGGTCTCCATGCGAGGTGGCTAGGGCTGTTACAGCAGAGCCCACAAACCCAGGGGCTCGGCCAACAGCAATTCCAAGAAGTCTACCTTCAAGGTGTCAGCAGGGCAGGCTGCTGTGGCTGCCAGGAGAACCTGTCCCAGCTGCTGGTGGGCTGCTGGCCACTTCTGATGTGCCTCAGCTGGCATACGATGCTCTCCATCTCTGCTTTGGTCTTCACCTGGCGATCTCCCTCTGCATCCATGTCCCAGTTACTCCTTGTGGGGAGGATGCTGCTCACTGGGTCAAGGCCCACCCTGATGGCCTGTTAACACTAGTCATCTCTTTAAAGATCCTGTCTCCAAGTAAGTCACATTTTGAGGTGCTCAGGGTCAGGACTTCAACATACAAATTTAGGGGGCACAATTCAGCCAGTAGCAACCCCACCCCTACTCCAGCATCAAGTTCCTTCAGCAGAGCCACCTCCCAGGATTGGGGCAATTTGCAGAAAAGCTGCAAATTGGGACCCAGTCTGGTCTGGATTTGAATCCTGCCCAGGCCACAGTCAGGAACTCTCGAGCAAGTTCCCCAATTCCTACGTCTATAGACAGCAAGACCCGCCTCACAGTGGAGCTGGCCCATTTCTGTCTGCCTGCCCCTCCTCGTGGGTATGCGCTTCTCAGGCCCTGCACACCAGATGGACACACGTCAATCCTCACGCGACTGGACCAGAATCAGCCTCTGCAGGGAGCACTTCTATTTGAGGATAGATGGTTTAAAAAGCTACTGGGTGTGAGATCTCCCAGTTTCTATTTCTAAGACAGTTTAATATGTTTAGGAAGCCAGAATATCTCCAACCAATCATTATGGATTAAGTTATTTAGAAATTGTGCTTTGAGATGTGATAATTAGTAAGAGCAGCAATTTCCATTTGTGTGAAGCTATTGCCCCCAACACTGTTCCTCTGAGCAAAGGGACGCCTGGGCAGTAAAGAGGTGCGCAGAGGGGCGAGTCTAGCCGATTCCTTCTGCCAGAGGGGTGAAACACGGGGGCTCCTTTTGGCAGGACTTCTCAGAGCCTTCAGTGTGCAAGAGCGTCATGACCGTTACAGACACTGTTTGGTTCCGCTGCAAGTGATAGAAAACCCCAGCGGGCAAGGCCTTCATTCGTTAGAGAAGAGGATTTCTGGGTCACAGTCCAGGAGCCTGCAGGACAAGGCTGAGGGGCAGCTCCATCAGCAGCAGAAACCCGATACCTCTCTACCTTGCTATTTTCTCCTCAACACAGGGATCCTACCTATGATCCAGGGTGGTGTTGAGACCAGCCATTATGTCTCCATTGCAAAGGATGGGATAAACAGGAGTCTCCTTTCTCTGTGGATATTTCCTGAAGTCACAGATGATACTCTGGAGCCCACTGGCTGGCCTGGCTACCAGCCCCGCCATGTGTTTGCATGAGTTGGAGAGGCGATCCCCTGCTGGGTGCAGCCCTGGCACGTACAGCTTGGAAGCCAAATTAGAAAAGTGGTCACAGAGCCCTGGCTGCCCTTCCTGCAGGTGGTCCCATGGGCAGCCCTGTGCCAGGGACCTGCAGAGCCAGCAGAACTCAAGTCTAGCGTCCTGCATATCCCGGACCCAGCTCTGCTCCTTAGCTGGCGCCACCTGGCTACCTGCCTGAACTCAGCCGTGCCCATGGCCGCAAGTAGCTGGGTAGCCAGGCCTAACTCAGGAGACCAGGGCCCCAGCTGAGACAGGCAGGGGGCTCGTCCTAAGGAAGAGCAGAGCACTAGGGAATGATTCCAACCTCTGCTGCCTGCCATGAAGGGGCAGCACCCCCACACCTTCCCCAAACGTCTTCTGTGATGAAACTGCCAAGTGAGAGAGGTGGCTGAGGACTAGTGTCCCCAGGGAAGGCCAGGGGTCCTCTCAAGTCCAGCTGGGGTCTACCACATGGCAGGCAGATGTCTCCCTCCCTCTGAGCTGGGGTGGTCGGCCCTGGTCCTGGTAGGTGAGGACTGTCCCTAGCCTAGGAGTGCCTCACTACTGGTCCATGTCCTAGAGGAGCCACCTCGACCTCAGGACTGGACAGCACTCACTCCCCTCTTCCCACAGACCCTTGGCCACCAGGAGGATGTAGACAGCATCTCTGCAGGAAGGGACCACACATAGAGGGGGCACTGCCATGTCCACAGCTGATGGCAGAGATGGCTTTCACCCCTCCTGGTGACCCCGTCGCAGGTCAGCTGTCCCCTGACCATACAGAGTCTGCCCAAGGGCCTCCCAGACGGTCCCTTATTGCTAAGTGGGCCATAGGCCGAGTGTGGACATATTTTGAGCCATTTGAGTCCCTTCCCCCATTCTGTCACAGCCCAGTGCAGCTGGGATTCCAGAAGGATCTCACTCCAGGAGCCAAATCTGCTGGAGGGGGTACCAGCAGCTTGGGAAAGGCTGGACAGACTCCTGCTCCCACAGCTCCCCCCAGACTGCTGTCACTGTGGCTTAAAGCGCCTTTGCAAAGCTGCACTCCTTGGGAGGCTGGCTTGACACCGGTCCTCAAGGACACATGGGGCCAAAGCGAGCTGCTGCTCATCTACCACATGCATGAGGACCAGAAGAGGAAGGAGACCCCAGCAGTGAGACCACCCATACCACGCATGCCCAGGGAGGCGTCCCCATGTGCTGTCCTCAGTCCTGGCAAGGGGACATGGGCACAACCTTGGGGAAGGAAGTCTGGCAATACCAAGGGCCTTAAAGCGCTCCTCACTCACTTGAGTCACCGAGGCCACTGTGGGGACAGGCCTGGTGCTCTGAGGAACAGACCCAGCAAGCGCAGGTGGAGCAAAACAGCAACTCAAGTGGCCTGCCAGCTGGCAAGGCAGAAAGCATCAGGGGGCAGGACCAGGGCAGGACCACAGTGGGGAACAGCCCTGGGAAGGAAGAGGATCCCGACACGATGGACCTCGAGGTCACAGAGTGAAGTGAGCCAGACAGAGGCTGCGGAGTCCCTGGGTGGCCAGAGGTGTGGAGATGAGCAGCAGAGGTGGAAGCCAGGGCTGGGAGGGGCTGGGGGCAGTGTTTAGGGGACAGAGCCTCAGCTGGGGAGGTGACAGCCACACAACAGAGTGAATGACTTAATGCTGAATAGTGCACTTAAAAGATGGTTGACTGCTGCCAGGCCCGGCACGCACGCCTGTCATCCCAGCCACTTGGGAAGCTAAGGCAGGAGGACCGCAGATGGAGGCCAGCCCCAGCAACTCAGTAAGAGCCTGTCTTAAACAAAAAAGGACTGGGGATGGAGCTCAGTGGTAAGAACACCCCTGGGTTAGATCCCCAGTGCTCCCTCCCCCAAAAAGGAAGAGGCAAAGGGTTGGTGCATGCTGGGAGGCAAGTGAGGGTGTAGATGACATCTGAGATGAGGCCATCTGGGCAGAGACTGGACAGATGCAGGGGCTGCCCAGTGCTAGCAGTGTTCCAGGCTGAAGGTGCGGCTGGTGCACAGGCCCTACGCAGCAGTACGACAAGAGGGCAGGTGGAAGGAGTCACAGGTGCCCAGGAAGATGGCAGAGCAGAGCGGGAACAGCAGGTCACAGGGAGGAGGATCTCTTCCTGCAGGGTCTGCTTGCCCTGGTCAGCTGGGAAACTGATGAAGTCCACACAGGTCACTCCATGTGCCCATCCAGGTATAGACTGAGGGCATGGAGGAACAGAATCGTGCAGTCCACAAACTGCCCACCCATTCATAGCAGCTGAGTCCAGATTTGGAGGGAGTGGTCACTGCACACGTCCTCCCCAAACCTATGCAATCACTTATGCAGCGCCACCTGGTTGTAAAACCCTATAATTGACCACCGCCACCACGCTGAAGGATCCTGGCACCCAGGATGCCATAGAATAAAGGCCGTGAGGTGGTAGGTGCTGACAATAAATGCTTTGGTAAATATCAGAGCCTAGCCAGCATTATGGTCCTATCTCTGGGCATCTTAGCAATGGCTTCAACTGTGCCTGGTGTTAAGCCTGCCCACAGGGTAGGGGCAGAGTCCTCCCTGGATGCATGCAGGGGCTGTGTTCTGCAGGCTATCCCTGATGGCCTGGCAGTCCCCTAACACTCAGGCCCTTGTTGTGGTGCTTCTTGTGGTCTGTGGCATGGCAGCCCAGGGACATGGCCCCACGTGGTGCAGGAAAGCTGACGGGGCCGCAGGCAGTGAGGTGGACAGGCTGGGAAGCCTGAGCAGCTAGGAATGCCCAGGCTCACCTGGCACAGGTGCTGGCTCCCTGCAGCCTAGAGTCTGGGGAACAGCATCCCTAGGTGGCTGGACACGTGTGCCCCCCTCCCTGCAGCCAGATGAGCCAGCGAAGGGCTGGCCCTCAGAGGAACCGGGACCAAGCAGCCTCTACTGAGCAGACCCAAGAAAGTCAGTCATAGGAAAGAGCCGTGGAAACACCAGAGTCTTGGCATTTCACCCCCTGGCAACTGCACTTTGTGTTCTCGGAGGCCCTAGGGCAGGAGGTGGCAGGCAGACTTTGGAGATGGGACACCACAGCCTCCATGTGTGAAGGCCTCAGTAACTGGAGGGAGGAGGAAACAGCTGCAGAACAGAGAACGCCAGCCAGGGAGCCACAGCGAGGGCGGGGGGGACAGGGCAACAGTCCCCGGGCACTGTGCTGAGTGGGAGAGCAGGACAGCAGCTTCAGTCACCCTCGGGGTCACACAGCGGGCCCCCACAGCCCAGCACAGGGCACTGCCTCAGCCTCAGCCTGTGAGCTCCTTTGAAGTCACAGGTTCCACCTGACAGCCAGACCTACTTTAGGCCACACTAAAGACCCCTGGCACCAATCTCAAGGAAGACCTTCAGAGCACCGTCAGCTGACCAGGCCGACTCAGCAATCGCAGGCTGCCCACCTCTGACAGTGCTCCTTTCCCTGGCTTCACTGCCATCCCACTGAGGCTGCCGGGAGCGCAGAGGAGGAGGACAGACAGTGGCCCCCAAGGCAGCCAAGAAGTGAAGCATTACAAGTGTCCCAAGCAAACAGCGGCTCAAAACAATGGTAAGCACAGAGCTCCGGCTGTGTCGGCCTCCCCGCTGCAGGAGGACCCCATCACTCGTCTTTGTGAGCGTGTGTGGCAGGTTCTGGAGCCTCGGGAACCACTGGGACAGAGCCCTGCTCCGAGTGGACCGGCAGCTCCAGGCCCAGTCTCCCTTGCAGCTGGTGACAATCCCTTCCAGGGGCGGGTGCTCGTTCAGTCAGGTGCACCCCCACAGGGGCACGCTGGCTGGCTTGGTGCCCAGTCTGGATACATCCCAACAAGTGGCCAGGCCAGTGGGGTCTGGGCCAGTTGGCAGGATGCTCTTGATCTAGAGGTCAGGGACACCTGCACAGCAGAGGGGCTTCCAGGGTCCCTCAGCGTGGTGTCACCAAGTCCTTGTAACCATGAGAACAAAGTCACATTGGCAACAACTCTTCGACAATGTGCAGAAGAGCAGGACCAGGACGGTGGGGGGTGGGAATCAGAAGTCAGGCCTGCACCTGGACTGGTGGGGCCTGCACAAAGGCCAGCTCTGGTGGAGGTTGGTCCCAAATGCGATCAAAATCGGAGGCTCTGTCTGAACTGCTGCACCCCCAGGCTCCCTGGGCGGTACACAAACAGGCCTGCCGTGCATGTGCCCACCCGGCACCGTGGGGCATGGTTTGCTCCTACAAAGACCAATACTGACAGGAGGGTGGGCAGTGGGTAGAGGCCTACGTGCTATTTCCTTGGGATTATTTTAAATTCTCTAATTTTTTAATACTTGAATTTCATAAAAATTCCTGTAATATGTAAAGATAAATACATGTCAGTTTTGCTTTGTTTTGTTGCAGTACTAGAGATGGAACCCAAGGGTACTTTACCATCCCGAGCCCCTTCTCATCTTTTTTTTTTTTGGTTCTGGAGATTGAACTCAGGGGCACTCGACCACTGAGCCACATCCCCAGCCCTGTTTTGTGTTTTATGTAGAGACAGGGTCTCACTGAGTTGCTTAGCGCCTCGCCATTGCTGAGGCTGGCTTTGAACTCGCGATCCTCCTGTCTCAGCCTCCCTAAGTGCTGGGATTACAGGCTTGAGCCACCATGCCCCGCTTCTGCTGCTCTTCTCTCTGCTCAAACCTGTCTTAAGATCTTCTTCTAATTGCCATTATTACAGTTCCACTTCCATTAGAGGGTCACAAGAACACTACTGCACCCTAACAAGGACAGAATGCGGCCAGTGCACAAAATCCTAACCATCCTTGAGCTCAGAGAGTCACAGCTGCAAGACACTGATGGACTAAATACCAGACAAGGATGAGCTCCTCCTAGAAGGGAGGAGACTCAGCCGCCACAGGGCAGAACACAGGAGGGAGGGGCAGCCGCCACAGGGCAGGGAAGACGACCCAGGTACCTCAGACACCAAGAAATGCTCAACAGTGAGTGGTGGTGGCTGTGGGGTGAGGCCCAGGGACACTCCAGGATGAACAGCATCTCCAGCAGGGAAGACCCTTCCAGACCCATATGCTGTCCTGCCCCAGCACTGCCCAGACATCAGGCGAGCTGTGGGAGCAGCAGCAGGAGTGGGCGTGAGCTTCGCACCCAGGGCATGGGACCTGCCTACGACTGAGGCCAGACAGAACCCAGAACTGCGTCACTGGCGGTAGCAGCCTTCTGCTGGGGTAGGGGCAACAGGAAAGATGCCACGTGGTGGCAGATGCATGCCCTGCTGGAGGCAGAGCAGAAACATGGAAAAATCTCCCTGGAGCTGCAGACTGAGCGCTGGCCAGCTGCAGCCCCAGCTGGAGGACCGGAGGGCCTGGCGCTACAGGTGAGGAAAGCAATGCCCAGACCTACAGCCAGGGACCTGGCCAACAGACCCGCTCACAGCCTGCCCAGGGGGGCATGCCCAATGGGCACAAGGACTATTTACCTAGGTGTCTATACTGTCCTACAAAAAATTAGCACTCAAGGGCTAAGGTTGTGGCTCAGTGGTAGAGCACTTGCCTCACACATGTGAGGCACTGGGTTCGATCCTCAGCACGACGTAAAAATTAATAAATAAATAAAGATACTGTGTCCATGTATAACTAAAAAAAATATTTTAAAAAATTAGCCCTCAAGAGTCATGAGGCATGTGACAAAGAAAAGTCAACCCACAACCAAGGAATCGCACCACCAACAGAACCAGACCCAAGAACAGTGGCCCTGTCACCCAGCTGCCCCTTCCCCAGAAGCCTAAGGTCATCTGCAGCAGAGTCCACCCTGCTTACATATCCGTCCCGGCACGGTGTCTGTCACATGGCTGCAGCAGCGCCTTTCTGTAGATCCTCCCGTGAGCCTGTTAAACACTTCTCCTGGCCAAGGGTGGGGACACGGGCACGCGGCCCTCTGGGGTGTGGCCACACTCCACACGCCACCTCGCTGCAGTTCTCACCTCTGCAAGGCTCCCCATGCTGGCCCAGCGTCTGCCCAGCAGCCCGTGGTGTCGGTGTGGCTGCCATCTGCAGCCAGCGTCGTGGTGAGGACCCGCTTTCCCTTCAGTGTGGTCTGCTCTTAGCCTCTGCCGTTTTACTACTGATTTCTAGTGTTCCACTGGTTGATTTGGAGGGATCCTCCCATAATCCTAAACATTCACATCTTGTCAGATTTAGATAGTAAAAAAGAAAAAGATCCAAAATGAATTTAACAAGCACAAAAAAGGAAGGAGGAGAAAGATGCCTTCCCATGCTCACCTGCTGGCCAGGTGCCTTCGCTGCGCAGCCCCACCCTTAGTGCTGGTGTGGCCAAAATACCACCAGTGCTTTGTCCTGGCACGTGTGCATCTGGGGTCTTACAGCAGGTCCCCTTGCCCTAGGTAAAGATGCTCTCCCGCATTACTTCCCACTAGCTCCAGTCACTCCCCACGCGCCTGGCGTCTGCTCTACCCCTTCCCTGAACCTGCTCTACCTAAACCACCAGTTGCCTCTCCCTGGCTTCCTAGCACAGTCCCCACACCCAAGTCCACTTCCAGCTCTCCTGACAGGACAGTCTCCACCAACACATAAGGCAGCAGAAACTAGGAAGAGCATCATAGCTTATTTCTGGATTGGCTTGCTGTGACTAGATAGCAGAAGAAAATGGAAGTAACATAAGCAAAATATTTTAAGATACACTTGATTTTCCTACAAGCCATTCTCTGAAAAGAGCAATCACAGCCATTCCCACCCTTGCAACAGTGCTGTCTAAACACGCTAGGAGATCCCGACTTTCATTAAAGCCACCACTGTACATGGCAGAAGTCTTGAGTCTATTCACAGAACAAGGGAAGGCACGGAACTGACTGCCACAGGACACCTTCTGAGCACCGTACACCAAGCACTCACCAGAGGACAGCCAGGCCACACCTGTCCCTCAGAGCTGGAAGAGGCCTGGGGAAGCAGCGGTTGGAGCCGTTCTGTGGAGGAGGCAGGACGGTTTGCTCAGGCTTGAGTGGACAGTGGCCTCCAGACCAGCGTGTCCCTTTCAGCACGGTGCTTGGGTACCCCAGCTCTGTGGATCTGCACGTTGTAGGTTACAGTGGCATGCTGATCTCAGGTCTCGGTGCAGGTGGAAAGACCTAACTGTTTGAGGGCGAAGGTGCTCTGTACCAAGGGTTTCTTCCTGGAGTACACAGAAGGGCTGTGTCCCAAACCTCATGTGTTGTTTATGATGTTTGCATAATTCGACTGGATGCAAAACACTAAACATATAAACCAGCTATATTTCTTATTTTCAGGATTTTCTGGACCATTACCTTTTTTTGGTACCAGGCATTGAACTCAGGGGCACTCGACCACTGAGCCACATCCCCAGCCCTATTTTGTGTTTTATGTAGAGACAGGGTCTCACTGAGTTGCTTAGCGCCTCGCCATTGCTGAGGCTGGCTTTGAACTCGTGATTCTCCTGTCTCAGCCCCCCAAAGTGCTGGGATTACAGGCGTGGCCACGGCGCCCGGCTGGACCATTACTGTTTGTTCATCTCTGTCTACTCAGATAGACAGACGCTCATTAATCCTCAACATCATTTCAGTGCTTGAATAAACCTCATAGGCCAAACTCTCCTTGCAAGGGAAGCCTGTGCATCCTAAGCGCGCAGGGCAGGCCTGTGGTCCTGGGAAGTTTCATGCCCTGCTCTCACCTGAGGAGCTGGAGCAACCCAACGCCTCTGTTTTCTATAAATCCACCAAAACGTTTCCTAAAACAACACTCTCAGCTCTCGCTTTGATCACTACCAACATCACAATTTCAGGTGCACTTTTTAAAAACCCTTCAGTCTGCTAACATTAGCCTCTAAGCATGGTGGCTGTTGGAAAGTCCCAACACTCTGGACAAGAGAGAAAAACCGTCAGGTTTAACTGTCACCATGAAGTTTTACCACATGCATGACAGAAGGCTACACACTGCCTCACAGATAAATCATTTTCTTCTCATTACTGTCAAAATAATTTATAGAAAACTACAACAACAAAAAACCTACTTGCTTTTCTCCTGGAAAACAATGGTTGGCTGAAGTAAGCAATTTCAGAAAAGATACCTCCAAATGCAAACAGACCTAAACAGTCGAGTGCAGTGACAGCCTGGGTTTCAAGACGTGCAAGAGGTCACCACGAACCCCAAGCATCACCACACAGCATGTAATCATCTGAGTGTCTCCTTAAATTGAGAAGCAGCTTTTGGTGACATAAACTTTATAAAATAAAACATCCATAAGGCATGTTTCTATTTTTAATTTTTTGCTTTGATAAATCAATTGCTTCACAAAAATCCTTTTTAAAGACAACAATCCAAGAAAACATATTGTTACAGTATTCACATTTTAAGATTGTCAGTTTCAAAGACCGAACATAACTGGAAAAGGTAGGCTGCTGAGTTAGTGTCACCGACAGCCAGACATGTCCCTCAGGACGGCGCACACCTGCTGGCACGCTGCGCTCATCCACAGGAGGAAGCTTCCTCGCCTCCTCGCTCAGGGTCACCCAGAGCAGCCCCTGCAGCCTTAGCTGTAAGGGCCACTCTGCGTACCGGACGCATGCTTATGCTTATTTGACTATCTGGAATTTGAAAATGGAGCGCTGAGCCCGCCAGATGGAGCTTGCTACTACAGCAACCAGTCTAGCTTCCGCTCAGCCGAGAACAGCAGGAATGACAGGCTCACTGTGAGTCTCAGGGCACATCCAAAGGCTCCCTCACGGTGAGGAGTTTAACAAGAACCAAGCTGGGATCCAATCTGACCATCTGAATCAAAGCTCAGGGGGATGCACTTTCAGATACTCTCCACCAACCAAGGGCTGGAAAACCCGTGTTTTTAAGGTGCAAAATGATAACATGTAAAGCTGGGCGGTGATTTCATGAACCAGAACAGCTTGCCAGGTGGAAGGTACTCAAAACAACCTGTTTTTACGGAGAGGGTGAAGGAAACCCCAGGCTACAACCTTAAGTGCCCTCTTTCTAATCCTCTGAATTGAGCAAGGGGGAAGCTCAGGGCTTAAGAAAACCACTTGCTGCTGGAGAGAATGTACGCGGTGTCCTTCAGCGTGATGTTCAACCCTCAGCTAGAGCAGCCCGACACGAGGCTGTCACGCACACGCGGCTCACCAACCTCAGACACAACCCGCCACACGTGGCCCGTGATTTTTGTTGGGAAGAAACAACACCCTCCACAGGAGTCCCCACTCTGTGAATATGTTCCCTGCTCTGTCAAGCAGCAGGGCAGCTGAGGGCCTTGGGGGACAGGGCGGGAGGAAGGAAGAAGGGCGGGTGGTTCCCACAGGTCCATGTTGTAAGAAGTCCAACAAAGCTGGCACTTAAGGAAAGTTAAAATAATCTCCTAAATGTGTGCAGACCTGATGTAAAACACTATAAAAAGAAAATAAGGAATTCCATGGTGGCTTTAAAATGTCATTCTTCCCAAAAGAGTTGAGGATCAAGTTCTTTTAGTTGGAGCTCCTAAAGGAGTTTTAAAGAAACCTCTGTGCTTCTTGCTGACTGTAGGTTGTCCAGGACACTCTCCCCCATGGCTGACTCTAACACAACTGGGCGGGGCGGGAGGGGGGGTCAGTTCTAGAAAAATCTGCATTAGCTAAAAGTGTCCTCAGTGTAGTCTTGGTCCTTAATAGATCGTATTGCTGGATCTCAAGAACTGGAGGCAGTGCCAGCCCCACAGCTGCCCTGGTCAGCAGAGGAACTCTGGGCACCACTCGTACAGGATAACAAGAACACTACATGAAGCAGGTGGCTCATTCTCTGTGAGGAAAACTCTCCACTTCTAAGTCAAACCAAATCATGCCAAAGAACAAAAGCCACCGACTCTTAATTTCTCATCACCAGGAAATGGAAGTCCCCAAATCATCTTACACCCATGTGATCAGGTGAGGGGGAGTGCTATGGGAACTCTGAAGCAACATGCAAGGACAGGACGCCAACACCAGGGACCAAGGCCCATGTGTGAGAGCCATGGGGTGTGCCGTCCCAACCTGTCACAGTTCAGGTCACTGTGGTGGCTTTGCAGATGTCCATAATTGCGTAAGGTGGCCTGGATGTCTACTATGCGCCCCAACTCTGAGCTGCTGGGGTCAAGAACTTTTTACACTAGTTTACAATACACATTCTATGCATAACATATTTTGACTAAAAAATTTCTAAAACAATACAGTTAACACAGTAAAGGAACCATGTAACTGAAGTCAAATTCAAATCAGACTGGAGTATGTGTGGTGAGAGCTTTCAACTGATCAGGGCTCCACTCCACCTCACTCACCTGAAGTCCTACTTAGCACACACCGTTAGACACTTGTGTAGGTCAAGTGTAAAATGCAATCTGAGCATTACATATCAGCACAAATTTGGAGATATCAAAATCCCACTAGAGAGTTGTTTCTTTTCAGCAGTAAATGTAAGCCACCTGGGGAGCGGGAGACCGTGCAACGGTAGCTAGCTGTGGGCAGGTCATTAAATTTGGGCAATTCAGAACATTCGAAATCGAAATATAATCATGTATTGTTCCTTCTCTAGAAATTTTATCCTCAATATAGTCATAATCCAATTCATAACGAATTTATAAAAATAGCTTTTTATCCAATAATTCCAGCAAGGTAAAAATAGGAGTTTCTTTTTATATATAGCAAATGAAACAGGCTTGCTGAACCATGAGAGAACCTAAACTTGCTGAAACCGCCGTCCACTCACTGAGCAGCCACAGGTCGGCTGTGTGTTCCTGCTTGCCGCACCGGCAGTCTCGAGGGCAGAGCTTCTCTCAGGTCCATGGGCTGCGCAAACGAAGCAGCCCCCAAGACCTGCTGTGAACCACAGAATGAAGTCACAACTGCAGAATTTCTTAGAAAATGGCAGCGCTACTCCTTAATCTAATCAGAGACTGGGGCAGGGGGTCATTCATCACATTGCTAGCGTTAAACCTTTAAAGAATCTCTTTAAAAACCCACACGCACACACATTTGAAAGAAGTCGCTGCACTGGCAAAGACGCTCTTTAAGCTTACTATGAATACAAAAGTGCACTCTTCTATATCTACATATAAAACATTAGAAATCAAACTGTGTAAAATGTTTGCTGTGCAAACTATAAAAAGTCAGGTGTGCTGGCTCCACGCTGGTGTGTTCTGCTCCTACTGCAGGGAGTCGCTGTTCTCCAGCACCAGCCCGCCAATGTGGGTGGGCGCCAGGGCACCCCCGTCGTCCTCCGTGCTGTCCACAGACTCGTCCTCACTTTGCCCGGCCATCATGACCTGTTGCACGGCCAGGGTGGCCCCATCTGAGGACAGGGACTGGAGGCTGTCCACGTTCATGTTCACAGGTGTGGTGATGGTCACAACGGCACCTGGGGCAGAGCACAGCGTGTCACTGTTTCCATCGGGAGAAGCATTTTAGGAATTAGTTGGGTGCTGCTTGCTTTATGACCTAAAGTCAAGACACCTATATGTGTTTAGGAAAAGTTCCACAGGAATTTAAGAAACTGAGGAACAACTTTTTTCTTTCTGGTACTGGAGATTGAACCTGGGGTGCCTAACCACTGAGCCACGTCCCTAGCCCTTTTTATTTTTTTTATCTTGAGACAGGGTCTCGCTGAGTTGCCTAGGGCCTTGCTAGTTGCTGGGGCTGGCCTCAAACATGTGATCTTCCTGCCTCAGCCTCCAAGTCCCAAATATGCATGACTAGGGCCCAAATGACACACACCTGACAGTGGGACTAGGCTGCAAGTAATGAGAATGCAGCGAATCCACGAGCACTAACCCTCGCTGCTAACGAGAGCTTCACCTGAAGACACTTGGGAGGGCAGATTCCCAAGGCAAAATGCAGGGCAAGGAGAAAAAAGAAACCAGAAACATAGGGAAGACACCCAAGAAGATCAAGGGGGAAGCAGAGTGACAAGAATGGGTAAGAAAAAGGACAACGGGAAAGGGGAGGAGGGCGAGGGCTCTGTGACAGGCAGGCCCCTGCGTGCAGCCTCCGGAGGACGGAACCACTCAGGTGTGCATACACCAGGCCCCAGTGACATGCACAGCAGGGCACACCAGGCTGCGAGTGATCACGACACCCTGAATCTACAGGGACTAATGTGCAAAGTCCCCAAGATGATTAGTAAATGATAGAAGATGGTGTTATGTGACATGCTCGTGTGTGGTGACACTCAAGTCTACGCCCTGGAGGGTGCAGAGGAAAAGGAGTGCAATCCTGGAGATCAGATGCCAGGGTGGAAGAGGCTTTCTCTTCACTGGATATTCTTGTTTTAAATTCTTTCCCCAATAGATACGTACTGCCTTATCTGAGGTAGAGAGAGAGAGAGAAAAGTAAGAATTGCTGTGGTTTGGATGCGTGTCCCCCAAAGGCCCATGAGTTCAATGGTCCCCAGGTGACACTACTGGAAAGTGGCAGAACACGTGAAAGGTAGGGCCTTGGGGAAGGTCCTTAGCTCTTTGGGGCCATGACTTAAAGGAGACTGGGGGACCCTGGTCTCTTCCTCTTCCTCTCTCCCCAGTTCTGGGGTCATGCTGTCAGTGGTTTGCTCTATCATGTGCCGCCACTGCCAGAGGCCAAACCAACTGGGCCACCTCATCTTGCAATGGAACTTCTAGAACCATGAACCAAAATAAACCTTTGGTCTTGGCTGGGCACAGTGGCACATGCCTGTCATCCCAGCACTTAGGGAGGCTGAGACAGGAGAACCGCGAGTTCAAAGCCAGCCTCAGCAGTGGCGAGGTGCTAAGCAACTCAGTGAGACTCTGTCTCTACATAAAACACAAAATTGGGCTGGGGATGTGGCTCAGTGGTTGAGTGCCCCTGAGTTCAGTCCACGGTACCAAAAAAAAAAAAAAAAAATTAAATTAAAAAATAAAGCTTTGGTCTTTATAAATTAACTGCCTTAGGTATTTTATGGGTGATGGAAAGATGACTAACCCAAAAATACCTTTCAAACTAATTATTGGATTAAAAGAGAAAAAAAACACTCCTAAAAATATAAATGCTTCAAGTGTGCACAGAAGACCCCTATACATTAAAACCTAAATGAGGAAGCCAAAGCATTATCTGGTAGAACTTAGCTTTAAAGGAATAAAATACAACTTAAGAGACAATAAATGAACAGAAAATGCATGTGATTCACCAACCTAAGACTAACCTAGGACTAGCACCCTACCACTGAAAACCCCTTTGAGCATTCAGCAGAGAACTCACCAAAAGAATCACCTGAGGGATTACAGGAAAACAGTATCCAGTGCTCACAGAGCCAACCCTGGAAAACTTACCCACAGGCACTGGGTGGAGACTCAGGAAGCTCTGGCCTCAGTGGTGGGTATGCTCAGCCCTACACCAAGAACTCCTGTGGGCACCACAGAAGTCGTGAGAGCCAGACCCAGAAGGATCACACTGTTCCCAAGTAGTCTAGCTACCGTCCAGAACAATGCTAGACTCACAGGAACACAAACCACCCAGCACCCACAAAGACCTGACCCTAAGTGCATGGTGTCTGGCATCCAGTAAGAGATTACCAGCCTGCAAACAGGCAGAAGAGTCACCCAGAACAGACAGACGAGAGCGCAGACACTCCAACAGGTGCAATGACTGTGCTCTCTACGTTCCACAGTTAGTGCGCATGTCAAAGATACAAAAGCTCAAGCAGAACTTCTGGAAAGATGAAAAGTACAATTTCTAAGATAATAATTAATAATAATAATCTTAATAATCCAGCTGTATGGGATTAAGGCAAGATTAAACTCTGGAGAAGAAAGATCAGTGAAGTGAAAGGAGAATACTAGAAACTATACAAAATGAAATAAAGACAAATGGAAAAGAGCATAGATGAAGGTGTGAAACTTTACCTAATACGTGGGCAATCAATGTTCTGGAAAGTGGGGGTGTGTGTGTCAGGAAATATACTGTAAGAAAGAAATGAGCTGACACTGGTGGTGCACACCTTGATCCCAGCAACGTGGGAGGCCGAGGTAGAAGGGTCTCAGGTTCGAGGTTAGCAACTTAGGGAGACCCTCATCAACTTAGTGGGTCTTTGACTCAAAAAAAAAAAAAAGGTGATGGGGGTGCTAGGGATGTGGCTCAGTGGTAGAGCACTTGCCTCGCATGCAGAAGGCACTGGGTTCGATCCTCAGCACCACATAAAAATAAATAAAGATATAAAAAAAGACTTTAAAAAAATAACGATGGGGCTGGAATTATGGCGCAGTGGTAGCGTGCTCGCCTAGCGCGCATAAGGCACTGGGTTCGATCCTCAGCACCACATAAAAATAAAATAAAGATATTCTGTCACCTACAACTAAAAAATAAAAATATTAAAAAAAAAAAATAACGATGATGATAATAAATGCACATTAAAACAATCTGAATCTTGAAGAGCTCATGGAACCAGAAAGATGCTTTGGAACACCATAGAATGGTGGCCCGTGACAGGGAGGAGGACAGAGGGAATAAACAGAAGCAAGAGGTGGGCACATGGCCTACAAGGTAAGGTGTCTGGTGATGAGAACAGGATGAGCTCCACTGTGTGCACCTGCAGTTGAAAAGAGCAAAGACGGGAGCCAAGGACAGGACACCCTGCCGAGGACTGTGTCTGAGATAGAACTAATGATCTCGTCCGTGGGAGCTGAGTGTCTCCAATTGTCCTCCCTGGTCTGCTCCCCGGCACCTCTGCAGGCAGCTTCCTGGGGGTGGCTGCGGGAGTGCCTGGGCACTTCCTACCCAGCTCCCGGCGCCCACCCGCCTCTCCGTCCCGCACTCTCGCTGCACCTGCGCGCCGCCCACCTTCTGACATGCTGAGCTCGCTCGGCGTTGGCTGCGCCACTCCTGATGCAATGGAATCGGGCCAGAACCTCTGGACTGGCCTGTTCTGGGCAGTTTTTTTCTTTGTTTTCGGGGTCTCTGAACAACTGGAATCCAGCATTGGCTGAAGAATTCGTCTTCTAGCATTGATGAACCTGTGTGTAGGCAAAATGAAACTTAGGCCCAAGTGACCTTTGTCAAGACCTGTGTAGAACCAACAAATACTTTTCCTTTGGGGGAGTCCTGGGATTGAGCCCGGGGTGCTTTCCACTCAGCCACATCCCCAACCCTTTTTATATTTTCATTTGAGATAAAATCTCACTAAGTTGCTTAATCTCACTAAGTTGCCCAGACTGGCCTTGAACTTGTGATCCTCTTGCCTCAGCCTCCCAAGTCACTGGGATTACAGGTTTGGGCCACTGCATCTGGCAACAAATGCTCTGAATGAACACACAGTTTTATGAACCACGCCAAGAAGATTAACTCATCACCTCCCATTGCAATAAACATTTCAGAGGAATGACAAGCATATTATTTAAATCTCCAGAAAAACAGAGCCTGCTGGTTTAAAAATCACTCATTTAAGGACTGTTTAAATAAGAAGGCACTTTTTTATTTTTTCACCTCACCTGATTTTCTTAGTATCTGTGAATCAGATATAATTTGACATTATTTTCTTTTTCTTTCTTTTGGTACTGGGGACTGAACTCAGGGGCACTTGACCACTGAGCCACATCCCCAGCCCTATTTTGTGTTTTGTGTAGAGACAGGGTCTCACTGAGTTGCTTAGCGCCTCGCCCTTGCTGAGGCTGGCTTTGAACTCGCGATCCTCCTGTCTCAGCCTCCCACAGTGCTGGGGTTACAGGCGTATGCCACTGTGCCTGGCTGACATTATTTTCTCTAAGGAAGAAGATTGCTACAGTAGGGCAACCCGATGTCTCCTCACACCTGAAGCTACAAGGCATCCTGACCTCCCGCCCTTCCCAGCACAGTGTGCCTCTGCCATGCCAAGCCTTCAGGGAAGTACCCTGGTTCATGAACAGAAGGCTGAGGTCAGAGCTTCACCTTCTCAAAAGACCACTCTAAGTGATAAGCCCTTCTTTGTCAACCATCCTGAACGCCAGCTGGTCCAGGATCTGCTGGTAGGGAGGCAATCCCTGATGGACTCTGGCTGTTCTGCAAGACTCAACCTCACAGCGGGCTTGACCCCCCATAGAGACATCAGCAAAAACTACCAGATGCCAAGGCAGGCTGGACCTGGCCTCATGCCAAGCACACACTAAAAAAGAACTGCTGTTTGCAACTCCATCCTCCAGTGCACCAAGCCAATGTCTTTAAGTGTGAGAACGTGGAGGGCAAGAAGGGCCTCACCCCAACCAGCCCCTCTTGGGCTTCTGGCGTGCGAGGACAGGTAACACTCTGCACTGTGCTCTTTCTTGATGCTGCGCTCCGCTGTTTACAGAGCTGTTTTGCTACAGAGCCAGCTGCAATGGAAAGAAGACCACCACCATCCCATGAAAACCTCAATCAAGTCAATTTGTTCAGGTCTGCACACTTTTTCCTTTTTTCCCTACATTTTTTATTGGTGCATTATATTTGTACATAATGATGGGATTTGTTGTTATGTATTTGTACATGCACACAATTACAGTATCACACCCCAGCACTTCAGGTTCACACAGTATTTCTAATCTAACGTAGAAACACTAGAGTAACCAAGCTTCTGTTTCAGTAGCATGAGGGATGGGCAAACCCCTTGCTGGAGCCACACACGCCACCTCTATGTGCTAGACTTGGTGGGCGATGGGTAACCATTTGCAGGCGTCACAGGAACTAAAGCACTGCTTCAGACCCAGCTTCCCTCTTTGAATGCCCTCATCTGTAAAACGCCAGGACAAGAACAGCATCAGTTCCAAGCCTGCTCCACTTTAGGCTTTAAGATAAGCGACACCTAAAATGATGTGAGGACATGCTCTCACCAGGAGCCAGTCTGCGCTCAGGTAAATGGCTGGTCCCTGCAGGACGAGCACTTAACAGTGGCACCTGGCTAGGGGCACCACTTGGTCCTAGAGCCCCGCCTTAGCAGGAAGGCCCCAGCTGCACCTCCGCAGTCCTTTCTAGCTCCCTACTGGCAATGATACCAGGCAGAGGCCCACACTAACAATGGGCATGTTCCATCCATTCAGAATATAAGTTTTGTAAATACAAAAAGGAAAGAAAGCCCCAGAAACTAGAAATGGCTACAAATATTAAAGGATCTTAGAAATTTTAGAATTTAAAAAAGTCATGTTACTAATTTTAAAAACTAAAAAAAGCTGATGAGGCCTTCTAGATAAGACAGTCCTGGAACTCCACAGATAGCATGTTGGGGGACATGAGAAAGTCATGAATGGGTGAAGGCAGAGGAGCACACAGCAGGGCAGCACGCCAGGACAGCCAGCATTCATCCACCGTCACCGGCGGTAAGACTCGACGGAGCGTGACACTCCAGCATGCCTACATGGAAACAACTAAGACAGGCTGATTACAAACGCCTTAGCAACACCACGCTCGAAACCTCCAGTTTTGTTAGCACTCTATTTAAGACACTTAATAGAAAATGACTCAAGTAGCATGTTCTATTATTGTTATCCAAATCAAAAACAGCCCAAATGCAAGAAAACAGAAGTATTTAATGCAACACCAAAGCATACCTCTGCAGCTACGATTGTATAAATAGGAAAATTTAATTGTTTATGTTGTAACTTAAACGAGTTTACATTTTAGCATAGTTAAAATGAAAAGATCACAGTGTTTACAGAAGGCAGCACTGGTGCTTTCTTTAATGCATCTCATTTTACTAAGCTGACATTGCTTCCTATGGCTGAACAATAATGAAAACGAGACAATCGCCTGGACCCCTGAGTACAGCTGTACTCCTACGTGAGCCTGAGTTATGAGCAGCCGCTCTTGCGGAGGGAAACATGTGGCCAGGATCCAAGTGCCCACGACTGTGACCCCATGATCAGAAGAGACGTTTCTTTCATGAACACAGATCCCTCCCTGCACTGGGTGTGACTCGGGACAGCTCTAGGCCCTGCTGTGCAGGAGAACAGCTGCAGGAACAGACAGCAAAGGGACTGTGTCCTTGAGCTGCAGGTGGAAAGTGACAGCAGTTTTCAAAAGGAGAACAGAGGGTCCTCCAGGGTCAGCACACCTTACTGTCATGGGCCTTGCCACAGAGGTTACACACTAAAACATCCCAGTTTTGAAGGAATGCGGGGCTGGGGCAGCAGCTGCACAGAGGCCCTCCCACCAGGCGGATGGGATGCACTGCACAGCTGCAGGTCAGGGCGAAATCTGGGCTGGCTGATTCTCAAGTACCGGCGCCGATCGCAGCAAAGTCGACCGTTCACCAGCCTCAGCACTTCCAAGGCCCTCTGGTGGTAAAAGACACAATTTCAGAAAGCGGTGCATCTTACCAGTTGTTGACTTGGAGTAGCGTCAAGTTTGTCTGAGCAGCAATCTGCTTCTTCTCGTCCTCTGTTGGGTAAGGATGCTAAAAATAAAGAGGATTACCATGGACTTTGATTTTTGAAAAGGAAACCGAGATTATCTAGGCAAAATACAACCATACAAGTATTAATAAAAACTAGTGTCGATAATGCTTTTAGCCAAAACCTAACTTACAAATATGTATGTATTTTTTAAATAATCCAGGTCAGAATGAATCATTTCTCCTTGCTGCCCCAGAACATCCTGGGCTGCAGATGCTGGTCAGTGCTCACAGATGTGGTTAGCTCAACGTCCCCAGGTACACAAGGAGGTGAGGCAGCAAGAGCAGCAGCCCTGCTAGGAGGTGCGCTGTACCAGCCCCAGGTGAGCACATGACACCTCCACAGACCTGCAGCAAGTCCATGAGGTTCCATCATATGAACAAGAAACCACATCTACTGCAAGCAGGTAAGTGTGGCCCACAAAACCTCTGCCACAGCACACACATACTTCTATGACCCTGCACGTCCCCCTGTCACTCCTGGGGGCCTCTCAGCACCCTTTGAGACAGCCACTGTCACTCCTCCACTGGTGGATGGTGGAAGCAGGCTGCTCTGGGGCCTGACGTGCTGTCACCTAAGGCCTTCTTAGGAGCCAATCCCTGCTCGACTGACCTGGTGCTACAGTCTGTATATTGAAAAAGGCCCTGCGCTGCAGGGCTGTCCCCAGGCTGGTGCCGTAGGGAGCTGGTGGACCCTTAGGAGGTGGGGCCTAGTGGGAAGTCTCTGGGTCTCTGGGACATAACCTCAAAGGTTATGAGGATCGTGGGGCCTTGGCCCCTTACTCTTTCTCTTTTGCTCCCTGGCCATGAGGTGAACATTTTCTGTGCCAGTCATTCTTTGCTATTACCACCCAACACTGCTGCCAGAGGCCCAGAGCTATTGGTCTGCTCAGTCATGGCACAAAACCTCCACATCTGTGAGCCAGAATAAACCATTTTTTTCTTTATAAGTTGATTATCTCAGGTATGCTTCTATAGGGAGGGAAAGCTGACTAACACACTCATGCTGTCAGTGAAGAACCAAACCTAGGGCTGTGCTGAGAGGGCACACTGTAGCACCCCACGCTTAGGTATGTCGAAACATTTCACTTAAAAAAAAACAAAAAAACAAAAGAAAACAAAAAAACAGAACTAAACTAGAGGCAAATATCCTAACTTCCAGAAATGCCAAAGGAGAACAATCCCTTCATGACTGGCAATTGTCTATGTGTGGAGACCAAGATAACTTTCTTCTAAAACTGCATGCACCATATGCCTTATTTTGGACCACTGGGTCCCCAGGTGTTAATGGCACTCACAGTAGGAGGCACATTTGTTGTGGTTTGATTTTACACACTTGATGGAATCTAGAAAAGTCCCTGCACAGTGACGTAGGAATGAATCCACATCAGATTTACTTGGCAGCCAC
>CM053409.1:117330838-117349098 GCA_028644305.1 Xerus rutilus | reverse complement strand
AGGGGGGGGGCAGCAACCTCATTCCTGGATATTGCTCATTTTATCAAAAATGTCTTCAAGTGGATTTGTGCAAGCAGCATAATCAAAGACTTCTTAGTGAACACACCCAGGGGTAGATGCAGCTGGGCCCTGTGTGAACAGGCCAGCATGTCCTGCATGGCAGGTGACTCCCTCCTAGGGAGCAGCACCACACGTCACCGGCTCCTCACACAAGCAGGGAATGTCACATCACCTGAGCCTAGACATGCTGCCCCAGGCAGGGAACCCTATGTGACAGTGGACAGCAACGTGGAATGAGGGTCACAGGGTCATTTGCAACACAGCTGCCCCTTCTGTCACCACTGAGGATCTCCCAGGATAGTGCTGGCTGCTGGGGTGACATGTGGCACATAACACTCCACCTGTGGTTTTCTTGAGACACCATCCTGGTAGTTGCTGACACAAAGCATGGAATCCCTTATTGGTAAGCTACATTAATTACCTAAAACACAGCGAGAACCCAGACTGGCCAAAAAAGAAACAGCCAGAGCAGCACAAAGAGCCACCAGAGGACCACCCACGTGTATTTGTTTCGTCCAAGACCAGCTTCCTGTAAAACCCTCAGTCAAACCCACACACTCTTCAGACTAAAAACCCTACCCAGTTGGATTGTTTCCAAAACCTGCTGCACTAGAAGGTCTAAATATGGGGGGATGTGATGGTTAATCTTGAGGGTCACTCAACTGGACTGAGATATGCCTAGGAAACTGGTAGAGCACACTCCTAGGTGAGTTGTGAGGGTGTTTCCAGAGATGACTGGCATGTGGGACAGGAGATTGAGCAGGGAAGGGAGACCTGCCCTGGCTGTGGCAAGTCTAGGGGCACAGAGGGAACGGCAGAAGAGGAATGACGCCTGCCAGCAGGTGGGAGATCTATTCTCTTGAGCAGGTATGTCTATGCTGCTGCTATGGCCTCTGGCCATCAGACTCCAGCTTCTTCAGGCTTTCCATATGGACTCATACCAGTGACTGTCCAGGGAGTATCCACACCTTCAGTCTCAGACTAGAACTAGATCGTGTTCTCTTATTTTAAGGCTTTCAGTTTCTAGGGCTGAACAGCTACTGGTTTCTTTTTTTCTCCAGAATGCAGATGGCCATTATGGAATTATCCAGCTTCTGATTCTGTAAACCAATCTAATAAATGTCTTTTATAATTACAATTGGTTCTGTTCCTTTATTTATTTATTTTTTTTTTGGTACTGGGGATTGATCTCAGTGGCATGCAACCACTGAGCCACATCCTCAGTCCCATTTTGTGTTTTATGTAGAGACAGGGTCTCACTGAGTTGTTTAGCGCCTCGCCATTGCTGAGGCTGGCTTTGAACTCGCGATTCTCCTATCTCAGCCTCCCTAAGTGCTGGGATTACAGGCTTGAGCCACCGCGCCCGGCTTGGTTCTGTTCCTTTAGAGAACACTGATTAATGCAAATTATGGTACTAAGAGTGGGGATATTGCTTTGACTATCCTTGATGGTGTGATTCAGAATGTTTGGAACTGGTGTGCAGGAGGAATTTGGTAGTTTGGAGATGCAGGCTTGAGGAAGCTTAGAATGTTGCAGGAGGAGCCAGGCACAGTGGCTCATACCTATAATCCCAGCAACTTGGGAGACTGAGGCAGGAGGATTGCAAATTCAAAGCCAGCCTCAGCAACTCAGCAAGGATCTAAGCAACTTAGTGAGAGATCTTATCTAAATATAAAATAATAAATGGGCTGGGGATGTGGCTTAGTGTTAAGTGTCCCTGGGTTCAATCCCTGGTACCAAAAAAAAAAAAAGTTGCCAGAGGAGTTTAATGGGTGATTCTGGTGGGAGTTCTGAAGCTCTAAAGGCCAGAATACTGATAAGATTGTGGACAGTAAAGACTGGGTTCAGCAGGACGCGGTGGTACATGCCTGTAATCCCAGCACTGTGGGAGGCTGAGACAGGAGAATCACAAGTTCAAAGCCAGCCTCAGCAACGGCGAGGCGCTAAGCAACTCAGTGAGACCCTGTCTCTACATAAAACACAAAATAGGGCTGGGGATGTGGCTCAGTGGTTGAGTGCCCCTGAGTTCAATCCCTGGTACCAAAACAAACAAACAAACAACAACAACAAAAAAAACTGGGTGCATAAGGTTACAAGGACTCTACTGGAAATTGAACTAGAGACAATTCATGTTACATTCTGGCAAAGAACTTACCTATATTTTGTCCATGCCCTGAGGTTTTGTGTGAGGATGAATTTAAAGGTGATCAACTAAGTAATCTGGTGGAGGAAATGTCAAGAGAGCACAGCATCGAGGATGTGGCATGTGTATTGGTGGCAGCTTTTAGCCAGGTCTGCAGTCAGAATCAGGAACAAGAAGCGGAGTGGAAACAGGTGGAACACTTACAGTTTGGCCCAAAAGTGCGTGGCCAAGGAAGCTGTGGTAACTGAAGAGATGAGTGCCGTTCAAGAAAAAACAAGGACTGTGCACAGAAACTGTAGGAAAGATGCCTTGAAGGCATTTCAGGGATTGGCCAGGCCCCACCAAACACAGGCTAAAGGACATAAAAGTATAAAGTTCTTTGAAGGATTTCCTGTGAGAAGAGATAGCCAAGGTGTCTGGCTCTCACACAGCCATACAGGAAGCCGTTTCCCCTGTTCAGCCATCCTGGCACTCAGGCCATGCAGCAATGGTCCAGTGGGACTGGCTGCTGCTCCCACTGGCAGCAGTCCTTGGCACTGTCCATGAGGTGCTGGATTTGCAGGCCTACGGAGTGCAAGTTGTAGGATCACAGAGGCTTCCACTGAGATTCTAAAGGAATGTCTGGGGGGACAGGCAATCTGTGGCAGGGTAAGCATCCCTATGGGAAGCCCCTGAGAGGATGGTGCATAAAGCTATGAGAGTAAAGTCAAAGCAGCAATGGAGACCCCAGAAGATAAGAGATGCCAGGAACGGGCAACATCTGTCTAGAAAAGGGGCAGGCAGTGAGCAGACCCAATTCACGGGACAGGTCATGTGAAGTGCCACTGGGAAAGCCACAGGGGCAGGCCCACCTAAGCCCTCTGGAGACAGTATCACACCAGCACGTGCCCTGGTTACTGGACGTGGAACTACAGGACTTCATGTTTGTTCTGCTGGGTTTCAGTCTTACTATGGGCTCATGTTTCCTTGGTATTCTATCTCTACCTTTCAGAATAAGAATGTTTACTCTGTGACACTGTATACTGGAAGCATGTAGCTTGCTTTTTTATTTTTACAGGGGCTCACAGCTAAGCCTCAGACAAGATTTGGAACTTGGACCTTTTGAGAAAAGTTGGAACTGCCTTGGAGACTTTGAGGACTCCCGGAGATGGACTGAATGTATTCTGCCTTATGAGAGGGATGAGTCTTGGGGTCAGGGGTAGAATGTTATGGTTCTGATCTGGACTGTCCCCCAAAGACTCCAAGTGTTGAAGGCTGGTCCCCAATGCAGTGATGTTCAGAGGTGGGGATTTGGGAAGTGACTGGATCATGAGGGCTTGAGGCTCATCAAAGAATTATCCAGAGGATGGATTTGTAACTAAATGGACTACTGGGAGACGGAGCAAACTCCAGGGGGTGGGCCCTAGTTAAAGGAAGGCGTCCCTGGGGCATGACTTTCATGACTGCATCGTGTCCTCAGCCTCCTCCCACCTCCCTCTGTGCTTCCTGGCTGCCATGAGATAAGCAGCTTTGCTCTTCCACGCCCCCCCACCATGACGTTCTCCCTCACCACAAGCCCTCAGGGAGGGACCCAAACAACAATGGACTGGAATTTCTGAAACCACGAACCAAAATAAACCTTTCCTCCTTCAAGTCGATTTCATTGAGTATTTTGTCACAGTGAAGGAAAGCTAACAAAGGAGATGTAATGCAGACGCAGAGGACAAGCAATCTCAGGGACAGAGGGACCTGTGCAATTGGCACTAAAAGGGAGTTACATTCCCCAAAGTCCAACTGAAGGATCTGAGAGAGTTCTACGGAAGCACTACAAACTTTACAGTTTGTTATTTAAGTTGTTTCTGAAAAAAACTCAGTTAAATAAAAACATCCCTTCTTAAACAACAGGACAAGACATTTGACCTGAAAATGTCTTCCTCTAAAAGAGAATGATGTGATCATAGGGAGCTATTCTGTAACCCTGGAATGATGTGATCAGAGGAGCTATTCTGTGACCCTGGCTTTATTGTCACAGACATCTTAAATGGAAAACCAGAGGGAAAGAAGATTGGCCCAAGAATCGAGAAGCAGCATCAGTGGGATCTAGCTCTTCCCCTAGACAGGTCTGGGCCTGGGCAGCCACCACAGCCCTGATGGTCTCTGAAGTCCCCCAGCCTCACAGCAATCCCTGCCTCATGGCCTATGGCTCTAGTCGACCTTGTCCAACAAGACCTGTGGGAGTTTAAGACGGCAGCTCTAGAAGGCCTAGACTGCTGGGTGCTGCTCAGGGCTGCTCAGACTTGCTTTTGTGTGTTCAGGAAAACACCAACATTCCTAGGGCTAGACACAGTTCTCAACAAGGATGTAGCAAATGTCTGTGCAGTTCACAAAGATCTAACACAAAGAATGAATCAATGCTCTTAAATAAGAACTGTAAATTAAACTTGGTCTTTCTGTTTTACCTAACTTGATCAAAGTAAAAAATGTGTGTGCTTCTCCATAATTTAAAAGGGCACTTCAGCCTACAGATCTAACCTCCTTACCTTACCACAAAGGCACAGGGAGAGGTTCATGACCCAAGGTCATGCCATGTCACAGGATCTCTGCTCTGACCCTGCTACTTGCACAGTCACCTTCAGTGTTTGGGGAGCTGAACCCCAAAAGCAGGGGGTCTGGGTGTAGCAGGATTGAGAGCACCACTGGGAAACCCCCCCACCTCTCATCAGGGCCTGCTTCCACTAAAGTGCCCCCTGACACACTGAAAATGCACGGCAGTGAGGCCTGAAGAGCTTCCTGAGCTGGGGACCACTCTGGCGCCTCACACTAGAGCTTTCACACTGAGGGTGGAGGCCAAGCCCTGCAGGGGTGAGAGACTTGCCTGGCTCTTCTGCACCTACTAGACCTCAAATCCTGGACAGACATGCAAAGGGAACCTGCACACAAGCCAGCCTCAGCACTGGGCAATGGATTGCTTCTAGGGGGTCATCAATGATTTTCCTGCTTCATTAGACTTTACTGAGTTCTGCAAATTTTCTACTTGAGGGAGATGAGGAATGAAAAGAAACAAACACTGACATTCAGATCAATTAGAGATGGCTCCCAGAGACAGATGACGTTCATGCAGAGAGCCAGCTTGGCCTGCTACACCTTGCTGGCACACACAGGCAGACTCACCCACAAAACCCTCCCGAAGATAGCATACACACCTGGGAGTTCTGGATCCTAATCGTCCCAGGTGACAAGGCCTGTGTGACTACTTGGCCTTGTGGAGTCACGACTGTGACAGGCTGGTACACTGTGCCTCCTCAAAAGGGAGAAGAAAATTTAAAAGTTAAACTACTTTTAAGTCTTAATGATTTAAAACATTCTTATTGATATACTTATGGAATATAACTTATGGAATAAAATCTTTATTTTAATAAGGTTTTAATCATTTCAAATGGTCAACAATACTTCGCAAGTTGACTTGTCACTATAAATTATCAAACAAGTCCAGCCAGGCTCAGGGTCCTTAGAGCCCCGTAGCGTCAGGAACCTGGCTGACTGACAGCTTGGAACTCTTTCCTTCTGCCTGCCTGGGCTTCTGCTTTTTCTTATAATCGGTACCTGCTGAGGATGTGGCCAAAGGTGCTGACTGACACACATTTTCAATCTAGCGCTGCTCTTGACGTTTCCCCATCAAGGGTGTCGTAAAGGTTTTAGTGTCGTCTCTTTCTGTATGCCCTGTATCGTTTTCATGATATTGGTCTTTATAATATTCTACACACACCAGGGAATGCTGGAATCAGCACCCTCCTGTAGCGCTTCTGTTATACAAATAATACTGAGATTACGGCTGAATTTTCACTTGACTGCCATCAATTCATGATATAACAGGACTTTCCAGGTGCTGCTACAAGCACACTTAATAACTGTTATTGGGAAAGCATAGTTTTTGCTATATATGTCCAATTCTGATATAAAACATTTTCCTTTCCAAAACACATTTTACATAATATATTTGTGGAAAATTAACAAGAAACAGGCATTCAAGAAGCTCTATATTCTAGCACTATTACATCAGGAACTAACATTAGTTAAAATATTGTGAAATCAAGAAAAAAATTAAATATTTAAAAATTATATTTATATACTCATTCTAATATAATAGACCTGGTTTTTGCAAAAGCTCATGTAGAAAGCACTTGCTTTCCCACGGCCGTACCTGCCACTGTCGCCATGGTCACGTTCCCCTGTTGCAGGGCAGAGGCAGGCACCACAATTCCCTGTGGGCTGAGCGTGCCTGTGATGGCACTTTGAATCTGCTGAAATCAGAACACACATGTTGTGGGAATTATTAGAAAATGGAAACCCGTGTGAAAACCTCAGAGCAGCAGCATGTGCTGTCACAGCAAAGGAAAGGAGGCTTGGGCCAGCGTACCATCAGACACCACAGCTTCCAGAAGCAAGCCTCACATACAGGATCCCAACACAGGCAGGACCGACTACTCAACACATGACCAAGGATGGCATGTTAGGTAGCAACGTGGTCTCAAAAGATCATCTTTTTTCTCACTGTCACGTTCCACATGCCCTCAAGCCCAGGAGGCGACCAGACAACCCTGCTACCTAATCACACACCTTTCTCCTTAGATCTTGTTGAGATAACTGAGTTTTCCACAAACTAAAGTCTCCTGGACAGGACGTGCACATTCAGATCATACCAAAGGCTTGGTAGCAACTGGTAGGTACACTTAGAGTTTGACACATTAATTTGGTCATAATAGAAGATAAACCATCCAAATCAATAACCTAAGCTCCCGCCAGGCACAGTGGTGCACACCTGCAATCCCAGAGGCTCAGGAGGCTGAAGCAGGAGAATCGTGAGTTCAAAGCCAGCCTCAGCAATAGCGAGGCACTAAGCAACTCAGTGAGACTCTGCCTCTAAATAAAATACAAAATAGGGCTGGGGCTCAGTGGTTGAGTGCCTCTGAGTTCAACCCCCCAGTGCCTCCAAACAACAAACAAAAAACAAAAACACCAAGCTCCCACCTTAAGGTCCCACAAAAAGAGAAACAAAATGAACCTAAAATAAACAGAAGGAAATAATAAAGATCAAAGCAGAAATCAATGAAATTGAAAATAGAAAAACAACAACAACAACCAGAAACAAAATGCTTGCTTATTGAAAAGAGCAAAACAAACCTCCAGTAAGACACAAGGAGAAAAAGGGTAGGGGAAGAGGGAGGGGAGACCCAGATTCCCAGTGATGGAATCACTGCAGATCCCGCAGAAGCCAGAGGTCAGAAGAAGTGAACACAACCCCACACCTAGGCTTGATGCAAGGTGAGGCAGACCAGCAGCCCAAAGCTCAGCCAGCACAGCTCATCCAGCATGGATGGGACCTTCCGAGCAGCCCTGGCCCTGTTAAGGAAACTGAACTTGTAATTTAACACTCCTAGAAAACAAGTCTACAGGTTTGTGCATTTTCAATAGGGAATTCTATCTATCAAATATCTAAAGAAGAATCCACACTCATTCTACAATCTCTTCCAGAAAACGGGGGCCACAAACACTCCCCAATCCATTTTATGAATCCTGTATTATTCTAGCACCAAAACCAAAGACCCTGCAGAAACCACAACTCACACCAAAATCCCTTATGAGTAGACACAAAAATGCTTGAAAAAATATTAGCAAATACAATTGAGGAATATATATACAAATAATTATGTGTCATGACCAAGTGGAATTTATTCCAGGAATGCAAGATTTGTTCAATGTTAGAAAAAATAATCTATGTAATCTCCCAACAAGACCAAGAAGGAAAATCACAAATGATCATATCAACTGGTGCTGAGAAAGCACCTGACAAAATTCAACCTAATAAAAACTCTCAGAATGCCAGGCGAGCTGGCACAATCCTGTAATTTCAGCAACTTAGGAGGCTGAGGCAGGAGAACCACAAGTTGGAGATATCCTTAGCAACTTACTGAGACCTTAAGAAACTTAGCAAGACCCTGTCTCAAAATAAAAAATAAAAAGGGCTGAGGATACAGCTCCATGGTTAAGCACCCCTGGATTCAACATCCAGTGCTTGGAGGGTGGGGCAGGCACGGTGGTGCATGCCTGTAATCCCAGTGGCTTGTAAGACTGAGACAGGAGGATGGCGAGTTCAAAGCCAGCCTCAGCCATGGCGAGGTGCTAAGCAAATCAGTGAGACTCTGTCTCTAAATAAAATACAAAATAGGGCTGAGGATGTGACTAAGTGGTCAAGTCTCTCTGAGTTCAATCCCCACCCCCTAAAAAGAAAAAAGAAAAAAAACTCTCAGAAAAGCAGCAATAGAAGGGAGTGTCCTCAACCAGATAAGAGCATCTTAAAATACCTCAACCAATATGAGCAAAGTGGGGGGTGAAAGGTTCCCTAAGGCTGGAGCAAGGCTGGGGAGTCTGCTCTCCATACTCTCAAAGATGGTACTGGATGGTCCAGTCAATGCAAGGAAAACACAAGAACAGGAAATAAAAGGAAGGGAGGTCAGAAAGGAAGCAAACAGAACTGTCCCCGCTGGTGCACATATGCTTAATAGGTGGAAAATCCAAATAACTTACCAAAGCTCCTAAAACTAATAAATGACTTCAGCAAGGTCACAGGACACAGTATTTCTGTACACTAGCAGTGAATACATGGACACAAAAACCGAAAATATAATCTATTCACAATCACTCAAAAAATGAAATACTTAGGTGTAACTCTAAAGGCACATGTGCAGGAGATATATATATATACCCTCCCCCCACCCCAGGTACTGGGGATTGAACTCAGGGGCACTTGACCACTGAGCCACATCCCCAGCCCTATTTTGTGTTTTATGTAGAGACAGGGTCTCACTGAGTTGCTTAGCACCTCACCAATTGCTGAGGCTGGCTTTGAACTCGTGATTCTCCTGTCTCAGGTTCCCAAAGTGCTGGGATTACAGGCATGCACCACACGCCGGCTCAGGACCTACATTTTGAAAACTAAAAAATACTGGAAAAAACCATAGAAGAAGTAAATAAATGGAGAGACATAACCATATTTATGGGTTGGAAGACTCAACATAGTAAAGATGCCAATTCTCCTCAAATCAAATACAGGTTTGATGAAATTCCTATCAAAATCCCAGTAAGATTTTTTTTTAAAAATAGACCTAGACAAAATCATTCTAAAATTCATATGGAAAGGCAAAGGAACAGAACAGCTAGAACAATTTTGAACTAAACACTGAAGTAGAAGGAAACCACCTAGTCAATTTGGAGATTTGCTGCATGACTACAGCAATCAAAACCCTGTAGTACAGACACACAGATCAATGGAGCAGAACAGAAAACACAGGACACAGGCCCCCCAACAGGCCCAACTGATTTTTTTTTTAATATTTTTTAGCTGTAGGTGGACACAGTATCTTTATTTATTTATTTTATGTGGTGCTGAGGATCGAACCCAGTGCCTCAAGCATGCAAGGCAAACACTCTACCACTGAGCTACAATCTCAGCCCCCCAACTGATTTTTTAAAAAATATTTATCTTTTAGTTGTAGGTGGACACAATAGCTTTATTTTGTTTTTAAATGGTGCTGAGGCTAGAACCAGTGCCTCATGCATGCCAGACGAGCACTCTACCATCGAGCCACAGCCCCAGCCCTGCCCACTGGATTTTTGACAATGGTACAAAAAAAGCAATTCAGTGGAAGTAGTAGAGCTTTACAACCAAAGGTTCTGGTGCCAACAGACATCACGAACAGAAAGAAACCTCAGTTAAACCTGGCTCTTTCTGCACAAGCTAACTCAAAACTGATAATGACTTAAAATATAAAATATAAGACTATAAAACATTAAGAAAGAAAGAAAGAAAGAAAGAGAGAGAGAGAAAGAAAGAAAAAGGACGGAAGGAAGGAAGGAAGGAAGGAAGGAAGGAAAGAAAAGACAAAATCTTTGGGATCTAGGGCTAGGCAGAGTTCTTAGACATGATAACCAAAGCACAATCCATAAAAGGAAATGTTAAAAAATTAAACTTAATCAAAATTAAAAATGCTTACTCTGCAAAAGACATGTTAAGAGAATGAGAAGATATACTTAGCTATAGATTTGGAAAACATATGTGCAAACCCTATATCCAAAAAAGGACTAGTATCTAGAATAGGCAAGAACTCTCAAAACAGCAATTCAAAGAAAATCAAATTAGAAAATAGGGAAAAGACATGAACAGATATTTTTACCAAAGATGATAAACAGGTGGTGGATACATACAAGATCAACATCATTAGTCAGCAGGGACACAAAAATAAAAACTCCAGTGAATTACCACTACACATCATTAGAATGGCTAAAAGAGAACACTGCTTCATCACACCCACCTCAAGGGCACGACACTGATGAATGAGCCAGGCACAAAGGACAAATACTATGTGATTCTACATACACAAGGTCCCCAGAGAAGTCTAAGCCATGGAGACAAAGTGTAGGCTGGTGGGTGCCAAGGCTGGGAAGGAGGATGGGGAATCAGTGTTTCATGAGGACAGGGCTCAGGTGGGAGCATGAGAACGTCCTGGGCGGGATGGTGGTGAAGGGTGCACATCAACGTGAATGAACTAAACCACCAAAATGTGCGTTTAAACGTGGTTGCAATGACAGAAGCCGTCAAGATGGTAAAATTTACATATGTTACTCAGTTCTTAAAAATGTGTTGGGCTTAGTGGTGGAGCGCTTGCCTAGCACATGTGAGGCACTGGGTTCAATCCTCAGCACCACATAAAAAGAAACAGAATAACGGCATTGTGTCCATTTATAACAAAAAAAAATGTGTGTTCTTTCCCCCCAATAAAAAAAGGAATGAGGGGGGCTGGGAACATAGCTCAGTTGGTAGAGTGCGTGCCTTGCACTCAATCCCCAGCACCACAAAAAAAGAAAAAGGAATGAATGGTCCTTTGCTCTCCATGAATATGGGGTGGGATGGCAGGAGCCAGAACGCAGGCTGAGGACTCACCCAGTCCTGCATGAAGTCCAGAAAGATTTTATCTCTGGCCTGAATTTACTCCCAAGATAGGCCAGGTTCAGAGACCTAGAGGGTCCTTCAAGCGGGACAGTCACTGAGATAGCCCCAGCAATTCTGAAAGGGCTGGTGGTCTCGGGTCAATGCCAAAGTCACAGTGACCCCCCAAAGTGGGGCAGGCACCAAAGGCAAGTACCTGGGACTGCACAGGGGAGTACGGACTTCCAGGCTCTCCACTCAACAGAGTCTCACTGTTCATTTTCGTCTTCAGACAAGCAATGTACCGACTACAGAAATCTTTGCAGAGTTCATTAACCTTTTCCAGCTCAAGAAGATGAATGCGCAAGACCTGGATTGCTTTTACCATCTAGAAACAGAAAACGAAGACTTACATGAGAAGGAGGCAGCAGCACAGTCATCACAGCATACATATTGGTGCCCAGTTATCAGACCTCTCCAGTGACAGCAAGAGAACTGCACTGACATCAGAAATCACACAAACAGGTGAATTGCCGCAGCACTGCCAATCTGGGCTTTGGCCGTGCCTGGTATATAGGAGCCTTGTACCGGCCCTGGTGAGGCTCTGCTTAAAGGTAGCTGGGCCACAGCCCAGCCCCACTGCTGGGCTGTCTCACCAGCCACCAGATCACTCTGTGGCCTAGGAGGTTTCTTGCCCTTGTTCTATTTCTTTATCTATAAGTAGGGACAAATCTATACTTGTGGTTCTTAATTTTTTTTCTTTTTCTTTTGTTGGTACTGGGGATTGAACCTGGGGGCACTTTACCACTAAGCCACATCCCTAGCCCTTTTTCTTTCTTATTTTTCAATTTTAAGACAGGGTCTCATAAGATTGCTTAAGGCTTTGCTAAGTTACTGAGGCTGGCCTTGAACTTGGGATCCTCTTGCCTCAGTCTCCTGAGTCACTGGGATTACAGGTGTGTGCCACCATACCCAGCCACCATTTTTAATTTTGATGAAGTTAGATTTATTAACTCCATCTTTTCTGGATCCTGTTTCTGGTGTCAAGTCTAAGAATGCTTTCTTATCCCTAAATTCCAAAGATTTTCTTTTGTGATTTTTCCAAAAGTTTTGTAGTTTTATATTAAGTCACTAAGTTTTGTGGTAATCTGCCCCACAGCAATGGATCATTAATGCCAATAATAGAACTGTTTTCATTAGCACTACCTGCCTGTGAATCAACAACTCCAAAGTTCACTGGTAAACTAACATAAAATAGTTCATATATATTCATGGAACAAAAGAATCAATCAATCAATACCAATAATTACCAAGCATCAAGCTCTGCCAAGGCCTGTGCTAAAGACAGGGTGGGAGGACTATGTTCCCTGCAGCCAGGCAGGGTGTAGAGGATGCCTACTCCCAACTCACTGAGCCAGGGCAGAGGGATGACCAAATGATAGTCCAGGAGCAGGGCGAGCTCTGACCCTTACTCAGAGGGCACGCACCATCAGTCTGCTTTCAGAGAAGCCGCAGGCAGGAGCAAAGTACAGATTCTACTAGGTGGTAAAGATGAAATATACAATGAAAACTATAAATGGGCAGTTTATCCAGGAAAAAAGTTGTTTTCCAAAGACCCTTTTATGCTCAGAGCCTGACTAAGGTTTGATACGGGCCCTAGAAGGCACCTGTGACCCAGCGATGGTACCCTGATGCCAGATCTGTGTCAATCTGAATCTGGGAGCGATGAAAACATGTGGCATGCTAAGGTGAGAAGGCAGAGGCAGGTGCCTAACAAAGACTGCCAGCGCCACCCAAGTCCTACAAGGAATGGCTGGCTTGGAGCGCACCAGTTAGCCATAAGAACTTCTTCACTTCTCTACAGAGTCAGGAAACCCTGGATTTTGGAGCCCTGCAAGCAGGAGGAAGTTAGCATCAGTCTCAAGACTCAGAGTTGTCTTAAGGATACAGCCCAAGTCCTGTATCCATGATCAGGAGTGTGCCAAGAGCAGAAGTTGGGTGCACCCATGTCCCAGGAACACCCCAACCCTGGGGAGCCTTTAGACCTTTAGGAGAGAATTGGGCCCCAAGCATTTTGGACAGAGGCATGGACTACTTCACTGGCTTGTTAAAGGAAATGTAACTAGACTGGAAGACTTGGGGACGTTCAAGTTACACACACTGGAAGACAAGCTACTTCATAGTTATACAATTCTCCCCTTTAGCAGAACCACAAGCAGCTTAAAGTTCCAATGAGAAGTTTAAAATTTCACGATCAGATTTTAAATCATGAAAAATAAATAAAAATAAAGCAGTTACTTTACTTACTAAGTTGTCTGTTTCTGGATCTTCACAAAAGAAGGGTTTCCCTTCCTTCTCCTGCTTCCTGACGAAGTTCTCAATGTCCACATCAAAACTGGCAGAAGTCGTGCCTTCTGAGCCCTGCGTGGACTGCTCGCATTTTTCAAACAACAAAGCTAGTAGTGGAAACAGTGGATGCCTGGGGGAGAAAAGACCAAGAACACAGGTACGTTCTATGGCTCCATAAGAAGGCTTGGGCACGCAGGATGCACGATCTTACAGAGTGACTTTGTTGAGCTCTAATCCATATGCCACACAAGCCACTATTTAAAGTGTACCATTCAGTGGGGTTTAGTACATTCTAAAGCAGGACAACCATCACCACAATTTTAGACCATCATTGTCCCCAAAAGAAATGATACCCACTAGCAGTCACTCCATTTCCACAAACCCCAGCCCACCACGACCCTATTTTCTATCTCTATGCTGATTCTAGACATTTCATATAAAGGGACTCATGAGGTCTCTGGTGTCTGCCACTTAGCACGTTCCAAGGACTCACCAGTGTTGGGACAAGTATCGGTCCTTCACTCCTTCACGGCTGGACAGTATCCCATTGTAAGGTGATACCACATTTAGTTTTTCCAGTTGATGGACATCTGGGTGTTTCTTCCTTTTGACTATTATGGATAATGCTGCCATGAACATTCATGTACAGGTGTTTGTGGGAACATATGCTGTCATTTCTCTTGGGTGTATGCATAGGAGTGGAATTTCTGGGTCAAATGGAACTCTACATTCAACGTTCTGAGAAACTGCCAGACTATTTTCCAAACTTTTCTAAAGTGGCTGCACCATTTTACATACATGCCTTTAATGTACAAAGATTCTAATTTCTCTATTTTCTCATCAACACTTTCTAGTTTTTTTTTTAAATTACAGTCATCCTAAAAGGTGCAAAATGGTGTATCTCTGGTGTTTATTTTCAGTTACATAATAACTGAATATATACCTCTTGGAAAAAATTCTGACCACCTGGATCAACCACAGCCCTCTGGGATACCACACTGTGCTCCTTCCTCACTCTCCCCAAAGGTGTTGGTGTTTTGCTGTGTACCCTTCTTCAGAGTACACTGTACCCTCACATGGTTCTGGAAACTTGCTTTGTTCTCCAAAATTTGTCACACAAATATGACTGGATACAAGGGTACATGGCTTGAACAGCTGCCCAGAGCCCCATCAATTCAATGTCCTGCTGGTGCTGGATTAAAACTCTTAGATTTGGACCAAGGAATGCTGTGGTTTGGAAATGAGGGGTTAACTGTCCCCCACCCCCACCAAACTGCTATGCTATTGCCAAAATATTCTGATGTGAAATGATTAGATTATGAGAGATGTGGCCTAATCAGTGTGTCCTAGTTTGCCTGGGCTGACAGGGTGGTGCTACAGGTAGCTGGGGCATGCCTGGAAGGGCACATCTTCCCCATGGCCTCCTTCCCCCTCTCTGCTTCCTGGCAACCATGAACGGAGGAGGGCCCCTCCACTACCCCTCCACCACGATGCTGTCTCGCCTGGGCCCAGAGTAATGGGTTGCCCACCACGCACTGAAGCTCTGAAACTATGAACCAAGATAAGTGTTCCTATCTAAATTATCCTGGTCAGGTAGTATAGTCACAGTGACAAAAAGATGACCAACACAAGGAGCCTTGTGTTTTCTTTTTGTACCAAGCCCCACAAATTATGCAGCCAGTGTTGCTTAAGAGACTGTCCATGGGCTGGGAATGCAGCTCAGTGGTAGAGTGCTTGTCTAGTGTGAACAAGGCCCTGGGTTTCATTCCTAGTCCTGCAAAACAGTAATAATAATAATAATAATTTTAAAATTAAATTAAACTTAAAAAGAGATACTATCCATGTCAGTGCATGGAAATCTTGTTATTCATTAAACCACAGATGGTAACTTGTAAGATGAAATCTCAGCAGTGTGGCCTATTGGCCATTTTGGTTGTCTGCAGCTGATGGTGTCTGCAGTGCAGGACAGCCTTAATAAACACTTGCCATCACCTGCAGGGAGAGCTGCCGAGAATGGAACTGCATGTCCACTGTGAAGGCTACTGTCAGCATCACCGACAGCCAAGCACCACCTAAGTTATTTACAAAAGCTACATTCATGAAAATAAAGGAGGCCGGCCAGGTGTGGTGGCGCACACCTGTAATCCCAGGAGTTCAGGAGGCTGAGACAGGAGAATTGCGAGTTCAAAGCCAGCCTCAGCCACAGCGAGGCGCTAAGCACTCAGTGAGCTCCTGTCTCTACATAAAACACAAAATAGGGCTGGGGATGTGGCTCAGTGGTCGAGTGCCCCTGAGTTCAATCCCTGGTCCCCAAAAAACAAAGAAGCATAGTGATCTCCAACTGAAAGCAAAGATGGGGAAAGATGATTTGTTATTTAATGGGTAGAGTCTCAAATTTGGAAGATGAAAAATTTCTGAATTTCACAATAATGCAAGTATACCTCACACTACCGACCCATACACTTAAAAATTAAGATGGTAAATAAACTGTAGGGACTTAGGACGTAGCTCAGTGGTACAGCATGTACTTGGCATGGGTCCAATCCCCAGTACCACAAACAAAAAACAAATAGATTGTATGTTAGGTATTTGGTTTCTTTTTTAACTACAATTTTAAAAACTAAAGTCAGCAATTAACTATAAGAAGAAGTTATACAAGGGCCAAATGCTCTCCAAAAAGGAGTATCCCTAATTACCTTCTTACTGAGGGCGACGGGGCATCATTATCTTCCCAAACCTGGGGGTCACCACTGTTACTGATCTTTTCATTCTGGCTAACCCGTGGGCCGAAACATGTATCTCACTGTTGAATTTTTTCACGTTCAGCCATCTACTGACCTCTTGAGGGACCTGCCCACTTATCACTTTAGGCTATCTGTCTTTTTCTTACTGGTTGCTGTGAGCTTTTAGGAAATCAATACTTTGCCCCTTTGCTACACATATTTGCCCCAGTCTGCCACTTGTCTTTTAACTTATTTATGCCATCTTTGGTCAAATACAGGGTTTGATTTGTGATGATCAAATTTATCGGTCTTTTTTGCTTTGTTTTCTGAGTTTTTGCTTATTTAAGAAGGTATCCCGGACTGAAGCTTACACCCATATCTTTCTGTGTTCTCCAAATTTCTTATATACATTTTCTTTCTTTTTTAATACTAAGGATTGAACCCAGGGATGCTCTACCACTGAGTTACCTCCCCAGCCCTTTTTATTTTTTATTTTGAGACAGGGTCTTGCTAAGTTGCTGAAGCTGGACTTAAATTGGTGATCCTCCACACCTGGCTCTTATATACTTTTAATCTTATAAACATTTGGTCCAACCCCTAGCCCCAGATCACTGACCTGGTCATCATCACCAGTGTTATGCTCTTATAAGAGCAAATGAAATCATACAGTATGTGACCTTCTGAGGCTTCATTCACTCAGCACACTACAGCTGGGATGACTTAGCTGTTCACATATCCATAGTCCTTCCTTCTAGGTGCAATAATATCCCATGGTATGGATACACCGTTGTGTGCCTAACAATTTATCAGCCAAGAAACCCTTAGCTTGTTTCTAGTTTCTGACAATTGTGAATAAAGCCTCTATTGACATCAGTGTTGAGTAGAAAAGGTAAACACCTATGTTTAGCAGCTGGAGATGTACTCAGTGGTGGAGCGCTTGCCTAGCATGTGTAAGGCCCCGGGTTCCATTCCAAGCACCACAAAAACAAAAATCCCAAAGAACAATAGTCAAACTGTAGATGCAACCCAGATATTCACAAATAGATGGATAAATAACATACGGTATATATACAGACATACCAAAAAAAATTTGGGCTTGAAGATTTCTTTTTGCAAGGTTCCCCAAAATGATTTATATTCTAAAACTTGCTCTTGAATTTTAAGAAATAATATCTTAAACTGAAAAATTTTCACCCATCATGCAGCTATAGTACCAGGAAGGCACCTGCCACTCCGCCTAGCTACCAGTGCTGGTGTTCCATTCCCCAGGTTTGTATTCTCGATAATCCTCTGAAAATCTACACCCTCCACACCCAGGTGCTACCTGTAAATGGCCTGCTTGTCTGCATCCATTGGGGTCTGAGACTCTACAGGAGGAGGGCTCACTCCTTCTGCATCCGGTTCAGAGCAGTTTGGATCTTGCTCCGTTTTTAACTCTGTTACCACTTGCATCTACAAAAGAAGGAAAATTTTTTGTTATCAAACACAAAATACACCACTATTAAGTAGTCTACTGTTAAACAGGAATGCATTCAGACTGGTAAATTATATATAAAGAATGCCATCTATTGATTGGGTTGTTTTTTTTTTGGTGTTAAGTTTTTTGAGTTCTTTATATATCCTGGAGATCAGTGCTCTATCTGATGTGCGTGTGGCAAAAATTTGCTCCCAGAATGTAGGCTCTCTGTTCACCTCACTGATGGTTTCTTTTGCTGAGAAGAAGCTTTTTAGTTTAAGACCATCCCATTTATTGATTCTTGTTTTTATTTCCTGTGGAAAGCAGTTTGGAGATATCTAAAAAAACTTGGAATGGAACCACCATTTGATCCAGCTATCCCACTCCTTGGCCTATACCCCAAAGATTTTAAAAAAGCACATTACAATAAAGCAGTCACCTCAATGTTTATAGCAGCACAATTCACAATTGCAAAACTATGGAAGCAACCCAGATGCCCTTCAATAGATGAATGGATAAAGAAACTGTGGTACATATACACAATGGAATATTATTCAGCAACAAAAG
>CM053409.1:117295864-117320736 GCA_028644305.1 Xerus rutilus | reverse complement strand
GTGTCCATCTACAACTAAACAAATATTTTAAAAAGAAAAGAAAAGAAATACTGATTTGAAAGTACCTCAATCTTTTCTGTGCTTAAAAGCCTGATTCCAAAGTGCATTGCAGGGCTGGGATTGTAGCTCAGCGGTAGAGCGCTTGCCTCGCATGCGTGGGGCCCTGGGTTCGATCCTCAGCACCACATACAAAGCAATAAAAAAATAAAGACATTGTGTCCATCTACAACTAAAAAATATTAAAAAAAAAAAAAAAAAAAGAAATAGCCAAAGTGCATTGCAAACCATGGCAAGGGGTTGGGGTGGAGCTCAGTGGTGGAGCATGTGCTTAGCTTGCAGGAAGCCCTGGGCTCTAGCCCTAGCATCAAAAACAAAACAAAAAACATCGTGACCAGAAAAGCTAGATGCAGAAGATATTTTTAAATTTACAATAATAAAGAATGGAAACAGAACTTGAGCACACCCATCCACAGGGAAACAGAGAAATCAGCAATAACCATCCATCATGCCATCATGAAACGTGAAGGCCAGACTGCCAGGTAGCCCGAGGGGTGAGTGGTGGCCCACAAGTGAGAAGGCAGGCGCGCAGCCACACGGGCATCTCTGTGCCCTCGTTAGCTCCACAGCTATCTCCTGAAGGTCCCTCTCCTTGCCAGGTTCCCTCCTAAGTGCTGACATGGGGCAGTAAACAAATGCAGTCCCTGCTGTCAAGAAACAGCTCAACTGCGAAACTTATTTATGGACTAATCAGGGGAGAAGAGACATCTTCGACATCCCCAGAGAAAATGTTCTCCAAGAGCAGAGTCCTCTTTGTCCTCAGGTCCATAACCTCACCCGTTGTGAAGTTTGATGTCTTCTTTAGGGAGATCTTCTAAATGTTGAATTCCTTGACATTTTATGGGTTTTCTTGTGACTGTCTCAAGTACCTCAGTGAAATTACACTTTTTGGTGGGTTAGTAATGAGAAATGTCACTGGTTTGGACAGACTGACCACGCACTTGCCAATTCTGCTGGACTCTCCTTTAATTCTAATAGTTGATGCATATTCTGCTGGTTTTTCTAGTAAAGATCATCATCCTTAAGTCATACAGATGCGATACCAATCAAAACTCCTGCTGCTGGGCTCAGGACCTAGCTCGGTGGTAAGAGTGACAGCCCAGCATGCACAGGACCCTGGGTCCATCTGAACACTGCTCTCCCACAAAAAAAGTCGTGTTGTAGTTGACAAACTCCAATTACCCTCAAATGTAAACAGAGAAAAGATCCATGAGTAGCTAAACTGCCCTAAAAAACAGTTTAAGAAATACCAAATTTCAAAACATAAGGCCACAGTAATAACAAAAAAGGGTGAGTAATGGCCTAAGAATAGACAAAAAGGTCAATGGAACTGAAGAAATAAGACACTGGACTTGGGAGAGCTTTTTAAAATATTTAAAATACACAAAACTTTGAAATTGTTGTTTTTGCAAAAATCCCGCTGACCCAGCAGCTGAGGGTGAGGAGGCTGAGGCAGGAGGATCGGAAGATCAAAGCCAGCCTCAGCAATGGCGAGGTGCTAAGCAACTCAGTGAGACCCTGTCTCTACATAAAACACAGGAGGCTGCTCAGTGGTCAAGTACTCCTGAGTTCAATCCCCAGTACCCCCGACACCCCGAAAAATCCTGCTGAATGCAACCAACTCCAGCACAGACTAAGACTCTGGTGAAACCGCTCTGGTGCTGTCTGCACCTGCGCCAAGCAGGGCCAGGCCCGCTTCCTCTCTTTAATCATGGATACCCGGCTGTGCCCTGACCTGGGCTGTGCACAGCACAGGCTTGTTTACACAGTCCATGCAGATGACAGACACGCAGAGGCCACATCTTCATGTCCTGCATCAGGAGAAGGGGGCTTAGGGAAGGGAGTGGAGGAGGGAAAGCATGAGGAGAGTTAGTGTTGGAGTGCCTACTGTATACATGCCAAAGCCAGCAGGCCCCCTTTCTCTGGCACTCCATTGATGAGATGAGAATCCGCAGGACCCAGTGATTCCCAAGCCTCACGCCTGAGCACCAAGCCCATCAACGCGTGAGCTCTGGAGGGCATCAGTCCTCCAAACCAACTCAGTGGCCCTGGAAGCAGCGGATGCCAGGTGGACCGAGCCGCAATGCCAGGCCTGGGCCACAAGGTGGTGCTGCTCCCGCCTTATTAGCAAGAGTACTCACTTCCTGACCCCTAGAGAGAAAACTGACCAGAGAAGGCCTGAGTGTGTCCAGGGCCTCCAGATGCTGCCAGGAAGCCCAGAGTGCTACGAGGGAGACCCCAGGCTGTGAGGGAGGACCTGAGCCTGTGAGGGAGACCCCGAAGCTATGATGACCCCAAGGCCGCGAGGGAAACCCCAGGGCTATGAGGATGACTCCTAGACTGGGGTGACCCCACAGATCTGAGGGAGACCCCCTAGCTGTGAGGGAGGCCCCAGGTGGTGAGAAACTCAAGTCACATGGGGGATCTACAGATAGTTGCTCTGGTCAACATCCCCCTCATCTTCCAGCTTACAGCCATCAACTGCTAAACCTGAGAAAATGCCTGCTAAAGATTCTGTCCCTTGTTGGGTACAGTGGCGCCCACCTGTAATCCTAGCAACTCAGGAGGCTAAGGCAGGAGGATCGCAAGTTTGAGGCCAGCCTCACAACTCAGCAAGGTCCTAAACAACTTACCAAGACACTGGCTCTAAATAAAAAATAAAAGAGAGCCAGGCGCGGTGGTGCATGCCTGTAATCCCAGCACTTTGGGAGACTGAGACAGGAGAATCACGTGTTCAAAGCCAGCCTCAGCAACGGTGAGGCGCTAAGCAACTCAGTGAGACCCTGTCTCTACATAAAACACAAAATAGGGCTGGGATGTGGCTCTGTGGCTGAGTGCCCCTGAGTTCAATCCCTGGTTCCAAAAAAAAGAGCTGGGGATGTGGCTCAGTGATTAAGCGCCCCTGGGTTCAATCCCCAGTACCAGAATAAGATTCGGTCCCTTGGGGCTCCACTGTGGCTCAGGGTAGAGCACTTACTAGCATGTGTGAGGCACTGGGTTCAATCCTCAGCACCACATAAAGATAGATAAATAAAATGAAGGTGTGAGTCCATCTACAGCTAAAAGAAAAATTAAGATACTCTGTCCCTCAGCCTTCAAGCCACCCCTGGCTCCTGGCTCCCCAGCCAAGGACCAAACCAGGTAGAGGAGAAAAGGCTGCTTCCTCTATCCTTCCCTATCTCCTGGCACACAAGATAGAAAGGCTGCTTCACGCCACTGATGGGGTCACTGGTTTCACACCAGGAAGCAGACACTATAAAGTGCTCTGAAACACAGACACTGTGGAGGAAACTGGTACTAAAGCTAAGCTACTTCCTCAGCTCAGTGTGTCAGGCGCTAAAGCTCTATCATTTTTTCTACATGACACTGTATCTGAGAACAAGATGACTTTGCTTCTAAGAGAATGTGGAACTCACATGGAAATCTGGAGCACTTTCAACTATCAGGACAACTGTGGTGCCTGCTGACTTCAGTTCCGTCCTAAACACCGAGGCAGCCAGGGGTGACCCATCAGGTAAACAACATGACCCCGATTCTATCAGGACCAGGATGGATTCTCAGTGCTGCACACACACGATTCTGCTCCCAGGAGAATGACAGCCTCCTGGGCGTCCCCAACAGCCAGAACACAGCTCCTGACAACGAAGGGACGTTCCTTCCACCAGACCTGCTCGCGTAAGAAACACAGGTGCAGCACCAGATACCAATGGCTACAAAGGATGCTGGACACTGCTCACAAGAACAGAAAGGCTTGTACTGGATGTCAAAGACCCTTTGAATGCAATCGTAAGGTATTCTCTAGATTTACACCCTAGAGAAGAGTCAGCTGTGACTTAATGACCAAGTTTACTGGTCACTCTGTCACTTCACTGCAGAGCAGGTGAGGCATCCCATTGAGCCAGAATCAGCCTCTGGACCTTTCTTTCCTGACACTCCTTCCAACTCCAAGTCCATTCTCCATAGGACAGCCTCAACAATGGGCTTCTTGGGTGGGTTGTTCCTTCTGTTTTCAGTACTGGGGATTGAGCCCAAAGCACTCTACCACTCAGCTATATCCCTAGCCCTTTTTATTTTTTGAGACAGAGTCTGGCTAAGTTGCTAAGGCTGGCCTTGAAGTTGGAATCCTCCTGACTCAGCCTCTCATATTGCTAGCAGTACAGGCCTGCACCTCCATGCCCAGCAATACTGGGGTCTTTTAATGCTTGCTTCTTTCTCTTTGGTTTTCAGAACAATATACTGGTTCCCTAGTGTTTCCAAATAGTGACCAGTAAGGCTGTTTTTAGCATGTTATGATCTTATGGTTTTGAACATTTTGTTAAATGAATAGAAATTCTTAATATACATATTCTTTTTTTTTTTGTTTTTTTGTTTTGTTTTGTATTGGGGATTGAACTCAGAGCCTCCCATAAATGTTAGGCAAGAGCTCTACCATTGAGCTATATCCCCAGCCCTTTTTATTTTATTTTGAGACAGGATATTGCCAAGTTGCCCAGGTTGGCCTCAAATAGGATCCTCCTGCTTCAGCCTCCCAAGTGGCTGAGATCACAACTAAATACATTATTTTCTAATGTTACAAATTATCCCAATACCAGCCAACACAAGCCTCTTCAGCTAGCCTCTATGGCTTTTAACACAATAATAATTATTATTATTATTATTTATTTATTTTTTGGTACTGGGAATTGAACTCAGGGCACTCGACCACTGAGCCACATCCCCAGCCCTATTTTGTGTTTTATGTAGAGACAGGGTCTCACTGAGGTGCTTAGCACCTCGCCATTCTTGAGGCTGGCTTTGAACTCGTGATTCTCCTGCCTCAGCCTCCCAAAGTGCTAGGATTTCAGGTGTGTGCCAACACGCCCAGCTTTAACGTAATTCTTAAACTTTCTTGCTTTCAGATAAAATGAGATAATCCAGGCTTATCTTGTCTCATTTTCTGCACTAACCCTGTTGCCATTGACCCCGGGGGCTACGATTGCTCAGGGTGAGATAGAGAGAACCACCCACACCTGTGTATGCCCCTTGCTGCTGGGTGGTCACTATCTCCAAGCCTATCCCCCTTTAGAGCAGCTTTTAGTGAACAGAGACAGCAAATATTCCTCATAAAAAATTCTTAAAGCCAGGCGCAGTAGCGCATGCCAGCACTTTGGGAAGCAGGAGAATCATGAGTTCAAAGCCAGCCTCAGCAACAGCGAGGTGCTAAGCAACTCAGTGAGACCCTGTCTCTACATAAAACACAAAATAGGGCTGGGGATGTGGCTCAGTGGTCGAGTGCCCCTGAGTTCAATCCCCGGTACCAAAAAAAAAAATCTTAAAATAAGTTAACACTGGGCTGGGATTGTGGCTCAGTGGTAGAGCGCTTGCCTCGCATGCGTGAGGCCCTGGGTTCGATCCTCAGCACCACATATAAATAATAAATGAATAAAACAAAAATCTATCAACAACTAAAAAAATATTTAAAAAAAAAAAAAAAATAAGTTAACACTGATAACTCCAATTCAAACTTGGGATTACAAAGTATTTATTTGTTTTGATTTCATATCTGTATGTTTTTTCTCCTACCCTTGAACTCTTATTTCCTAATGACAGCAACATAATGATTTATCATATGATATATTTAGTAGTTTCAAAATAACACAAATATTGTTACTAAAAATATAAGTACTAAAAAACTGCCTAGGTTCTTCTTGTTCTAATTTTTAAAGAACTATACAGAAACATCATATGGCTTTGATACAGCTCAGGACATGCTACCCTAAATGTGGCACCCTGGCATATTGACTATTTTAAGCTGAGCAAATTTGAGAAAATGCATGTAAGGGAGTCTACTGACTGTCCCCCACCACCTCCCTCAGAGCAGGTCATAAGACCCTCCAGTGAGTGGTGCTCTCCCTATACTGGAGGACAAAGCAGGGACATGGCGAGGAACCCGAGTAAATCGGCCCTACTCAGTTTCCCCAATGGATTACATTTTACTCCCTTGGTCCTATCCTGTTTCTCCACAGCTTTCCACTCAAACTTAGCAAAAAACACTCAAGTTCAAACACTCCACTAGGTCCTCACTTCCTCATGAAGGTTCCCATGTCACACAAAACTAAGATTAAATAAATTGTGTGCCTTTCTCTTGCTATTTTTGATTCCAGGGGACCCAACAATAATCCTAAAATAGGGAGGAGGACCACCAGTTGCCTCCTCCGCAAGGACCTGCTGACTAGCCTGGGGCCTGTCTAGGTAAAGGGCACAGTCCTCGCACCTGGGACTTGCTCTCCGCACTTGACCCACGGATGCCTTTTGGCAGGTGGAAATCACCTTCACTCCTGCCTGGAGCTGCGGTGTGCTCGGCTGCGCCTAAACTGACCACTGTCTACCTAGCCAGTCCCCTGTGCGGACACAGGCGTGTTTCCAAGGCTTTAAAGAGTCTCTGGAAACTTCAATCTGATCATGGCACACCTGTTTACAATCCTTCAGGACATTCCTATTGGTTACCACATAAAGACACTAAAGCCCAGCACAATGATTCTGGGCAAGCCTAGGCCTCACCCAGTCTCTCCCCGCACCACACTTACACTTGCCCCTGTGGGACCCTCTGAGCTCCAGCTCCCACTTCTGTCTGGAATGACTTTGACTTCATTCCCTCCCATCCTAAGGGGGAGTCCTCCCTGGCCTCTGACCCACAGCTCAGAGCAAACTCGCCTCCCTTTCAGTCCTCAGCAGTGGTGAGCAACCACTATCTGAGGGACCTCTGAGAACCTGCTCCCATTACTACTGCTGACCAGGAGGAAAACCCACCCTGTTTTTGTTTACCACTGTACTCAGCCACTATCACAATGTGGGGTGCTCAAATTTGGCAGGTGCTCAAATTTTTGGTTTAGCAAATCGTTGCTACAATCTGCACCACACAGGAATTACCTGTTTCATGAAAATTTGATCTAACTCGCCCATCTGTGTCCAGAGCTTTCTCAAGGAGGTACATCTTGACTACCTTCTCAATTTTGTCTCAAATTTCTGGTCTATTCAGGTGTTCTACCTCAAAACTCAATTCTGACCATTTATAGCCCAATCATAAACTACTCAGAACTCAAGTCATCAGGTTGTACGTGACATGTTCCTGTGAGTACTCTTCAATCTGCCATTACGTTCCTTTAAAAAACACTGTGTCCTTGCTCCTTCTTAATCTACTTATGTCTTCTTTTGGGGATGATTTTATTTTTCTGATGTCTTATGCTGAAAGCTCAATTCACTTTCTTTCTTGTTCTCCAATAAATGCACTCTAGGCTACATAGTTTCTTTCTCTTGAAAGTGGTTTGTGCCTCACCCTACAGGTCAGGATGCATAACCTTTACTGTTATTCACTTATCACTGGATCATGTTATTGTTAATATCGTTATTCACTTAGTTTGTGATCTCCTCTTTAATCCAAGAGATATGTAGGTCTTAAAATGTCCAGGTAGATTAGATACCTTTAGATATCTGTTCACTCTTCATGGTACTGGGGATTGAACCCAGGTGTGCTCTACCACTGGGCTATATCCTCAGGCCCTTTTAAGTTATTGAGACAGGATGTTGCTAAGTTGCCAGCCTGCCTCAGCCTCCAAGTAATTTACAGGCAGGGCCACCGCACCCTGCAAGCTATCCTTTTACTCTGAAGTTCCAGGCAGCTTGCATCACTGCAGTCTGAGATTCTGACCTGTAGGATTTACTCTTGAAAACCTGGGATTTTTCTTTATGGCCTAAAATACAGCCAATTTTGTTAAGTGTCTTATGTGACTGATGAGAATCTATATTTTATGTTTATTGGGCACAAATTCTGTACATGTCCATTAGTTCCAACATAGTCACCATATTACTTAAATCCTCTATATCAGCAGTTCCCAGATGGAGACAATTTTGGCGCTTGAAGGGCATCTGGCAAAACCTGGTGATATTTCTGGTGATTACCATGAGGACGATCTCAATGTGGTGTGATCTGGCTCATGTTCCTGATGCCAGGCTGAGAACTCCATACTGACCCTGAGTTACTGGCGTCAGAGCAAGGTCTCTCCCTCTGTGCAGAGCCATCAAGCCCCCACCCTATCAGGATTGGCTGTGCAGTGAGATGTAAGTTGTGACTGCTCTTCTCTGCCCAGTGATGTCACCATGACTTGAGCCTTGTCTGATGGTGACAGCGCTACTCCTTTCTCACTGGACTGATACAGTTCTCCATCCCTTATCTCTCCTCTACTTGCTGGTTTTAGATGTCTGACTTAGGTAGAACACTCAGCTACATGTCTTTTTTGTAAGAAATCTGGAATTTTATCACCCAAGATGTACCCTTTCACATTAGCTGTGGTTCCTGATATATTTGGTATAGTCATGTCATATTAGTTTTTTTAAAAAGTATCACAAACACACTTCCTTGGGATTTTTTTCTTTTTCCTTTAGTCTGTTTTGTTGAGGTTTTTCTTTGTTGTTTTCCCCCTCTGCACTTTGGGAGTCACACATCCTATCTTCAGGCATCTAGTAGTTTTCTTATCACCTAAAATCAACAGGAACACCCCATCCCAATTGGTCTCCACAATTGTGTATCAGGTACACATAAGCAAAGCAGGGTTCCCATGCTCAAGGGGAACTAGTCACTGAGGCAGAGTTCTGGAGTCAAGCTCTAGCACCTAGTAACATGTATTATAAAAGTATTTTATGATACTAAATGATTTAAGAGCTTTTTTTTTACACTCTCTTTTTACCAATGATCTATACACCCATCATATCAAGTTTGGAGTCCACTAAAAGGAAATATCTTACCTATTCCTCATTTGTTATTCATATTTCCCCAACAATGCTATTTGATTTCATTTAGATCCAGACAACTTTGATGTGTTTCCACTGAGAACTATGGCCAGGGCAGGCGCTGGGGGATGGGGTGGTCCTGAGGACTTCTATGAAGGGCTAGATAGTATTATAGGTTTGTGGACCACATACTACTTCTACTACATATTCTTTCTTTCTTCATAGCTCTTTAAAAATGTATGAATCATTCTCAGCTCTGGGCATATGAAGCCAGACAGCACTGGGACTTAACCCACAGGTCTACAGTCTGCCAACCCCTGGCTTGAAGTACAGCTGTTTAAATCAAAATGGACTTCTTTCAGCCCTCTGGAAAGGTTCTCTACTCATTCTGATGACACATCTCATGCACTGCAGTACAGGAGAGTTCGCACGGCTGCTCATCAAGTCCAAGCATCCCGCTCTCCTCTCCAGCTGCTACACCTAGGAAGTGCACTCCAGTAGTATACCTCCTACTGCTGTTGAAAGCCAGCAGGCAAAATCCCAGCACAGACTGATGATTTTTTCCCAAACTAAACCTGTGTATTAACAAACATATAGATTGTCAAGGCACCCGAGAAAATTGCCAAAATTCTGTCCTCATAAAGGACACCTTCTCTAACCTACCTTTCGGGACACTAACTATCCATCACTACAGTTTAGGGAATTTTCACTGTCTTTGACAAGTTTTAGCTAATTGGGGCTCAAAAGACACAAGCCCCTCACTTCCCACCTCAGAGAGATGTTCGATCAACAAATAATTCATTCAAGGAAAAACATTTGCCAAGAGATCACTTTATTTTTCAAACAAGGCTTGGAGAGGTTCCATCTGAAATTTAATATTCAAATAAAATCACAGATATTAAATCCTCTGAAAACTTGTACAAAGAAAGTATCTCTAAATCAAAGTCCATATATATCCACTGAAGACAAAGCAAAATTTAACAACAAAAATATTTTAGCGGTTTTATAATTTGTTTTAGTAGACACCTATTATTATGGTAAATTTACATTCATATCAAAACTTGACTCTGACATCATTACAAACTGGCATGCGAAACTTTCATAATGTCATTATTATTAAGGATCAATGCATGAGTTATATGAGAACTAGAGAGCTGGGGATGTGCTTGGTGGTAGAGCATGTGCTTAGCAGGTATGAGGCCCTAAGTTTAATCCCCAGCACCAAAAAAGAAAGAAAAATAGGAACCTTAACACTTCCATCAAGGAATCCTTTCCCAAAGACAATCTTTCTCCCACAGCACTGCCTGTGCTCAGGGACACAGTAGCATAGAAATGGCTCTAGCAGGCCGTTTCCAGCAGCTGCTGCCTTTCAGACCCACACTCCTGATCAACCTGGCTAGCACCAAGCTTGGTGAGTCAGAGGAAAGTCAGCTTTCAGATGGCAAAACACAGAGTATGCAAAAAAACATAAGTGCTAGCTGCGCGTGGTGACACACACCTATAATAAAGAACTGTGGGAGGCTGAGACAGGAGAATCTCAAGTTCAAAGCCAGCCTCAGCAACAGCGAGGCACTAAGCAACTCAGTGAGACCCTGTCTCTACATAAATCACAAAATAGGGCTGGGGATGTGGCTCAGTGATCGAGTGCCCCTGAGTTCAATCTCCCGTAAAAAAACAAAACAAGACAACAAAAAAAAACACCTAAGTGCTAAAGACTTTGACATATTGGACATGACTATATATAAATAAATGTGTGTATACACATACATAAAACCAATTGGAACATTGATAAGATCTTAAATATTTTAATGAGAAACATTTATGTACATATACACAAAAATACGTAACATTGACTAATAATACAACACAAAATACCTTAACAGATCAATATACAAAATGTATGCACATAAACCACTGGATTAAAAATGGACAAAGGACTTGATGGGTAAAACATCACACTAATCATTAGGGAAATGCAAATCAAAACAATAAGATGCCATCTCACACCAAGATGGCTACTATCAAAAAATAGAAAATTGGAGCTGAGGGTGTAGCTCAGTAGTAGATCACTTGCCTAGCCTGCATGAGGCCTAGGTTTGACCACGAGCACCATAAATAATGATGATGATAGTGGTGAGGATATGAACAAACTGGAACCTCTGTGCATTATTGATGGGAATATAAAGTGGTACAGTCTCTGCAGGAGAACAGTATGGTGGGTCCTAAAAAGGTTAAACATACAGCAATGGGCAATGGCACACACTTCTAATCCTAGCAACTCAGGAGACCGAAGCAAGAATGCCAGTTCAAGGCCAGCCCCAGCAACTTAGCAAGACCCTGTCTTGAAATAAAAAGGGGTAAGGATGGAGCTCAGTGGTAGAACACCATGGGTCCAATCACCAGTAATGAGGGAAGAAATAAAACAAGTTAAACATATAACTAATATATAAAAGAGGAATTCTAATTCTTAGTCTATACCCAGAGGAATTGAATGCAGGGTCTTTGCACACCTGTGTTTGTAGCCACACAATCACCAAACAGTGGAAGGAACTCAAGTGCCCAAACAATGGATAAATAAACAAAATGTGGTACATACAATGGAAAATTAGTCAGCTTTAAAAAATATGGAAATTCTGATGCATGCTAAAAAATGGATGAACATTTGCTAAGTCAAACAGGTAACCACAAAAAGACAAGTACTGCGTGATTACACTTATCTGAGGTACCTACAATAGGCAAATGCAGAGAGACAGTACAGTGGCAGGTGCCAAGGGGCTGGGGAGAGGGAATGAGGAGTTCAGCAATGCAGAGTTTCAGGCTAAGATGAAAATAGCTCTGGAGATGGACGGATGCAGAACATGAATGAACTAGATGCCACTGAGCATTGCACATACAATTGATTAAGGCAGTAAAATTTGTTTATGTATCTATTTAGATAAGATAGATCTCTACAATAAATGTTTGGGGGAAAGCACCCATAAACACAAGTGAATTTTTTAAAATGTGAAGTTTGACAATTTAATGTTTATCATTTTCCTTTTTCCTGTAGTTATATCCTTCAGTTCTTCTAGTACAAGAAAACTGAAAATCTTAATAAAACACCTTGGAGAACATATAACAAAATATATCGGGAGCTTACTAAGCTCTCATGAAGGCATTATTTTTGCACGTATCTGATAAGACTGTTCCAGAAATTGCAATCATGGTACCTACCAGTCCACAGCACAGTGTGACCCATCCCAGCTGCAGGACCCACTGCAAGGGGGCGCTGTGCAGATGCAGAAGCCCAACCTTCCTCACTGCACCAGGCAGCCCCCAGCTCACCCACTGGTCAGCGCCTGCGATGTGGTGTGCAGAGAAAGTGTGGTCTCCCTCTGAGGTGTGCTGGGGAAAGGGAAGAGGGGAAGGCAGGGAGAGCTAGGACTGAGAGAGGCTGCAAGACAGAGCTGGGTGGGGCCCGAGCTGTGGGGGAGTCTGTGCAGAAAGAAGCACAGGGCTGAGAGTAACAGTCTAATTTCCTGAAGGCAGCCAAGATCCCTGATGGGCAGCTGGATTCTGTCAGAGCCTGTTATGGCTTGTATAAGGTGCTCCCCAAAAAGCTTCAGTGTTAATGTAAGAATGCTCAGCAGAGAAATGATTAAATTATGAGAGCTGTAACCTAACCAGTGGATTAATCCATTTGATGGATTAATAATCTGAATGGACTAACTGGATGGCAACTACAAACACATGCTGCATGGCTGGAGGAAGTGGGTCACTGGGGGTGTGCCTCTGGGGTTTATAGTTTGTCCCGGCATCTCTCTCTCTTCCACCCGCCCCCCAGCTCTCTGCTTCCTGGCTGTCATGAGATACACAGCTTTCCTCCCACACCATCTCACCATAAGGTTCTGCCTCCCCTCAGGTTCAACCATGGACTGAACCTCTGAAACTTTGAGCCCAAAATACTTTTCCACCTCTAAGTTATTGTCAGGTATTTTGGTCACAGTGATGAAAAGCTAACAGCTGAACCACAGTTCCACTTGCCCAGACATCCAGCAATATGTTGATTCCAGGGGTCTCACTAGGTTTCTGTTATGCTTATTCCGGGTGATCACAGCAGACCTCCCTCTGCAGCCTCACCTGGAGAGAGCTTTACTCTCGCTGGAGGATAAGTCAAAGAACACAGACCTTTGGGGTAACAGTATCACCCTGAGCACAAATAATCTCCCCCAGGCAGGGACACTACCAATTCATGCTGAGCAGCTTTACCTGAGGAGGGAAGGAAGGTAAGGCCTGGTGGGTTGACCTGTCAGCATGACCACACCATATCATTTTAGAGAAAAGCCCCAGATGGTAAAATAAATGCTGTTTCTATGTGCATGTGTGCATGCAGGGATCAAACCTGGGGCTTTACACCTGCTGAGCATGTGCTTTACCACTAAATGACACACCAGCACAATAAATCCAAATGTTGTACTAGTTCACAGACCTTCAGTCTCAACTTGGCAGACTGGCAGTTTTCAAGATTTTTAAAAAGCTGTAGGCCTTTATTCCAAAAAAACCCTTAGAATTAAAAGGCTGCTCCATCTTCTTCCCAAGTCCCTAAGGCATGTCCTCAGATCCACACAGCTTCAAAGAAACCAGAGTCTTAAAGTACAGGTCTAACCACTTATTTGTTGTAATGTCACACTGCCTTCTGTGTGAATTTTCTGTGTGAATTTTCCAGAAACAATAAACTGGCAGGAACTGACAAAAGTCTAGCAAAGGACTGCCATCCTCCTGCAGAGGGCAGGCAGCAGGCTAGGTACCTGGCACTCACTCTCATCTGCAGGACACTTGGTCACCTTTGGTGGCCAGGCCAACAGACACTTCCCAACAAATGACCATGCCTCCCAGTCCTCAAATAAATGCTCATCCATTTCCAGAACTTTTTAAACACCATCTACCCACTTTCCATTTCTTCTTGAACAGCTTACGATAGACCCTAACAGCTGCTCCATTGCCCCATTCAATGGGAGACAGACTCTCCTGCAGCTGTGGCTACTTCTCTCACCCTCATAGCCTTGCCCCACCATGAGCCTACACAGCTAAGCTGTTTGAATTCCTAGTCACCCCTGTCATCAACAAAACTGTCAGGAAGGGAGGGAAAAGGACACATCCATCCATATTCCTAAAAAGGGATGGGCTCAAAATCAATAAACTTCTATTGAAGAACTTGGCATGTGAACCTAAGGAAAAACATCTTGACCTGCAATAACTTCTAGCTGAAATTTAGCATTTCTTAGCCTGGTGCAGTGGCACACTCCTGTAATCCCAGCACTTTGGGAGGCTGAGGCAGGAGAATCACAAGTTCAAAGCCAGCCTTAGCAACAGTGAGGCACTAAACAACTTAGTGAGACTGTCTCTAAAGAAAACACAAAATAGGGCTTGGGATGTGGCACAGTGGTTGAGTACCCCTGAGTTCATTCCCTGGTACCAAAAAAAGGGGGGGGGCACTGGGGTGGTGGCTCAGTGGTAGAGCACTTGCATAGCACATGTGAGACCCTGGGTTCAATCCTCAGCACCACATAAAGAAACAAATAAAAATCCCAGCACTTAGGGAGGCTGAGACAGGAGAATTGTGAGTTCAAAGCCAGCCTCACCAACGGCGAGCCACTAAGCAACTCAATGAGACCCTGTCTCTACATAAAACACAAAACAGGGCTGGGGATATGGCTCAGTGGTTGATTACCCCTGAGTTCAATCCTCGGTACCAAATAAATAAATAGTGTCTATCAACAACTAAAAATATTTTTTAAAAAAAAATTAGCATTGCTTGCCGGTCGCGGTGGCTCAAGCCTGTAATTCCAGCACTTAGGGAGGCTGAGACAGGAGAATCACGAGTTCAAAGCCCGCCTCAGCAACAACGGCGAGGCACTAAAGCAACTCAGTGAGACCCTGTCTCTACATAAAAAATACAAAACAGGGCTGGTGATGTGGCTCAGTGGTCGAGTGCCCCTGAGTTCAATCTCCAGTACCAAAAAAATAAAAATTAGCATTTCTTCAATGATGAAAGCAGACAATAAGCCCTGGAGTTTCAGCAGGATCAGTGACAGATATATTCACAAAGCACCAATTTGTCAGGGAAATCTCATTACTACTCCAAAAGACTTACCAGAGCCACTGATGGGTGATGTACTGCATTAATAGAAGGCTCAGATTGGACTCTTATCAACAATTTGGTTCAATGTCTTGATGACTGTTATTTCAAAATCATTGGTTCTATTCTTGAAATTTTTATTTTGGCCTAGGAGAGTTTAAGTCCCTGAGGTCTACACTCTGCATCACTTTCTGGCTTTTCTTTAAAGTTTCAGACAGTTAACAATTTGAAACAAAAAATGAAAATTGTAAACAGAATGTTACTATTCAAGTAACGAGTATTTCTGCTATTCATAATTAGGACTTCCCTAAAATTAGGATACACTGTCACAGAAATGTAACTAAATGTTAGCTAGAGGACAGAAGCCCCCAGATCATTAACCAGGTAACTTGCTGACACTTAAAATTATAAACAGAGACCGTTAATCACCTGACAAGTTTCAATTCTAGAGCACATTTAACTCTTCAATACTTCAACTCCAACTGCCCTGCTAAGAAAGCACTACCTCGGAGGAATTGTGAGCGGTGGTACCTAATGGCATATTTTAGATTCAATCTATTGCAACTGGATGATCCACACATCACTCTCCACACTAATACATTAAAAAACAAGAGATGAAGACAGACACCTTCCAAGTCAACCAGATTCGACTGCATCACCAGTAACTGTGCTGGCAAACACGTTCGCATTTCACTTTAATTCGTCTTTGTAATACCAACAGAACACTCCTTTTTTCAGTATCATGAAACGAGGCCTAAAGCTGGGGTATTCTTCCATCCTTTGATGGAAAGTACCAACATCTTCAGGAAAAATCGGTTACTTTTACAAAAAGCTAACTCTTACAACCTAAATAATTACGTTAGACCCCTAACTTATGTGCAATCCTTCTTGAATTGCCGCAGGTCTGCGATCAAATGCAGCCAAAGTCCAGGCGCCGCTCCCGGACCCGGCCGCGCGCCTCACGCAGCACTGGCCACCGTACCCGGGGTCGGCGCGTCCCAGGCGGGGCCCGGCGGGCAGGTCCGGGGCCACTCTCGCAGCACGGCATCGCCAGAGCTCGACGGCGAAACCAGGCAGACTCCGTGGTTCTCAGTTTCCTTAAATGACACGGTTCCTCTCAAAAGGAACGCGAGCGTCCACCGAGGGGGCACACCGTGCCAACTCTTCCCAAGTCGCCAGCTGGAACCGGCTGCGTCCAGGGGCGCACGGTACCCTAGGGGCGCCCGGGCCCGGCCTGCGGCGGGACCCCTCCGGCCCGCCCGCCGAGCCCCCGCACCGCGCCGGGACCCCGCCGCCATCTTCTGCCGCGGCCCCCGGCCCGGGCCCGGCCCCGGCCGCCGCGACCCTCGGCCCGCCCCCGGCCCGGCCCGGCCCGCGCGCCCCCGGTCGCGCCCCGCCCGCGGCTCTGCGCGCCCCCGCCGTCCGCACAGGGGCGCGCGCCGCGCTCCGAGAGGGACGGTTAGCCGCGCGCGCCTCGAGCGGGCCCTGCGCGGCGGCCGCGGCGCCTTCCAGAAATTTCCGCGTCCCTGAGCCCACACAGGAAAACAGGCCGGGCGCGCCCCCGCGCCGCGGGCGGACGGCGCCCCCTCCCCCGCCGCGCTCCCCTCCCCCGCGCCCGCCCCCAGCCCCGGGCGGCGGGCAAGTGCGGGCCCCGGGCGCCGCCCGCCCGGCCCCGGGCGGCGCAGCGGTGCGGCAGCGGCGGCCGCGGCCGGTGTGATTGATAGGGACGGCGGCGGCGAGAGCGGCGGCGGCGGCGGCGGAGCGGTTGAGTGACAGCTTACCTGGGTGCCAATCTTCATCACACTGACAAGCGGCTGCAGCAATCGGGACCCGCAGTGCCGCGCCCGCGTCCAACCGTCACGCCGACGCCGGGCCACGCGACACAGCCTCGCTCAATGGGAGGAGGGCGACGCCGACGCGCGCCGCATCAATATTCACCGCGGGGGCGGGGCCTGCCGGCGACGGGCCCCGCCCCCGCCTTGCGCGGCGCGGGCGCGGGGTGGGGCCTGCGCGGGGGCGGAGCGGCGCCCGGCTCCGCCCGTCGGTTCGCAGCCAGGCCCCGCCCCAGCCGGCCGCGTCGGGGCGCAGCCTGCCCCGCCCTGGAGGCCGAGCTTCCCGCCTCATGACTATGCAGTAGGCGTGGCCACGCCCCCTCTGCGCGCTCCGCGGTGGCCAGGGAGAAGAGCGTGGAACTGGGCGGAACCATCTGTGGCCCGGCGGGGTGGTGAGGGATGTACCATCCGAGGCCCCGGCCGCGCGGGGCGTCCGGCGCCAAATAGCCGCGCGCGGTTAGACGCTCTTTGAGCGCAGACTCGCGCCCTTCCCGCCGCCTTCTTGCCGGAATTCTGCGGCCCAGGTGGGTGCGGGCTGGGGCAGTGCAGGGGATGCAAACGTGCACGACCACCTTTGGCGGCGGGTGTGCCCCGAGCCTGAGGTCTCTGCCTATGGACCTAATCCCGTGAGCCCTCTCCCCTTGGTGTGAGGGCTCCACACCAACTAGCACCGCACCGTGAAGTTCACTTGGTGACTGCGGGCGGCCTTTGAGTCCGCCTGGTCTCCCTGGGGGGCACCTTCCCGCCCAGGTGACCCCAGCTCCAGGAAAAACGCGGCCTTCCTGAGGAGAGTTGGCCATGGTGGTCTCCATTTCAAGCTGTTCTTAGGAAAATCGTCCTGCCGGATCATCTGTCGCAGGGTACCCATGAGTCCCACCGGTGGCTTCACTCAAAGATGTAAGAACAGCGCTAAGGGAAACGAGTGGTTGGTCTGGCTGGTCACACGCAGTTGCGGACATTCATTTATGCAGTGGCTCACCACGAGTGGTCAGGGCACTGAGTCCACCACTCACAACTCGAAGGAGGGCAGCCTTGCTGACCCCATGCTCCCCCAGAAGGAAACCAGAACTGATGGCTGGAGGGCGGCTGGGGTGGAAAGGGCTTGCAGCTGGCACAAGGGGGAGGCCAGAGAATTTTTGCCTCTGGCAGAATTTCAAGGGGAGGACACAAAAAGTTCAGTAATCAAGACCACTACAAGATTTGCAGAGCCTAGTGCAAAATGGAAGTACAAGGTCTTAAAAATTATCAAGAATTTATGGGCAGCGGCAGCAGAAAGTGAACCAAGTCTGGGCCCTTCTAAGCACCGCCCTGCAAGCACGCCTGGTCTATGTCCATGAAGGGTCCCCGCCCTTGCTACCCTCACCTAGTCTGGGCCTCTATCTGAAGCTTTCATTTCGTTCCCATCCAGTCTGTGAGGCAGGGGTTACCTGGCAACCCCTGGTACAAGCTACTGCTCCAAAGTCCAGAGACAGAGGAGACATGCACACTTTCCACCTGGTCTCTGGGTGCCAGAGACCAGCAGCTGAGCCTTCTGTGCCTGAAGCACTGTTCCTTTCCTGCTGGGACCTGCCACCTCTCTCTTCTTTGCCACCAATTTATCTCCAGAAAAAGAAGATATTACCATCTCTAATCACCTCCAAAGAGGGGCCCACACATCAGGGTCCTTGATACTCATACATTAGGGGACCTTCCTTAAGGAAAAGAATTTGAGTTTATGCATGTTTCCTAAAGATTCATTTCTGTTTTCCCAAAGACCATGTTTAGGTGTATAAATTTTTTTTTTCTTTTTTGGTACCAGGGATTGAACTCAGGGGCACTCGACCACTGAGCCACATCCCCAGCCCTATTTTGTGTTTTATGTAGACAGGGTCTCACTGAGTTCCTTAGTGCGTCACTGTTGCTGAGGCTGGCTTTGAACTCGTGATTCTCCTGTCTCAGCCTCCCTAAGTGCTGGGATTACAGGCGTGCGCCACCGTGCCCAGCTTAGGTGTATAAAATTAAAAGCCACATATACAGTTATTCTTTATAGAAACATAAGTGGTATTCCTTTCTGTTGCCCAGGACGCTGGGTTCAACTTGTAATGTTAAATGAACGTTGGAATTTAAATATGCAACCTGCTTTTCCCTCTTTCAGTTGGACATGAACTTATTTAGACAACTAACACCCTTGGTCATTCTTTCCTTAAAATTCACCTATCATCCTCATTAATAGAGCATTTTAATCCTTGAGTGTTGATGGCTGGAACATACGTAAACTTTCTGCCACAAGAATGGCAGAACACTTTGCCGAAGCACCAGCCAGAAGGACAGAGCTCCTGGGCCCAGACTGGCAGGGGACCTAACAGAAAGGTAGAATGTAGCCTGCTCTGCACAGCTTCTTGCCCAGTGCAAGCCAGATGGATGGAGCCCACCCTGCTGAGAATCTGAGAATACAGCTAGAGGAAGTGGGAGAAGGCAGGGCTTTGGGTGTCTTCAAAGGATGTTTAGGATCCTAGAAAGTCTTCATCAAGAAAACTGCCTCAGAACAGGGCAGGTATCTTGCTTATTAAGGTGCCCAGTATGGCTGATTTATAAATTCCTCCAATTTGCAAGAGTGGGCAGGAGGTGGAGTGACTAGCCGTTAATGGTCAGAGCATGTCACTCCTCCAAGGGTAAAAGCAAAGTTCTTGCAGTGACTCATGAGGACCTACAAGATCTCCCCTCTGCCCCTGCACCCCTTTCCTCCACTGCACTAGTCAGAGCCTGTGGCTTCTCTTTCACTCCAAGAGTGAGTGGGTCTCAGGGCCTTTGCAGTTGCTGGTCCCACTGCATGAAGTGCTCCCCCCCCCACCCCATATACCTGCCTGGCTGTCTCCCTCCTTCAGTCTTTGCTCCATCCCAGGAGAGGTTTAAAATAGCAGACTCCCAGCCCCCTCCCCACCTTCTTTACCCTGCCTTCTGGTGGTGTTATGCAGGCACTTCTAACGTGCTTTGTAACCATTTCACGATAGCATGTGCTATGGACTGAATGTCTCCACGGCATTTGTGATGTTGAGCCCTAATCCCCAATGTGGAGCTTGGGGGTGCAGCCTCTGAGGTGACTAGGCTTAGATGAGATTGTGGGTGTGCCCCCATGATGGGATTAGTGCCCTGGCAAGGAGAGGAAAGAACCTGAGCGCCCTGCTGCTGCCATGTGAGGACACAGCATGGAGGCGGCCGTCCCCAAACCGGAAGAGTCCTCACCAAGAACCCAGCCACGCTGGCCCACCGACATCAGACTCGCAGCCTCCAAACTGAGGAAACAATGTGTTTATATGCCACTGGTCTGTGGTGTTCCAATAGCCTGAACAGACGAGGACACTTGTGATGGCTAATTTTACAGGCCACCTTGGCTGGACAAAGGAATACCCAGGAACCTGGCAAAGCATTGCTTGGGGTGTGTATGCTGGGGCGTTCCCAGAGGAGTTTAGCATGTGAGTCTAAGTGGACCAGGTGGGGAAGATCCAGCCTCAGTGTGGGCGAGCACCACCCCATCAGCTGAGGGCCCTCGAGGAGTGCACATACAGGTGTCCCTCAGAGCAGGGATATGCCCACCTCCTGCTTGGATACCAGCACTCCAGGCTTGCCCTTCTCCAAGTTTCCAGGTCTTCACCCTGTAAATGGAAATGAAACCATCAGCTTCCCTGGTTTGGAGGCCTTAGGACTAGGATGGAGGAGCCATCCCAGTCTCCAGCCTGCAGACAGCCTGTTGTGGGACTCCCACCTGCCTTACTCATGGAAGCCATTTCCCTAGTACATGCACTCTCATGCACCTCCGTCTCCATCTGTATAGCCTGTTGGTTCCGTCTCTCTGGAACACCCTGGCTAATGCCCTGTATAACATTTCTTACATCTGTTGGCTAACACGCACACCTCCTAACCCTAGAACCCAAGATCCATCTGAGCAGGAATTTTGCTCTATTTCTTCCACAGATGTGCACCAAGCACCTGAGATGGTGACTGTGTGGATAAATGTTTCTAAAGCATGCTGCTTTGCTACCTACTGATGGCTGAAAAATCATATCAAACTTAGTGGCTTAAAACAATACCCACTTGTGGTCTCAGTTTCTGTAAGTCAGGAGTCTGGGCATGGCTCAGTGTGCCTGCTTCCATGCCTCTCCCAAGTCTGCAGTGGAAGTTTCAGCCAGGGCTGGGGTCTCATCTGAAGGTCCCTGGGGAAGGGTCTGGTTGTTGGCAGGCTTAAGTTCCATGTGGCCAGATGGACTGAGGGCCTCAGCTCCTCACTGGGTGTTGGCTAGAGTTCCCCTCATTGCTGGTCATGTGGATCTTGCCACAGGGAACTCACATGTGGCAGCTGGGTCATCAAAACTTCTGCTTGGAAGACAGAATTTACAAACTTATGTAATCAGGGAAATGGTGACATCCCATCCCCTTTGCAGAACAGAAGCAAGTTAAAGTCCTGCCCATACTCAAGGGGAGAAGGGATGCTTGGGGGCCGTCCCGGGCCCGTCCACGGGGGGCAGGTATGGTGTCATCCTCAGAGTCCTGGATGTGCACTGGCTTTCTACTCGCCTCGTGGTTTAAACAGGATGATCCACTTCTGGGATCCAGTTCCCTCTGTCTTCAAGAAGGACAACAGTCTGTCTCTCATGGAATGCAGGAGAGGAAATGAGCTTCACACAAAGCACCTTCTGCATTGTAAGGCCTCTGAGTTGAGAAGAACGGAAGAGCAGGTGGGGCTGAGGAAGACCCTCAGTTCTTCATTCCTAAGCCTCATGTTTTGTCGAGAAAGCAATTCCAACAAGAAGCCCCTAAAGGGCTGGGGTTGTGGCGCAGTGGTAGCGTGCTCGCCTAGCACACGTGAGGCACTGGGTTCGATCCTCAGCACCACATAAATATAAAATAAATACATTCTGTCCACCTACAACTAAAAAAATAAAAAGTTTTTAAAAAAGAAGCCCCTAAAGAGATCAGGTTAGGGCTGCTGTCCCCACCGCTCACTTCCCCACAAAGATCCCAGCAAAATGCAGCAGAGAAATGCCAGCCACAGCCCAATTTGAGGCTTGCCAATGTTAAAAAATAATAATTTTGACCAATAAAGGAGAAAAACCATGACTGTCATATAGCTATGACCTGGGCATGTGGCAACCATGGTTTTGAATTTATTAACGGAATAGGGAACCAGTAAGATGTCACAACCAGGAAGGAGACCATGAGAACACACACATTTATGGGTTAGGTGTATTTAAATAAACTTTAAATTGTGGAAAACTTGCTTTTTTTTTTTTTTGGTACTGGAGATTGAACTCAGGGGCACTCGACTACTGAGCCACATCCCAGCCCTATTTTGTGTTTTATGTAGAGACAGGGTCTCACTGAGTTGCTTAGCGCCTCGCGGTTGCTGCAGCTGGCTTTGAACTCGCGATTCTCCTGTCTCAGCCTCCCTAAGTGCTGGGATTACAGGCTTGCACCACTGCGCCCGGCTTAAAACTTGCTTTTGAGTGGGATAATTTGGGGGACTTGGGGTTGTCCCTCCACCACACATAGTGCATTATTTTTTTTTAAATGTTTATTTTTTAGTTGTAGGTGGCAGAATATCTTTATTTTATTTTTATGTGGTGCTGAGGATCGAACCCAGTGCCTTATGCGTGCTAGGCGAGCACGCTACCACTGCGCCATAATCCCAGCCCCCACATAGTGCATTATTAACACGTGCATAGACAAAAGTCATTTCCAGTGGGGCGCAGTGGCACACGCCTGTAATCCTAGCAACTCGGGAGGCTGAGGCAGGAGGATTGTGAGTTCAAAGCCAGCCTCAGCAACTTAATGAGGTCCTAAGCAAATTAGCAAGACCCTATCTCTAAATAAAATATAAAAAAGGGCTAGGGATGTGGCTCAGAGGTTAAGCTCCCCTGGGTTCAATCTCCAGTACCAAACAAAAAAAGTCATTTCCCTTGTCATCCCTTGTCTAAAACTCAGAATGTGAAAATAGTCCAAAGGCAATGAAAAGCTAGCCTGGGATAACCCTGAAGGGAGAGCTAGAAAGAATGTGTGCTTTCCTAGTGGAGTTAATTATTCGTTTATTTTTGCTGATTCCAGGTTTCTAGACCAGTTGTGTCCATTTCCTAGGGCTGCTGTCACCAAGCACGGCAAACCAAGTGGCTTAAGCAACAGACCCCTTTCTCTCACAGTGCAAGAGGCCAGAATCCCAGTGTCAAGGTGTGCCACATGCCCTGGAGACGGAGGCAGAATCTGGTGCCACCCAGCTCCTGGTGGCTTGCCGAGCCTCTCCCACAGCCCTGGTTTATAGAAGTATGGCCCCCGCCTCCTCTGCACGTCTCCCCTGCGCGTCTCCCCTGCGCGTTCACACCGTCACTGCCTGCCCCTGTGTCTGCGTGCAGCTTCCACATCTTTGTAAGGACACCAGTTGTGTTGGATTAGAGCCCACCCTAGTAACCCTCATTGGAACTTGGGAAAGGTAAAATCTACAAGTAAGGAGACATCCTCAGGTACCAGGGGTTAGGACATCAACATAGGAATTCCAGAGCATAATTTGTGAAATTCTGATTTATAGTAAGAAATATGTTTTGGTCTTTGTCTTTGGTGCCTAGCACAGAACTCCTTAAAATCTTTGCCATTTCCTGAGCAATAGGGGTGCTGGAAACATCTTTTGTTTTAACATTTGACCTTTGACCCTGGTTCAGTCCAGAGTGCCTAATCCCTGGGAGTTTCCAGTATGATAAGATCATCTTTTGTCCCAATGAGGTGGTTCCTGGTGGGCTCCTGGATGGGCGCTGGTCACAACCCAAGTTGTATCCTTCATAAAAATGGGTAAACATGACGACAGTGTTCCCCTCAGTTTTGTGGGTCTTTCTAGCAAATGGTCAAACCCGGTGTGGTGTAGGTGGATGAGGTGCGTGGGAACCTCCAGTTCACAGAGGGTGGGTCAGAAGCACAAATCCCAACCAGACTTGTGACTGGTGTCTGGGGTGGGGTTGTCTTGGGGACTGAGCCCTTGACCTGTGGGATCCGACGCTGTCTCCAGGTGGACAGTGTCAGAACGGAGCTGAGTTGTCCACTCTGTCTGGGCAGAGTCCACTGTCAAGGTCATGGGAGTGCCCTGCGTCCAGTGTGTGTGGTAGGACAAGAGTGGCTGTATTTTTCTCTTGGGGCGTGCGCAGCCGCGCCCAGTAAGTGGTCCTTCTTTTTAAGGCTGACCAGTGTTCCATTGTGCAGATGGCCACCTCATGCTGGTCCGTTTCTGCCCGGGCGGATCCCTCTGTGGGCTGTTATGAACAAGGGTGCTGCGGGCACGGTGTGTGGGTGCTTCCTCCAGAGCGGCTCTCAGTGCAGGGCGCAGTCCTGGGAGGGCTGCGGGTCAGGGGCCAGCCCTGCTGCCCCTGGGGGAGCACCTGGCGTCTCCACAGCTGTTGCTCCCTCTGCCTCCCGGTCAGCACTGTGCAGGGGGCTGCTCTCCCCATACTCACCACCGCTTTCCTTTCTCTGGGGTTCTGGTTGTAGCCGTGCTAACGGGTATGGAGTGGTGTCATGGATTTAAGGTCCCTTTGTTTCCAAATCCGTCTAACGCCCTCTTTCTCCCCTCTGATCTTCCAAAATATTGAAGAAGTTTAAATTTCCTATGTGAAAGAACTAAGAAGGCTAAATGTAAATTCCACAGAGCCCTTGGGGCGGCTGCTCACACCACTCACCTCTCCTGGCCGGAGGCTGAGACGTCCCCTCACAGGAGCCTTTGAGCTCACGAAAGCCTAGACAGTAAAGCAAGTGGTTTCTAAAAAATTGCATGCCCATATTATTAAATATTAAAATTGCATGCCCATTCCATGTTATTCTCTGATAATCTAAACAACATGTTTTTTTTCATATTTAATTTATTTATTTGTTCTATTTAGGCTTACATGATAACAGTGCAGTTTGATTCATTGTACATAGATAGGGGATAACATATCAATTCTCTAGTTGTAAGTTGTATAGAATCACAACATATATGCAGTCATACATGAAGTTAGGGTTATGATGACCATCATATTCCACCACCTTTACTGTCCCCATGCCCCCTCCCCCTTACACCCCTGTGAACAGAGTTCCACCATTGTTCCCAT